>JAFEMH010001599.1:0-447415 GCA_022495995.1 Adenophora triphylla var. japonica | reverse complement strand
ACGCCCAATAAAATAAAGAAAATGTGTAGTTTATAGTAGAATGGACGGAGTTACTTGTGAAATAATAACATTAATCTCAAATATCTGATGATGTTGAAACTCATATCCCAATTCATTCATTTTTTGGATTTTAAAATAATGATTGGACATTGAGAATGATTTTTTTTTTTTTTTGAAATATAAGATGAGAATTGGGAAAGTTAAGAAATAATTATCACAAAATTTGGGGAGAAATGCGTTTCTCCGTAATTTATGGAGAAACGGGGCCCGACTTGTCGCGCGACAAGGCTTCTGGATATCCAGAAGCTTATGAAAGTGATATCCAGAAACCTTCAAAATGAATATCCAGAAACTTTCAAAATGTTTCTGGATATTCATTTGATGGTTTCTGGATATACATTTGAAGGTTTCTGGATATCCAGAAACCTTCAAAATGAATATTCAGAAATTTTCAAAATGTTTCTGAATATTCATTTGATGGTTTCTGGATATACATTTAAAGGTTTCTGGATATCTAGAAACCTTCAATAAGCAATTTCTGGACTTGGCCTTGGATTTGGCTTCAAATATATTTTTTTTGGATATCCGCCCAAAGGCTTCTGGATATCCGTTCCAAAGCTTCTGGATATCCAGAACCCTTTGAGACTGATATCCAGAAATTTTTTTCTGGTTATCAAACGCATAGCTTCTGGCTATTAAAAACACGTTTCTCCATAGTTATGGAGAAACGCGTTTCTCAGCAGACCTACTCAATAATTATTCTAATAAAAAAAGTGCCAAATGCATATTTTCTCTTCTGCTTCGCTCGAAATAGGATTTCGATCAACTATTACACTTTGACGAATTAATTTGTATAGAAATAATTATTTTAACAAAAATCTAGAACATGTTAATGAAAGTATTATTAATCGTGATATAATAATAATTTTAAATTTTTTATCAGAATAATTATTTTTTATTTAAATTATTTAGTTTTTTTTTTAATTTTCTAACCACCTAATATCAATTCTAGCAGTAGGGATATACATTATTTAGTTAAAATATAATAAGTTTATCAAAATTATATTTCGACCTGGACGAAGGACAATACTCCATCCGATCCACTCGAAAAGACATAAAATTTTATTTTTGGTGTTTCATATAAAAGGGCACACTCCCAAAATAGAAAGTTTTTAATAATTCTTTATTAATAGAACTCACTTGTCATAATTACAATAACTATCCAATTAATATTTTTAACCCATATTATCTCTCATATCTCACTTTTTTTATACTAAAAAGTTAATATAATATACTCCCTCCGTCCCGAGGTGCAGCTTTTTTTTCAAATCACGCAAATTAAGGTAATAGGTGGGAAGAAAAAAATGTTGTGAGTGTAATAGTGAATTAGGAGAGAATTAGTGGAGGAAATAGTAAATTTGAAAAGTGTTGTGAGTGTAATAGTGAATTAGGAGAGAGAATGAGTGGAGGAAATAAGAAAAATTATTTGCCAAAAAAGAAAATTGAAAGCTTTTAACGACGTCCATTGACAAAGTGAAGTTTTACGATAGGACGGAGTGAGTATATTTTTTTTAAATTTCCGTGTACAAGATCCATTTTTCATGGGAAGGAACAAAAACCGTTAATGGGCCCCGCTCTAGCCGTTGGTCACTCTTCCTTCCCTTCTCTCCCTTCGTGACATAGAACAGAAAAAAAGAAATTTTGACGATCATCGCCATCCCTTCCCTCAATCGCTGACAAACCCTAACCCTAAAATCCCAGCCCTAGTGTATAAGAATCCCTAATTTCCCATGGTTTTCTTAACCGCAACAATGTCAATCAACGTGGAGGATCACATTATAGACGTCCTCACATGATCGATTGATTTTCCATTTTGCGGGTTCAAACCCAATATCTCGATATCAATCCAATCCGTGGATTTTGAAGAAATTGGGTTACAGAAAAGGGTTGATTTGATTGGGATTAAATTCAAATTCGAGTGGGGGGTGATCAAGAATGTCGAATTTATATGGAGATTTTAATTCGAAGATCGATTACGTGTTCAAGGTTGTATTGATAGGAGATTCAGCAGTTGGGAAATCACAGCTCCTTGCTCGGTTTGCGAGGAATGAGTTTAGTGTGGATTCAAAAGCCACGATTGGGGTTGAATTCCAGACCAAAACTTTGGTTATTGATCATAAGATGGTTAAGGCTCAGATTTGGGACACTGCTGGCCAAGAAAGGTTTGTCCCTAATATTTCCCCCTCTTTTTGTGAAATTATTACGTTCTACGCTTAGTAAATTTCATGTGTGAATTTATTTGAAACAATCACATGGTTATCGTTTGAGCCTAATGTTAACATTCTTCAGCAGTGATGGGGTCAACACAAGCTTTTCATTTGAGCCTAATGTTAAAAACACCAGTTAATTCAACAATGGATAAGCATTTGAGTTGCATTTTAGATGATATGAAGTTTTTTGTGAAAAGAAATACGTGCTAAATATTTCTTGCAAGAGTTTATTTGGAGCCTCTGCTTGATTTTAAGCCATACCATTATCATTGTCTATGATGCTCGGACTCTTTGAATTACCCCGCCGGACCCTTGTCAACAAGACTAAAATAGGAGTGTCCTACACGGGTACGACGGAGTAATCTAAAGAGTCCGAGCATCAAAGATCATTGTAAATCATTGTCGCGTATGAAAATGTCCTTACATATTGAGCAGAGTTATGGATGTTTCAACTTTCACAGTTAATGACACATGTTATGACCTACCTTAGGTCTGTGGCTTCTGCCTAATCCATGCTTTATCAATCTATCTCCTTTATTATACCATTGAAACTCTTCCGTTTTTGCTCTTTGGAAATTTTGGTGTCACTGCTTTAAAATGAAACAAGTTGGTTTACAATCGAAAAGGGGTAAGTTTTATGTCCATGTAGAAGCTATATGATTCAATGTCCCTATGGCACCGCGCAAAGCCTACATAACTTTGAGTTGTGAAGATCGCTACTTGCTTGACCAAAATGTACGAGGGCCTTTGGATATAGTAGATCTTAACTAGAAAATACTTTTTCGTATATTTATTTTTGGTTTTTTCTTCTCTTCATGGAATCATGGGTGAACAAATGTTAGCATTATAATTTGTGTAAAGTCAAAGTCTCAGACATGGAGTTGCATTTGTATGAAAATTTATATCGATGGAACCTTCTGACAACTACTGGGGTTTAGCTGCAGAATCATGTCCTTTTCTCCGCTTTCTCCCCCCCATTGCTATTTAAGGGCTGGGTTCGAGAATGAATCTCTTAGGCTGTTTGGTGAAAGCTAACTAACAAGCTGGTCATTTTTGTAGTATTTCTTGATGACCATACGGGTTTTTCGGTAGTCTTCCTTATTAGCTAAAGTTTGTCATTGGTGGCTCGAATTCACTCGTGGTCGTGGCTACTGTGAACCCTCTTTCAGTCTTGATTGTAGTCCTTGAAAAGCTTCCTTCTGCAATACTAACTCCATATTTCTTTACCTAAGCCTTTATAGTATCAGACCAAGTAACAATACCTTTGAACCTCACCTTCTATATACATATATCTCTGTCTTTATGTATGTAGTTGACCATAATGCTACCTGCTATAGCTATCTGACCACGACACGACACTATCTTCTTTCATCTCAATTACCACCTCTGTCCCAAAATGACCGAAAAATTTCAAGATCAAGATCAAAATCAAATTCTCAAGATCAAGATCAATTTTTTTTAAGGAAATACTAACTTTTTTGATAACATGATTTGAGAACTAGTGGTTTCTTAAGTATAATTTTCATTGATGCCATAACCAGTTACCACCTCTGTCCCAAAATGACCAAAAGATTTCAAGATCAAGCGCAAATTTTGAAAAAAAATTGGTCATTCATTTTGGGACAGAGGGAGTAGCAATTTAGCAGTGCTACACTTTCAAAGAAACAAAACAAAAAATTTGTGCAAATACATTACAATGGTGACCGGTGAGATTACATACAAAATCTTGAAAAAATTTGGTCATTCTTTCGTTTTAGAATGAATAATTAAATTTTTGAAAATTGATTTTTAATTAAAATAAATTTTAAAAATACTGAAAATTCATTTTGTAATGGAGAGAGAATAACTCAATTGTTATTTATCATAATTATATTATTATTTTAAAAAAACTATTCAATTTGCTTTCCTGATTTTTTTTATTTGTATTGTTAATTATAAGTTATTTGTACCATTAACTTTTTAAATAAAATTACAAAATATTGAAAATATGTTGAAATGTTGAAGATAAAATCAATAACAAGAATTAATGGAAAACATAATATCAATAATAATAAACGATTAGTGAAATTTTTTAATTAAAGAAATAATAAGGAATATTCTGAGAATATTCTTATTTCGTGCAATATTTGAAATAAAGCTATTGGAGATGGTGCAAGATATTTGGTGCTGAAAATTGCACAATTTTAAAGTTTTGGTGCAATTTCTGCACCAAAAGGTCGGAGATTAACAAATATCCCTCTTTTATGGCCTAGATTTGGTAATAACTAG
Organism: Adenophora triphylla var. japonica; assembly: GCA_022495995.1. NCBI lineage: Eukaryota > Viridiplantae > Streptophyta > Magnoliopsida > Asterales > Campanulaceae > Adenophora > Adenophora triphylla. The sequence continues at coordinate 442,877 of JAFEMH010001599.1, read as the reverse complement.
TGGTAACTAATAGAATCTAAACTCGGTTGTGTATCCCCGGCAAGGCTGACCTACGTTATTACTCCCTCTGTCCCTAAATGAATGTCGGGTTTTTTTTTCGAATTTGCTCTTGACGAGGAGCAAAATTGAAAGTTTTTCGACATTCATTTAGGGACGGAGGGAGTATTACCTATGCAATCTGTTTTGTGACCTCAAATAAATAATCTATAATGATAGGTTACCCGGTGAAAAAATGTTGCAGGTAACTTTGGTTATATATGTGAAGGTTTAAATGGATCAACTGATCAAGATGAACCTCGATTCCTCAATTCATATGCTACTTTGCACCTAAAAGTCCTTTACTCCCTCTTCTTCCTTGGTTGGCTCTAATCCTCTCCTCTCTTCCTTGGTTGGCAATTTTGGAATTTCAATGGTTTTAACCTAATAATTTTGGAAATGAGACTATCTTTCTGGGACAAACAAAAAAGTCAAATGGAAAATCTTTATGAGACGGAGAGAGTATATCCTTAAATCTCTCTCAATCCATCTGAATACTTTTTCTTTATTCAATAGTAATATATTTTGTTACCCATAAATACTTTAGCAAGTTTTGAGCTGTCATATCTGTTTCTCTGACTAGGTACCGAGCAGTAACAAGTGCATACTACCGTGGTGCTGTTGGTGCAATGTTGGTCTACGACATGACCAAGCGACAATCATTTGACCACATGGCTAAGTGGCTTGAGGAACTTAGAGGACATGCTGATAAAAATATTGTTATTATGCTCATTGGGAACAAATGCGACTTAGGAAGTCTCAGAGCAGTACCGACTGAAGATGCTCAAGAATTTGCAGAAAGAGAAAGTTTATGCTTCATGGAGACTTCAGCACTCGAGTCCACCAATGTTGAAAGTGCGTTTTTAACAGTTTTAACGGAGATTTATAGGATTATAAGCAAGAAATCTCTTAGTGCAGGTGAAATAGACTATGCAAAATCTGCATCTTTGAAGGGTACAAGGATTATTGTTTCGGGCCAAGATGGTGATACTTCTGCAAGAAAGGGGTGCTGTTTTTCCTCATAATCTTCATGTTCTGTCTTTTTTTCTTTTTATATTTGACTGGATGAAATGTGCAATTGTAGGGTGTTCAATTCATGTATGCTATACTGTATTCGTTTGCGTTTGTTACTTACTACACCGGAAAGTGGAGATGGAAATGGAAAGGAGAATTCATTACTGAAAGTTCTTCAAAATGTTTGCTTATAAAGAAGATAGATTGACAACTTTACTGGTCTTTCTGCTTCTTTTTGTACATCCAGTGCAAACCGGTAGTCACTCCCATTGCTCCGGGTACACACATCTCTGCTATAGAAGGTTACCGTCTTCTTGACGTCACCATCTACACCGGGTAATAATAATGTAGGTCAACCTTACCAGGGACTGCTTCAGATTTTATCTGTTACCCAGGCAGGAAAAGAGGCCTTAATCAATGTGAACTAGCTATGAAGAGCTTTGGGTACTCAGAAATTGCAAGGATACTTGGGTTCTTCATCGTGATTTTGTAATGAAAAGAATCACTAAATGCAGATCAGAGAATGAAGGACATTTTCCATTAGGGAAACTCCATTCCACTTGGCTTACTTCTGCATTTCTTATTCCATGAAATCTTGGAAAAAACGCGTTTTTTCATAGGGTTAGGAGGAAATGTACACGTTTTTAAATCGTGTGTAGTGAAATTTTTGTAATTAACTTGCGCTTTTCAAAAAACGTGTGCGTTGACATTTTTGTAAATACCGAATGTTATCAATTGAAGTTGGCATGGCAGTACTAATATTAACACTTACATTCTTTCGTACATGTGATGTCACTTATTAAAACACACGCTCTTGAACTCAAAAACACAATCACTGTTACTAGTAAAACATATACACTGGCACTCATTGTAAATAATGCTGGCTATATCAGTTTAATGTCAGTGTTAGTGTTTTTGAGTGTTAATTACGTGTGATGCCAGTCCTTCTAACTAATGTTGGTTTTACCATTAATGCCAACATTAGTGTTTTCGAGTGCCATGTATATGTGCTGGCACTACTTCTAACTTACGTTGTCACTCTTTGGGTAGTGAGCGCGAAGTTTCAGTTATTTACAAAAATGCCACTGCACATTTTAAAAGAAGTGTCAGTTATTTACAAAAATAACATCCGATTCAGATCCGATTGAAAATCAATGCAAATCACACTTAAAAAAAAAAAAAAAAAAAAAAAACCATTAGTTCATCAATCCCTCACCACACATAGAAAATCATTTTATTCATGGAAATGGAATTGCGGGGGTGGAGGAGTTAAATTTGTCCTCAATTCAGAACAGAAAAATTGGGATTTCCTATCTTCTGAGAAGAGAGAAGATACAGAATCATGGTCAAATATTAAATATAAATGCTCAACAATGGCACAACTAGTTCAGATTCTTAATGATCAATGGAACGCATATACTCCCTCCGTCCCGGAACAATCTTCACACTTTCCCTTTTGGGCGTCCCAAAACTTACTTCACACATTTAAAACTTACCTAAAATGGAAAGGAATCTTTACTATTCCCTCCACTCATTCTCTCTCCTACATTATTTTAATACTCACAACACCATTATAATTTACTATTCTCTCCACTCATTCTCTCTCCTATTTTATTTTCACACTCACAACACTTTCAATATAATACTCCCTCCTTAAAACCAGTGCAAACAGTGTTTGTGAACCAAGTTTTGGGACGGAGGGAGTATACATATAAGTATGTAAATGGAAGCATTTGTTCACCAATCATTCCGGGGCAAATTGCAATTTGGTTACCTAAGTTTGTGTCAAACATCGAAAAAGTTGTAATCTGATTCCTAACATCGACATTTTATTGCTAATTGGTGTAAAAATTAACAAAATGTTAGTTTTTTTTTTTTTTTTTTTTTTGACAAATGTACTTGAATTTTTAAGAGTCATAATGGTCATTACATATTCATTTCACAACACCAACGACCACTACCACTATTAGCACCATAGTCACCACCACTCACTATTTACGTATTTTTTTAATTAATTTATATTTTTGAATCGTTATTTTTTTTATTAACCAAGTGTTATTTTTTTCATTAACCAAGTGTTATAAAGTTACATCATTTTGATGTTAAAGAGTAATTTATTCATTTTTCCCCTCCGAAATAATTAGCATGTCCGTTAAAAAGTTATTTACTTGGCAAATTATTTTAATTACGTCCAAAAATTAACAATTTGTAAGTTTTTACGCTAATTTGCAATAAAATATCAATGTTAATAATCGAATTGCAACTTTTTCAATATTGAGAACCAAATTACAAAACTGAAACAAACATATACTCCCTCCGTCCCAGTAGAAGCTTCCCATTTCGCTATTTTGGGTGTCCCGTTAAAAGCTTCCACACTTTCCTTTTTTGGCAAAGAATATTTACTATTTTCTCCACTCATTCTCTCTCCTACATTATTTTAATACTCACAACACCATTATAATTTACTATTTCCTTCGCTCATTCTCTTTCCTATTTTCAACTTACACTCACAACATTTTTTCTTCCCACTATTTTCTTAATTTGCGTGCAAAGCAAAAAATGAACACCTTATGTTGGAACGGAGGGAGTATATATATATAACCGAATTGCATGATTCTATCATATCACACCCTAATGATAAAATGAGTTAAGAGTACTAGAGGTTTGTTATGTTTCTAGAACATTTTTAGTTTGTTTTCATAACTAACAATACCATGGCCAGTGGCGGCGAAGCCACATGAATATGAAGGGGGTCACTCGACCCCATTAAGTTATAGAAAATGTCATTTTGTACCTCTAAAATTTTAAATGTATATTAAAAAAAAAAATATTTTTATCTATTTCGACCTCCTTTATTTGTCGTAAATTTTGCAATATGACATCATATTGACCCCCCGTTTAAAAAAAAAAATGGTTTCGCCACTGTCCCGAATCCGTCGACTGTCGGCGGACTACTCGAGCTGCTTTCGCGGCGAGAGCGGGTCACCGCGTGCCGGCCGGGGGACGGATTGGGAACAATCCCTTCACACGGGGTCTTTCTCGGACAGATTTGTCGCAAATTCATTTGTCACCTGTCTCATAATCGTAATAAGTATTGTAGTTAACTAGTTAATTTTTTTTAAAAAATAAGTGTTTAAATTGCTTATATATTGTTTTAAATTACAGTATAATTTTTTATTTATTTTTGAATAAAAAATCATTCATTCATTGACAATTACAAATGGAAATGAGATGACTATCCCCAGAATTCGAAAGTTCAACTCAAATTGAAGAGTTGTCAATATTACAGACATTATTAGACAATGAAGACGATTTATGTACAAACCAAATCCAGAAATCATCACTCAAGTGGTGATCTTCAAAATTCACAGTCATGTAGACTTGCATGGTGCCATAGGGACATCATTTCTTGTGGCATTTGTGGATTAAGAAATAACCCATGCAATTTTGTAAAACCCAATAATTTGACAACAAAATTGGGAACTTGTAGGGACAAACCTTTCTTGGCCAGCATTGTCCCAATTCTGAATGGGTATTTCTATTTATACAATGAAAATTCTATTTGCACAATGTTTCCTAGATAAATGTGATCCATTAATGTACAATGGGTGATGGGAATTTGTGCAATGCTGGTTTTGATTCCTTTTGTCATGATTCTCGTGCTCTCTTCTCTTCTTTCCCATTCAATATTTATTACACCATGTTATAATTTTTTTTAAATAATTTCTTCCCAAAAATTAAAATAGTCAAATTCAAAATAACTGTTTTTTTTACATATTTAAAAAACAATTATTATCTTAATTTTATGAAGATAAGATTATTTAAAACAATATTATAATTGCCATTTATGAAATATAACAGGCTAAAAATCTTAAATTGGACCATTAATAATAATAATGATAATAATAATAATAATAATAATAATAATAATAATAATAATAATAATAATAATAATAATAACAACAACAACAACAACAACAACAACTCCCTCCAAACCCATGTATAGGGTGAACATTCAAAAAATTAACTTTCTAGTATTTTAATACTACATTTTCATTTTATACAATTTATATTAAAAAAAAAATATGTGATGTGCATTGTAAAATTACGTATCTGAACGCCAAGAGAAATTTGAAGGGAAATAAAAAAAACAAATTTTGTAAAGCTTAATTTTTAAAAGTGCTACTCTCAGTAGGCAATAATCAAAAAAATAAATAGTTGACTAGTAGTGTGGAACGAAATACGAATGAAGAAATCTAATGGTGGGGTATTACCGTATATGTTTTACTCCGTATTAGCTTTTTTGTTATGTCAAAATTTAGTTAAAATAAAACAGATTTTTTTTAGACCTAAAACATTTGGCCAAAAAATTGTGGTTCGATCAATATTCAATATAAATTACTAGAAAAATATTGAAATTAAAATTATTACTACTCCTCTCATTAAATTCGTTCTATGTGAAAGTCTAAATTACAAGAAAGAAATATTGCAATCAAAATTACTACTCCTCCCATTAAATTTAATATGACATACTACTCCACTTTAACATGAAAAAAAAATATTTTTATTTTTACATTGATTAAAAAAAAAAGGAATTTCTAGCTTGTAGACTACTTTTAGGATAGTGATTACAAAATTTTGAAATTTTCAACTTTTAACCGGTAAACGATAATACAGTAATAATGATCAAAAGTTAATTTATTATTGTTTAATTTTTCTAGATTGTTTACACATTTTTTTAATAAAAAAAATCTGCAAATAGTAGCACCCTCTCGTTCAGGAAAGGTCTCATCCCTAGAAAGCATTTGATGTACCCAAGCCAAAATTATCCTAGTTGTCTCCATGAATATGGAACCCATTATGTGACCCGGAGTAAAAGTACAAATACACGTGGAAAAGTCAACACAAGGGTCAAACCGCCATCTTGGCAGTATAAGAAAGACATCCCTCCGGCGAAATGGATAAAGCTACATGTCAACTCTAACGACCTACTTGAGAGAGGAAGCCACCGGAGGATTTCTTGGAAAACAAAAGGGAAAGGTGGAGTGAGATCATCGACTTTGGCGATATGATGACCTCGCCCCATTATATCTGAAATCTTCCTAATGATTTACGACATAGGACCAACCAACTCTGACACATAAAGATATCTTTCATATAAAAGTAGAGCCGTCAATACGGGAATACGGGAGGGACGAGACGAAATTACGTTGTCCCACGATGGGGGCGGGACGAAACGGGACGGGACGAAAATACTCTGTCCCATCCCGTCCCATTTGCGGGACGCGGGATCCCGCGGGACCCAAACGGGACGAAAATACTTCGTCATCAATTAAGTTTATCTTTCTCCCTAAGAAGAAAAAGAACAAGTTTATTCTACGCACAGGAGCTCTCTTTGACAGTTGAGATTGTGAAGTGCTGCTGATTAAGAAGTGACCGCAACACATACTGTAGCTGCTGGTGAATTACGTGAGTAGCTATGTTAATAATGGACATTCAACATGACATTAACATTTTAATGTGTATCATGAACATTAAGTGGCAATAATGAAAGCATGTCTTGATAACAGCTCTGTTCAAACGAGGATATTTGGATTGTTCGGCTCCAAGATTATGTCATTGCAGGTTTGTCCAGTATGATAACAATATTTTTTGTTAAAAAATAAGGAAGATGTTCTGAGCAAGACCAATTACAGATCTTCACAAGTGAGACCTAATACTTGTACGGGTCAATACGGGAAAATGGGACGGGACGGGATAAAAATAAGTTGTCCCGCGACGGGAACGGGACGATACGGGACGGGACGAAAACGGGACGGGACTAAAATATTCCGTCCCATCCCGTTCCATTTGTATGGCGGGACGGGACGTCCCGACGGGACCGTCCCAACTTGACGGCTCTACATAAAAGACAAAGGACATATCTCACCTTTTGCGTCCCTTGATCCCACTAACATAATAAGTAGAGTTGGATAAAATATGTTGGGGCTAACCAAGAGATGACACCTGGCATGTGGTCCGCGGTGACGTCATTTCACTTTATGAGGCTATATATACCGCCATCATCTTCGTGATCAAGTAAGCCCTTTTTTCCTATCATAAGTTCTTTCAATTTAGTTTGAGCTTTCATCATAACCATTGTTCTTATTTCAATACAAAATTTACAGATGCCGACGGAAATTAGTGACGGAAATAAATCCGTCACTAATACTGACGGATTAGTGACGAAATAGCAACGACCTGGGGTGAAAAACAAAAAACGAAATTAGGACGAGATTATCGACGGATTTAGTGACGGATATGCCGACGGATTCCATTTCGTCTCTAATCCGTCGCCATTTTGGCGCCAAAAATTTGCGCACTTTTTTACCGACGGATTTATTACGGAATGGCGACGGATATTTTTACTGACGGATTTGAGTCGTTGCTAAATTATTTAAAACAATTATTAAATTTATATTTTAGGTTAGCGACGGATTAGTGACGGATTTAATTACCGACGGATTAAAATTCGTCGGTAAATTAATTACATATTATTACCGACGGATTTGAGTCGTTGCTAAATTATTTAAAATAATTATTAAATTTATATTTTAGGTTAGCGACGGATTAGTGACGGATTTAATTACCGACGGATTAAAATCCGTTGGTAAATTAATTACATATTATTACCGACGAATTTGAGTCGTTGCTAAATTATTTAAAATAATTATTAAATTTATATTTTAGGTTAGCGACGGATTAGTGACGGATTTAATTACTGACGGATTAAAATCCGTCGGTAAATTAATTACATATTATTACCGACGGATTTGAGTCTTTGCTAAATTATTTAAAATAATTAGTAAATTTATATTTTAGGTTAACGACGGATTAGTGACGGATTTAATTACCGACGGATTATAATAGAAGAGGGACGGACAATAGCATATATACTTTTTTAATTTTTTTATATATTTTTTTGGATAAATAAAACTATTTGAGATGTTGGTTAGTAGTGATTTTTTTTTATAAAAAGTTATATAAAAAAGTTAAGAATTTTTAAAGAAATGAAAGTATATAATAGAAAAAAGAGAGACGGACAATATCATTTACTTTTTTTTTTTTGGATAAATAAAACTATTTGAGATGTTAGTTAGTAATGAAAATTTTAAAAAAAAAAGTTATATAAAAAAGGTAAAGAATTTTAATAAAATGAAAGTATATAATAGAAAAAAGAGAGACGGACAATAGCATTTACTTTTTTTATTATTTTTTATTTTTTTTTGGAAAAATAAAACTATTTGAGATTTTGTTTAGTAGTGAATTTTTTTTTACAAAAATTTATATAAAAAAGTTAAGAATTTTTAAAGAAATAAAAGTATATAATAGAAGAGGGACAGACAATAACATATATACTTTTTAAATTTTTTATATTTTTTTTGATAAATAAAATTATTTGAGATTTTTTAAATTTTTTATATTTTTTTTGATAAATAAAATTATTTGAGATGTTGGTTAGTAGTAGATTTTTTTTCAAAAAAAAACCTTTACATTTATAAATAAAAAATTAAAGAATTTTACTCGTCCCTGATTTCTTTATTATACTTTCATTTGTTTGTTTATTTTTTTTTCTAACTTTTTTATATAACTTTTTGAAAAAAAAAAATACTAAAAAATGTCCAAAAAGTTTATTTATATTCATAAAAAATAAAAAAACCTATACCCTATTGGGTATATTGAGAACGTAAAATAAGGGTAATGTTATTAAAGTATGTGTTGTGAGTGGGAGGAGAGAGAATATGGTAGTAAATTTGAAAAGTGTTGTGAGTATAGGGAGAGAGAATACCCTATATCCTAAAAAAAATTTCCTTTTAGGAAAGTGGGACTTTAAAGTGAACGCCCAAAATAGTAAAAGGGGTAATGTTTTATGGGAGAGTATACATATATGGTATACCCTATACCCTACGCTCGTACCCTATAGGGTATATCCACATACCAAATGCCTTTTATACCCCATGCGTTTATCGGGTATACCCTATAGGGTATATCCTATAGGGTATGGGGTATACCCTATGCCTTGTACCATATACCCTACGCCTTGTACCCTATACCCTATAGGGTATACCCTATACCTTATAGGGTATAACCTATAGGGCATAGGATAAAGGGTACAAAGCATAGGGTATAGGGTATACCCTATGCCTTGTACCCTATACCCTATGCCCTACAGGGTATACCCTATAGGGTATAGGGTATACCCTATGCCTTGTACCCTATACCCTATACCATAGGGTATAGGGTATACTCTATAGGCATAGTGGTATACATGTGGTATGTGGTATGAGGTACTACCCCGTACTTTATGCCATCAAAATCGTCACATAACATGCCACTGTAGACCTATGGAAAACCGTGGTAAAGGGTACGGGTTTATGCAAGAGTCATGAGGGTTGCTATACCCATTTTTTCCCTATAGAAGTATTTACCATTTAGATGGTCATGCTCATAGGATATATGAGTTATACCCTAGGGGGTCATTTTACCCTTAAACCTGCCATGTATGCACTGCCTCATACATGCTCATGCCACACTAGATATTAAAAAGGGTATGCTACCAGCAACACCAAAGGCTCATGAGCAGATCCAACCCTATATCGGAGGTATAGGAAAACCGTTAAGGCGGTGGTAAACCCTATACTCCTATGTGGTATACCCATGGCATTGAGTATAGTGGTTCAAACCGAGGTAGTGGTATACCATATACCCTACGGCCCTATATGGTGCATGGGGTACGGGTATAAGGCATGTAGGGTATACCTATACCCTATATGTTATATATGCGTACTCCTTAAAAGGCATAAGGTATGTGGTACCACATGCCCTGTAGTATACCCTATACCCTATAGATAGGGTATACCCTATAGGGTATACCCTATAGGGCATGTGGGTATAGGTACAAGGCATGTAGGTATAGTTACCCTATACGGGTATAGGTATACACTATACCTAAGTGTATAGGGCATAGAGTATATGGTATACCCTATATCCTATAGGGTATATGGTATACCCTATATCCTATAGGGTATATACTCCTATAGCTGTATAAGATATGACATGTGGTATAGGGTATACCCCATGGGGCATGGGGTATACATGTGGTATACCCTATGCCCTATAGGGTATACCCTATACCCCATGCCCTATACCCTACCCTATACCCCATGCCCTATACCCTATAGTAGGGTATAGTTTTTTTTTTTGTTTTTTATGAATATAAATAAATATTTTGGACATTTTTTAGTTTTTTTTTCAAAAAGTTATATAAAATAAAGTTAGAAAAAAAATAAACATATGAAAGTATAATAAAGAAATCAGGGACGGGTAAAATTCTTTATTTTTTTATTTGTAAATGTAAAGTTTTTTTTTTTGAAAAAAAATCTACTACTAACCAACATCTCAAATAATTTTATTTATCAAAAGAAAATATAAAAAATTAAAAAAGTATATATGTTATTGTCTGTCCCTCTTCTATTATACTCCCTCTGTCCCGCTACAAACCGCACACTTTCTATTTTGGGCATCCCATTACAAATCGCACACTTTCTAAAATGCCAAAAAAATTTTACTATTCCCTCCACTCATTCTCTCTCCTACATTATTTTAATACTCACAACACCATTATAATTTACTATTTCCTCCACTCATTCTCTCTCCTATTTTACTTTTACACTCACAACATTTATATCATTATTTTTTTCCATAATCCCCGCGCAAACAGTAACAGTGCGGTTACTAGCGGGACAGAGGGAGTATACTTTTATTTCTTTAAAAATTCTTAACTTTTTTTATATAAATTTTTGTAAAAAAAATTCACTACTAAACAACATCTCAAATAGTTTTATTTTTCCAAAAAAAAAAATTAAAAATAATCAAAAAAGTAAATGTTATTGTCCGTCTCTTTTTTCTATTATATACTTTCATTTCATTAAAATTTTAACCTTTTTTATATATATTTTTTTTAAAAAAAAAATTCATTACTAACTAACATATCATTATGACTTTTTTTGGTAAGGAAGTTTTTTAAAAAATTTATATAAAATAAGTTAGAAATTAACTAAATAAATGAGGGACATACAATATCCTTTCATTATGAGTTTTTTTTTTTTTTTTGAATAGAGATAAATGTTTTAGACATTTTTAGTAAGAAAGTTTATTTAAAAAAATTATTTAAAAAAAAAATTTTAAAATTGATATTAGACATACTACTTTAACTAAAATTTTGGGTAAATCAAATAAAAGCATGTAAATATTTTAGATAATTTTTTTGTAAATTTCAGTAATAAAAAAAGTCTAAAATATTTTTTCCTAGTCAATAAAAAATAATAAAAATAATAAGCATTATTAACTATTTGACATTTATTTTATTAAATTTTTATCTTTGACATGGATCACCATCTTAGCCATCTATAATAACACATTTGACATAGATCCAATGGCTCACATTTTAACAAACTATTTCACTTGGATCATCATCCCAACCCTCCATTCAATTTAAATCAATGGCCAAAATTCTTTCTCACACTTTTTCACTCATTTACTAAATAAAACCCTACCACTTCTTCTCTCTCTCTCTCTTCACCTTCCTTCACCATCCGCCTCCCTCATCTTCTCTCTCTCTTCACACGGTCCTTCACCATCCGATCCAACCACCACCGTCACCGGCGTTGAGGACCATCACGAGCAGCGCCACAAGCTCAACTAGCACGCAAATCGTTATCCTACACCACCCTCACGAGCAGCGCCACAAGCTCGCCACGGTGCCGGTTCTAGCCAAGTGCCTTCGCAACTGCCAAATTCTTACTGGCCGTCGGTTGCGCGTGGTGATTCACCGCTACTCGATTCTCTCCATGATGATGCCATTGACAACGATAGCCCTAATGGACTTCACCGCGCCGCGTTTCTCTTTCTAGGTATGAACCGTTTTTTGAGGGCCACCCCAACGCTGTTTCTTCTCTCTCTCCCCAACCGCCGGCGTTGATTTGAAGGCCAAAATCTGGAAATTATTGCCGGTTCGTGTGTGTGTGTGTGTGGATATGAGGTCCCCAAATGTGAAGTATAGTTTGCAAATAGTTTACTGCAGAAAGTTGGAAATCAAACATTCAAACTGAGATGTCAAAAAAGAAAAAGGGATATTGAAAAGCATTCTCACAGCTGGTTTGGCTCTTTTGCTGGTGAGAGGGAATAGGCGAGTTCCAGCACCTCCTCCCAAAATGATAGAGGGTACTGTTTTCGGCAACAAGTTTGTTGATTTTTGTTTGTAGATCAATCTCTGTAAATCGATTTGCCACAAAAATTGGATGATTTTGACAGTGAAATTGGTGGATTGATGGATGGTGGTGGTCGATGGTGGCGGATGGTGGTGGATGGTGGTGGAGCAAAGTGAAATTTTGAAAAATGTAAGGATTGATTTGAATATAAAAAAAGTCAAGTGACTAATTTGAGAATAAAAAATGTTAAGGATCGATTTATATATATATATATATATATATATGTATATATATATATATATATATATATATATATATATATATGTATATATAAAAAATATTAAGGGACTGATTTATATATATATATATATATATATATATATATATATATATATGTATATATATATATATATATATGTATATATATATATATATATATATATATATATATATATATATATATATATATATATATATATATATATATATATATATATATATATATATATATATATATATATATATATATGTATGTATATATATATATAATATTTTTAAATTTATATATATAATATTGTTAATATAAAATGCAAATTTAGTGACGGAAATATTCGTCGGGAAAGCCCTCATTAATTTGGCATATAAAAAAAATATTGATTTTTTTAATTAATAATAGCAACAGAATGATCCGTCGCTAATCCGTCACTAAATTGGTCCAAAAAATAAAACGACCATTTAAATAGCGACGAATTTGACGAAAAAATCGTCGCTAATCCGTCGGCATAATGCTTTAAATTGGTCGATTATTTTACGAAATTACCAACGGATTTTAAAACAATAGCGACGAAAAAATCCGTCGCTAAAGCTACTTGAGATCCTTCGGTAATCCGTCGAAAGATTTATCGACGAGCGTTTTACTAATGGAATTTTTCCGTCGGGAATCCGTCGCTAAATCAATTTAGTGATGAATTTTTGATATTTAGTGACGGATTTTTTCGTCGGTAACTGTCTTTTTCTTGTAGTGTTTTCACATCGGAAGGGCTTTAGCAGAGAAGCTCCCAACCTAGCTCACGGTGCTCATTTTGTAGGTTTTAGGTGGAAGATCTGGTCAAGGACAAGTTATCCTCGGTGCCGTCAAGGCTTTGGATGTTGGCCCTATATTTGTTACTTCTTTGTTTTGGCTACCTCTTGTTCTTGTGCTACATCAGTTTCATATGTGTAATGCTATATATCGTTTGTACAATTTCCATGCATCACTGTCAACAATGTACTAAAAAGCGAGCTAGGTGTTCTATTAGGCGTTACGAGGGATTCAGGCGTCACAATTTTTCATTAGTAAGCCAATTAGGCATTAGGCAATATAGGCGTACTAGGTGGCCTGAGCAAATTTAGGTGGATCTAGGCGGACTTAGGCCGACTAGGGGTCTAAGTAATTTTTCAAAAAAATAAAATTGGTTGCCCTAAAATGACGTCGTTTTAAAAGAATTGAAAATGAAAAAAAAAAAAAACAAGGTTGAATTTGAATTGACTTTAGTTTATGTTGTGGATGATAGAATACATTTATGATTTTCATATTCTTTATAATTTTTGTGTTTAAATTCTCGATCCCGCCTAAGCCTCTAAGCTTTAGACCCAATTTTACCACTAGCGATTTTTAGAACATCGACTATCAATAATAATGGTTGGGTAGAAATGAAGAGGTTCTTGTCTCTTAGTCAAAGATTTTTTGAATTAAAATATTTTGGGTTTGACGTGAATGTACATGACACTCTCCGACTAAAAATGTATATGGAACTTATTATTGGATGTCATGTTAAGACACTCTCCGACTAAAAATTACACTTTTTATCTCATATATTTCATAAAAAATTACACTTTTTAAAATATTAAAAATATTTTAATATTTTCTATTCAATAAACACAATAACTATTCATTTACTATTCTATATCCCAAATTATTTCTCTTATTTTACTTTGGGCAATCGACATTCTGAATCACTTTACTTTTCATTACCTTCGCTTTTAACCATCCATATATTTAACAGTTTTAACCACTATAATATAAATACGTTTTTTTTTTTAAATCCAAACTCCCTAAAGACATCAAAAAATGTTTTTTTTAAAAAAAAAAAATATAAAAACCTTACGAGAGTTAAGTTCAACACATCCAATTAGCGAACTATTTAAAATTGGGGAGAATATAGGATGAAATCGAGTGAAATTTTCAATTCTTGATGACATTCAGCATTTTACAATATAGAGAACCCATTGAACTTTTGAAACTCCATTGTTAACCCTTCGGATTTTTTGAATCATAGCTCAATTCAAGCTCTATTTGTAAAATATTGGATGCCATCGATCGATTAGCCTTGACTCTCCTTCAATTTCAGCCTTTATTCTCCTTAATTTCTATGTACAAATAAAAAATATAACTTTTAATTGGACGAAGGAGTATATATATCAATAGTTCATATATTGGATACTTTAGAAAATCAAAAAGAAAATATATCAATATATGATTGTTTTTGTTTGGAGGATACTACATCAATATATTATTGTTAAGTTGAAGATACCATTCAGCTCAAACTATTCTTCATAAAAGTTCAAATTGTTAGAAAAACACTAGAATCCTTTCTCAATTAGAATTTAGTTACTTCTTAATTTATTTTCTTCTCCTTTTTCAATTATAATTTAATTCCTTTCTTATATATCTTTTTCTCCTTTTTGTATTTGTAGTAGGAGAACTTCAATTTATATATATATACCTTATTAGTGAATAAGAAAATTTGAAGTTTCTTTCAACATTTATTATTTCAACATGTTATCAGAGCTTATGATCAAAATACCCTATTTTTTTTTCCTTTTCTTTCTTTTTTTCTTCTACATTCCAAGGTTGCCGCAGTCGAGTTCTCCATTTTCCTCCCTAATTCCGCCAAACCCACCAAGCCACTTAGATGTCAATGGTGTAGGAATTGTGACCATTATACGTCTCAATGCTGCTAATTCCCACCGCCGTATTCCCCACCCTAAACCCAAACTCTACCTACTTTCCGAGACAATCACCTCGGCCTAACTATACAACTCCACCAGTCGCATATACTTCCTCAATTCATACTCCCAATCCTCCTGCCTGGCTCTTAGATAGTGGGGTCACCCATCATCCTACCAATGATCTTGACACCCTTGCTCTCCATTCTCCTTACAATGGCACTAAAGAACTCCTTATCGGTGATGGCTCCGATCTAACCATCGCAAACGTTGGTTCTACCTCTATCTCCTCTTCTTCTTCTACCTTTGCACTAAATAATGTTTTTCATGTTTCATCTATTTCTCGAAATATCATTTCGATCTCTCAATTTTATCTTGATAACTGTGCTTTTATCACATTATCCAACTCCTTTTTGGTGAAGAATCTTCACACATAAGCAATCCTTCACCAAGGTCACACTAAATCAGGCATCTATGAATGGATTCCACCTTCTCAAACTCTTCATTCCACTGCTCTCTCTCCTCTACATCAAATTGACATCATACACTAGGACATCCTTCTCTTTTTATTTTACGTTATGTCAGAAAAAAATTTAATTTAAACATTCCTAATTCTATTTCTTTCAATTATAATTCCTGTGATTGCAATAAAAGTCATAAATTTCCGTATTTGATAATACAATTCTTTCAATTGTATTTCTCCGATTCATTTTTTTATGGATACAAATACTACATAATTTTTGTAGATCACTTAGCTAAATATGTGTAGTTTTATCAATTAAAACATATAGATGATACTTTTCCTGTCTTCACCCGCTTCAAAAATCTTGTGGATTTTTTTCAACTGTTCAATCATCACCATCTACAGTGATAATGGTGGTGAATATCTTGGTCTTCGTTCCTTTCTTGCCACCCATGATATCTCCCATTTCACTTCACCTCCCCACACCCCTGAACACAATGGATATTCTGAACGCCGTCATCGACACATAGTAGAAACCGGTCTCTCTCTCCTTACTCACTCCCCATGCCACGCAAATATTGGTCTCTTACCTTCTCTACTGCTTGCTACTTGATAAATCGCATGCCCACACCTACCCTTCATCTCCTCTCTCCATTTACCAAACTCCACAATCGGACACCTAACTACCTCAAACTTCGTATTTTTGGATGTCTTTGTTATCCGTGGTTACGTCCATACACAACTCATAAACTTGATCCTCACTTTGTTCATTATGTCTTTGTTGGCTACTCGGCCACTCAAAGTGCTTATCATTGTCTCGATCCATCCCCTCACAAAATCTACACTGCTCGACATGTAAAATTTGCCGAACATGTCTTTTCCTACTTCTCCAATATTGATCCACCCGCTCCCACTGTTTGCGCCGATGAATGGTGTACCCAACATCTCCCCATTCTAGCACGACCAAACACTTCACCCCCAAAATCCAACCAAACAGCTCCCTCCCTTCCAGCCGAGGACATCAACCGAACCTCCACCCCTCCCAGCTCCAACCCATCTGTCAAACCAACCCCTCCAGCTCACCTGAGACCACACACACTGCCACTGCCGAATCTACCCCTAATTCTTCTCCCTCGCATGCCTCACGTAAACCGTCACCCCGCCTCCAAAACAACATCACCAAACATATTAACAAACTCAACCTTCATACCTCCCTTAAACATGACAATATCTAACCTATAAACATTACCCAAGCATTGAAAAACACGTTGTGGCGCAATTTCATGCAACAAGAGTATGATGCTCTACTTCACAACAAAACTTGAGACTTGGTACCCTTCTCCTAATCTTATAATCTGATTGGTTGTAAATGGTTTATTTGAACCAAATACAACCCTGATGGATCCATCTCTCGTCACAAAGCACGCCTTGTGGCCAAGGGATTCCATCAACTACCCGACCTTGATTATTTGGAAACCTTTAGTCCAGTTGTTAAGCCCAATACAGTTCCCACCATTCTCTCTCTTGCAATTGTCATTGGTTGGTCACTTCGGCAAGTAGACATAAATAATGTCTTTCTTCAAGGTTCCCTCACCGAAGATGTTTTCATGTCTCAACCTTCTGAGTTTGTTGGTCAAAAGTTTCCATCTCTTGTGTGTAAGCTTCGACAAGCTATTTATGGTCTCAAGCAAGCACCAAGTGCCTGGTACAATGAACTTAAAACCTACCTTCTTTCTCTTAGATTTAAAAACTGTGTTTCAGACTCCTCTCTTTTTGTGCTCCGTCAGGCTCATGACCTAATCTACCTTCTTATCTATGTGGATGATATCATCATTACCGACTCAAATAACACTCTTCTTGATACGTTTATTACTACTTTCTCTACTAGATTCTCTTTGAAAGATTAGGGGTCCCTCTCATATTTCCTTGGTGTGGAAGTGATCCCCATCCCCGTCTCTTTTTAAGTCAGCACAAATACATTCAAGACATCCTTAGCCGTGCTCATATGTCCGACACAAACCCTGTTTCAACTCCTATGGCGGTTCATCCATCACTTTCGGCAACATCCATTCCTGCCACTCCAATCTTTCTGACATTTCTTTTGCAGTCAACAGGCTGTCTCAAACTCTCAATACCTTCAGAAACCCACGAAAGAACATTTGACGACACTCAAAGCATCTTCCCTCAATCTTTATGCATTCACTGATGCAGATTGGGTAAGAGACAAAGACAGCGTACATAGTTTACTTAGGTTGCAACTCAATTTCTTGAAGTTCTTGCAAGCAAAGAACACTAGCTAGATCATCGTCTAAGGTTGAATATCGTTCAGTTGCCGCTATTAACACTGAGTTTATTTGGGTTCTAAACTTACTACATGAACTCGACATCTCACTTGCAGTCACACCTAGTATTTTCTGTGACAATCTTGGGGCTATATATGTTGCGGCTAATCCAAAATTTCATTCAAGGATGAAGCTTCTTAGCTTACATTATCACTTTATTCATGAACATGTTCATAATCAATCACTGCGAATCACTCATATTTCTGGGGATTATCAACTAGCGGACGCTCTCACCAAATTGCTTGCTCGTGCTAGGTTTCAGAACCTCATCTCCAATATTGGACTTTCTTCTCGGTCCTCCATCTCGCGGGGGTATGGTAGAGAAACACTATAATCATTTTCCAATTAGAATTTAGTTACTTCCTAATTTATCTTCTTCTCCTTTTTGTAATTGAAACAAGAGAACTTCAATGTATATATATACCTCATAAGTGAATAAGAAAATTTGAAGTTTCTTTCAATATTTATTATTTCAACACAAACGAGATTCAAAAGCTTATACTCAAATAGAAGTACAGATCAAAATTTTATAGAACCCCAAAATTCTTCACGCGACCAAAACAAAATCCCCTATTCCCCAGCGATATATATTGCGTGGTTTGTGATTCTTCTTCCGCAGTTAGTTGTCCTCGCTAGAAATTCTCTAATTTATCGGCCTCACAAACGCCTCCACCAACCAGCCTATCACGTATGTTCTTTATGTAAGTTTTGCTCAACCTCTCTTGTTTCTTTTCCCCCTGTAAATTAGACTAGTAACATCCAAAATGACATGAAAATTGTCATAATTTTCTACTTTGCACCTTCAATTTCATGTATTTGTTTAGTTTTTGAATACAAACCAATATTATAAACTCTAAAAAATACTTTTACACTTTAAAAGGTATAAAAGTAATTCTATTATTATACCTTTAGATATATGAGCGGATTGTTTAGTAAAATATGAAATTTTATTATAATTTTTAAGAAAATGTGAAAAATTGTGAAAAAAAATATACTCTTATATCCTAATGTATAAGAGTAATGTTAGGGTATAAAAGTAATTTTAGTATTATACATGTGGGTACAAAAGCGACGGGGTCGGTAATGTATGAGCGTGAGTTTCTAAAAAAATTTGCATCTCTATGAGTGTGGATGCGTTTGATATTTCGCCCATAAATCCTAGGGGCTTCAGCCTTTGAAGAATGGTGCGAAGTAGGGGTGCCGACGGTTCAGTTTAATTTGTGGTTTTCGAACCGAACCAAATGTGCTTTGGCTTGATTTTTTAATATTAATGATTTAGCACAATTTGAAAAAGTAACAAATCGCGCTATTCTATTCGATTTGACTTGCGATTTGATGAGGATGTCAATATTTTTTTTCTCAAAATGACACTGTTTCAAAAGTATTTCTCAAAATGTCACACTTTTAAAAGTAATGATCAGAATAGCCTAGTTTTTAGAATTCGCGGTTGACAACTGCGTTTTTATTAATGAATTCGCAGTTGGCAACCGCAGGTTTATAATTTTTCTAATTTTTTCTTTTTAAACGCGGTTGGTAACTGCGAATTCAACTTTGAAAACGCAGTTGCCAACCGCAAATTCTAAAAACTAGGTTATTCTGATCAATACTTTTAAAAATGATATTTGAGAAATACTTTTTGAAACAATGTCATTTTAGGAAAAAGTTTGATGCCAAACCGAATCAAGCCCGTTGATATCGTTAAATCCAGATATGAAATCGAACGGCAGTAGTGAGATTAAACTAAACCATCTTAAACCACGATCTTAAGGTTTTTTACAAAAACCCTGAGCTAACATTGAATCCTACCCTTACCCCGCCGGCCGCCTCTCTTCAATTTCATTCGGCTTTCTCTCTCTTCCCGTTCGACTCTCTCTCTCTCTCTCTCTCTCTCTCTCTATCACCCTCCCTCAATTTCCTGACTGCATTTCTCTCTCCGGCGGCGCTGTTCTCACCTTCGCCGGATCGCCTTCCTTTCCTCAACCCTCTTTCTCCATCTTGTACCTTCGCTCTTCACAAGGAAGACGAATTTCAACCACAGTCCAACCCTAAACCATATTCTCCTGTCCTGATTCCATTATTCCGGCGGTTCAAACGTGAGTTCTTCCCTCTGTTTAATTTGGTCATTTGTATTTATTTTTAGTCTTTGTGCTGACCCTCAACAAGATGAGCAGCCTCTGCTCATTCCATACAAATTGATTTGATGAAAATAAAATTGGTTTTTGCCCATTATTTCGTTTTATATGTATTTTGAATTAAAAATTAGTCTCCAATTACGCCAGTCTCTTTGAAGTTTTGGTTCCTTAGTGCCATATCTAAATGAGTTGTCGATTTAAAATTAATTGCGATATAAAAGTAATTGCTCTGCTTGTCCCTTCCCAGATAATCTGATATTTAATCACCAGTTATTGTGCTTGTTTTGATATCCTGATTAATGTTCAATTAAAATGTACCATGGTCTATGCAAATATTAGAACTTTGATTTTTGAGTTGTTTAGTTCTCTTCTTTCCATGTTATTGCTGGTAACATTACCATGATCTAACAAACTTCATGAATCTACAATTATGATAGTAAATGAGCTCCTTATCTGATTAGATTAGTTCATAGTAAATATGTGCAATTTTTCTTTTATAAACCCTTTCCGAGTTTTTGGACATTCATTTTGGGTCAAAGGGAGTATTAATTTGTTGAATACTCCCTCCGTCCCATAATAGCTTACTCATTTACGGTTGAGAACGGAAAATAAGAAATAATGTTATTAAAGTAGGAGTTGCGAGTGGGTAGGAGAGAGAATGAGTGGAGAGAATAGTTAATTTGAAAAGTGTTGTGAGTATGACAAGTGGGTCCCATGAATAAAGAAGTATTAAAAAGTTTCCTTTTTAGGAAAGTGACTTTAAAGTGGGACGCTCAAAATAGCAAAATGGGTAAGGTAATATGGGACGGAGGGAGTATATATTAACATTTATTCTTTCTGGTTATTGGTACTTTAGTTTCAAAGTAATCAAATGGTTAAAAAAAATGGACTATCGACTATGGTTTGAAATGTGGTTTGGACCGCAGTTTGAGCCGGTAAACAAAAGCTTTATATAAATGAAGCCTCCGTGATCTAGATCGTTGTTTGGACCGTTGTCGAACCGCTATACCAAACCGCGGTTTAGACCGAACCAAACCGAACAATGGCCGTTTGGTTCAACTCGTTCTGAATTTTTTTATGGTTTAGCTCGGTTTGGAATTCCCCAAATCGATATTAGCGATTTGAATTTTAAATTTGCCCAAATCGAGCTAAACCCCGAACCATTTACACCCCTACTTATTTATTGCTTTTCTTCGTTCTCTATGATCATTTTGGGAGGAGGAAGTATATTAAAAGTACTTATTCATTTTACAATTTAAAAAAAAGGCAAATTGCACATTAGTACACCAAAGTTTTATTACATGCAATTTAGGTCTTAATGTTCCAACTTTGGCAGTTTAGTGCATAATGTGCACAATTTGTGGCGAAATGGACATAAAATATAACAAACTTCTTTTAAAATTTCATTATACACCCTCAAATTTTAATAACATCTCTTTTGCTATCATTCATTATTATGAATGTCTGGAGACATGGAATTGTAGGGGGCAAAAGTGTATAATTTGATAATATTTGTCCTAAATAATAATATCCATTCACAAATGATTTTTTTATTATAATTTATAATTAAAAATGCAAAAAATAATTAAATCAATAGTTTTCTTTTTGTGAGCAACCTATGTTACCTGGACTCGGGATCGGGTATCCGACACGGGTACGGATCCTAGTGTCGGATTTACTTTTCCTCAAAAAATTGGACACGGGGACACTGTCCTAAAATTAGGATACGGGTACGGGAATACGTTAATAACAAAATATATTGAGTCTATTTATATACTTTACGTATAAATGAAGTCAACTAACTTTTTATTTGCTAAGATATAATGTATAATTAAGTAAAACAACATTAAAACTTGTACAAATTTTATAAATGAAGTCAACTCACTCCTTTTTTTCTTTTTAATTTTTATTGTCGTATCGGAATGAAAATGCGGGTGTCAGGGTGTCTTGTCAGACACGATACGTGTCGGACACGGATACTTCAACATATTTGAAGAGTCCGGGTAACATAGTGAGCAACATATTTTTGACTAAAGAAAAGAGAATATTTTTAACTAAAATATATTAATCTGTTTATTTTTTTTCCTTTTTTGAAAGAAATAATATTTATAATAATATGTTTTTTTTTTGAAACATAATTTGTTAAAAAACTAATTTTTTTATTAATAATATATTTTTTATTAAAAATTATTAGTTTATGATTTTGTTAAATGAGTTAGTCTTAAAATGTTGAAATCCTTGCTGCATCATTACCACACCATCTCCTTAACCACACTTCCCACCACCATCTCACTACTACCAACTCACCACCACCACTCACCCCCAACAACCACCAAACTCCCTAAACACCACCGAACCACGAGTGACTTCACCAACATCGAATCCACAAAAAACAATAGAAAACATTATCCTTAAGAACGTGCAATCCAAAGCCCTAAAGCCTTAAATAGATCAAAATGTTCAAACATGTCAAAAGTCACATTTGAGAGTCAAAATGGATTGAGCCATTTTATAATGATATAAATTGCAGGAATCAGCATGAATGATGAAAAATTTAGCGTAAGCAATTTAAAAATGCTACGGTGACTGGATTAGGGTCAAAGTAACAATAACTATTGTGTAACATAAAGTAGTACACGCAAGTAAAGCATCAACAGTAGACAGTTTGACTCTCAAATGGGAAAATTATTTTGGAACGGAGTGAGTATATTCTTTTCTTGAAACTTAGTTAATAATGAGAGTGTCAACTTGTGTAAAGGTTCCTAATGGCTATGAGGTTTAGATTAGGGATGGTATAGTCATTCGCAACCTGGCGTGTCGTTCTTTCGGTAATCTATGTTGCTTCCGTCGCTAGTTATGACATGTGCAAACATACGTAGGTACTTAAAAAATTGGTTTTGATAACTCAAAAGTGTATATCCTCTTAATATTCGCTTGCACATTCATGTATGAATTTTTGCAATGTGATCATGGCTTATTTTGTTGTGAATATAGCCCTCCACAGCCCAAGCAAACCTACAAGAACGATTAGAGCACACAAACCAAGCACAAGAAATCAAAGAAACAGAAAAGAACACAAGAAATTGTTAACCCAGTTCACCAATTTGATTGGCTACGTCTGGGGGCGGCTACCCGAAGCCGGGATCTTGCACTTCGTATGTATGTAGAATTTTATTCTGGCCCGAGTTGGGGGCGGAACATTGATTATATATGACCTGGGAATAAGCAGAAACCTAAACAAACAAGAAAACTAGAATTTCTTTGGAAAAACGGGCCGAGTGCGGTCGCCCTCGCCCGGCGCGGTCGCGTGACCTCAGAAACTTCAATGCCTTTAAATAATGCTCCGGCGCGGTCGCCACTTATTTTGAGCGCGGTCGCCACTGACACGTCGTCGATCCGGCGTCGGTCTACGCCCCAGGCGCGGTCGCGCACGCCATTAGCGCGGCCATTTCTTGTGTCCAGCTGACCACGACGAGTTTTCCCCCTTGCTTCGATGTACAGCCCGGTTGGTCCTCTATCCCAACAATCTCCCACCTAGAGATCAACCGCATATAAGCCCGTGTCAGTCTTGACTCGCCGCTTGGTGTCCTCACAGTGCTCACCTCGATCGTGGTAGTGCCATCTTCCTCTTCTATTCTTCGAGCCCGATTGAAGCCTTGCGCGGCTTCAATTTATCAAGATTCATGACCTTTGTCAACATGTCCCTGGATTTTCGATCCCGATATCTTCTCTAGCCCCAAGATCTTCTCCTCAGAGATGTACGATGTAGTGAAACCTCGGTTGATGTGCTTCGTCCTCGAATGAAACGCCGGATTTCTTGCGAAGTGTATTGCTGGCTACATTTGTCATTTGTAGAGAACGTTACCACTTCGCGTTTTCCAAGTTCGAGAAGTTCTGCGGCCGTTACCGTCTCTTTGCTCGCCTCTGTCAGTGCCATTTGCCGCATCGCCTGCGGTCATTTGCGCCACGATCTTACGCAATTTAGAAGCCCAGGAGATTGCCGTACCAATGTAAACATATAACCCGTAGTACTTCTCCTCTTATCAAGCTCACTTGATGCCAAGTCCGCATCAACATAACCCGCTAACACCACTTCCTTGCTCGAAACACAGAGCCTTACCGGCGGTACCCTTGAAATAACGTAGGATCCAGCTTACGCTTCCCGATGTTGCTTTCTGGATTGCCCGTGAGCCGGTGACTACTCCCGCCGCGTGTGCGATGTCAGGCCTTGTACACGCCATTGCATACATGAGACTCCCATTCTTTGAAGCATATGGAGTTCTCTCCGTCTTGTCACGCTCCTCCTTGCCTGGCGAGTCCTTCTCGGATAGCTTGAAATGCAAACCCAATGGCGTCCTGTTGGCTTCGCCTCTTCCATTCTGAAAACCTTGCTAAGACCTTCTCAACATATTACGCTTGTGAAAGAACCAACTTGCCCGACTCCCTATCCGGTCAATCCGCATGCCCAAGATTTTCTTGGCCTCTCCCAAATCCTTCATTTCGAACCGTTCGACAGTGAGTCTTGACACTGTTTACCTCTCTCTTGCTAGAGCACATTATTAGCATGTCGTCCACATATAACGACAAGATAATATACCCGTTATCCGTGTTCTTGAAGTAGCAACAATGATCCGCCTCGCGTCGATAAAATCAATGTCATGCATGAATCCGTCAAATTTCTGTACAGTTTGCTAGGAGCTTGTTTAAGGCCATACAAGCTCTTAGTCAATCTCGCAAACTAGCTCCCATTGCCTTAGGCAAGTAACCTACATTTGTACCATGTAAATCTCTTCCTCGAGTCCCGTGAAGAAAGGATGTCTTCACATCCATCTATTCAAGCAACAAGTTGTCCGCCACTACTATTCCCAGAACCATTCGATAGTAGTCATCTTCATGGCCGGAGTGAATACTTCGGTGTAGTCAATCTTAGTACTTTTCTTTGAAACCCTTTTACAACCGGTCTTGCCTTGTAACGCTTGCTACCGTCTGCTTCCTCCTTGATCCTGTAAACCCACTTGTTATGCGGTGCCTTCTTCCCCTTAGGTAGTTCGATTGACTCCCGAGTTTTGTTAGCCTTGATGAGTCCGTCTCATCATCCGTGTGACTTTCCACTTGTCACAAAGTGCACTACGAACGACCTCCGCATAACATTAGGTTCCCGTTATGCATCGGCGACAAATAATAATTGGATGGAGTATACTGTCGGGCGATCCACGCGACCTGCTTTGGATCTACGCAGTGAGAATATCCGGTTCGGAGTACGTGGTTCATCTTCGGTGACCTCCTGACCGTGGTCATCATGAACCGTTCTGCTCCCTTTGAGTTAGGAATATCCGCCTCTACAATATACGGTTCCGAACTAGTGTCATCGGATGCCCCGCTTTACGTCACTTGTACAAAACCTGTTCATTGAATACCACATCTTGACTACGAATAACTCTATGATTTTGGTCATCCCAAAACTTGTACGAAGTCATCCAGCCATTACCCAATAAATGTACACTTAACGATTTAGCATCTAATTTAATTCTCTTAGCGGAATCAACATGAACATAAGAAACGCTGACGAATATGCGAAGAAAGGACGGATTTACAACTTGCCACTCCACGCTTCCTCTGGAATTCCATTCCCGATGGTACCGATGGTCCCAGATTGATCAAGAAAGGCTGTAGTGTCAAGCTGCGTATGCCCGAACGTCTTGAAGTCCACACTTCAATCTCATACTTCTAGCCCGCTCATTCAATGCTCTGTTCATCCTTTACGCTACCCCGTTGAGTTGTGGTGTCCGCTTTGGAGTCTTCTCCATACGAATCCCATTCGCAAAGACAATATTCCCTAAACTCACCAAGCTCATACTCCCCACCATTGTCGATCTTAGCGCTTAAGCTTAAGTCCCGTCGATTCTCCACCAAGGCCCTCCACTTCTTGAACACCTCGAAAGCCTCATCTTTCCCCTTGAGAAATAGACCCGGACCTTCTTTGTAGAATCATCGATAGAAAGTCATGTAATATGACGCACCACCCGAGAGATGTAGCTTAGGAGATGGCCCCAGCAAGTCCGTGTGAACCGGTTCCAACTTTGCTTCCCTCGAGCCCTACTGTCCTCGAGAAATTATTTCTCCCTTGTTTGCCAAACATCTGATCCTCGCAGATCCCCACGTTGGGTGTCTTGAGCCGGTAGTAGTCCACTTTGAACAAAGCACCTTCATCCCTGTCTCGCTCATGTGACCCAATCGACGGTGCCACAAATCCGTATCACTCTTGGGCTGCTTGCCACGCGATCTTGTCCTTGGTGTTATTTGCCAAATACAAAGTCCCTCCTTATTACCCAGAGCAATCTCACAATCCTCCTTGGTAATAACCCGGTTTCAGCCGAATGTCACCTTGTAACCTTCGTCGTCCAATGCCCAATTGAAAGTAGGTTCTTTTTCAAACCGGAATGTGTCGACCTAGTTCGGATGTAAGACCTTCCGATCGATGCTCCTATTCGACATTCCCCTTCCCCTTGATTTCCAAAGGCTCGCCGTCCGCCGGATAGACCTTCCCGAAATCACCGAAAGTGTAGTTTTCCATCTCTTCCTTATGCCGCAAGAATGGAATGATGCCCCGAATCCGGCACCCGTGATTCTAGTGCACTACTAACGCTCGAGAACCGATGCATCATCACCTTCGCCCGCCATTCACACGATTGCCCTTACGATTTGGACAATCCCTCTTGAAGTGTCCCGATTCCTTACAATAATAGCGGCTGAGCAGATCCCTTCGCAACCTTCGGTTTGTCCTTGGTCTCATCAGCTTTGCCCTTTCCACTCACCACGTTCTCCTTAGATTCGGTTCTCCCTTGTTTACTAGTACCCGGCTTCCCTTTGCTAGTATTAGCTAAAGCCGATCCCGAAGCACCCGATGTCCCCAACTTCTTCATGCGATTTTCCTCGGCCAAAAGAAAGTCCTTAACATCATCATACTTCAATTTCTTCTTACCTCTTTGAAGCGTTGATTGCGATCACCGTTCCGCTCCAACTTGATGGTAAAGAAGCTAGCAACAAACACGCATGAACCTCATCATCGAACTTGATCTCCACCATTGTCAATGAATCTATGACATCCATAAACTCATCGATGTGCTTAGCGAGGATCCTCCCTCTTGCATCTTGAGACTACCCGTCTTACGTATCAAATCAACCTTATTTGCGGCGAGACGGAGTTTCAAATCTCTCAGTAAGATAATCCAATAGCTCCTTGGTGGTTGTCGCCTTCCTGGTAGACTTCGCAATCCACTTTGACAAAGTAGATCTAACCACCCCTAGGGCTTTCCGATCCATGAGTTCCCATTCTTTCTGATCTTCATCTTAGGTTTGACACCCTTGAGAGGCTTATAGAGGTCTTTGTTGTACAAAAGATCCTCAATCTGCATCCTCGATATCCGTAGTCGAGACCCATCGAATTTCTCAACCTTTGTTTGTCCTTGCCCATTCTTGATTGCTTGGAACAACTCCCTTGATCTTGAAACCAAAAGCTCTGATACCAGTTGTTGTGAATATAGCCCTCCACAGCCCAAGCAAACCTACAAGAACGATTAGAGCACACAAACCAAGCACAAGAAATCAAAGAAACAGAAAAGAACACAAGAAATTGTTAACCCAGTTCACCAATTTGATTGGCTACGTCTGGGGGCACTACCAAGCCAGGATCTTGCACTATGTATGTAGAATTTTTGTTACAACTGAGTTGGGGGCGGAACATTGATTATATATGACCTAGGGAATAAACCAAAACCTAAACAAACAAGGAAACTAGGACTGCTGGAAAAACGGGCCGAGCGCGTCCGCCCTCACCCCGAGCGCGGTCGCGCAACCCTCCAGAAACTTCAATGCCTTCAAATAATGCTCCAGCGCGGTCGCCCTTATTTTGAGCGCGGTCGCCCTCAACACGTCGTCGATCCAGCATCAGTCTCTGCCCAAGAGCGCGGTCGCGCACGCCACTAGCGCGGCCGCTCTTGTGTCCAGCAACCCCTGACGAGTTTTTCCCCCTTGCTTCGATGTCTAGCCCGGTTGGTCCTCTATCCCAACATATTTGTGTCTGCATAGTGCCTATTATGGATGATATAGTTGAAGCCTATGAGGTTGAAAAAGCTTGATGTCCTAACTTTGGTAAATTTGATGCTAAATCCTTATCCTAATTCCATTTCATCAGAGCAGTGTGGATTTTCATACATTGCATCACACGGTAACTGTCGTTACATGTAAGATGGGACAATATGGAGGAGCAACATCAAACTCTTGCATGTCTTGAATGTCTGAGACAAAGAATGATTTGATTACCATTTTGCTTTGATATGCATGTATTATGATACATAATATACTTCACTATTGCGTGTAAAGTCATGAAACTGGTCACATATTCGCTTTTTCTTGAAACAAAGACAATTCATAATGCATCTCTAATATGGCGAGCGGATAGTTAAGCATCCTGCGCCAATGGGTCGTTTCATTAGGAATTGTTACTGTCATGTGCAGCAAAAAACACGAGACCAAATCAGTGTTCTAGGTGTCAAAATGACTTAGTGAAATTATACAGCACTGTGAAAGGAAAATGCTTTTAAAGCTGCTTCTAGGAGTAATAGAACTGTTCATGACACCTGGAATTTGTAATGGCAAAAATAGTCTCTGTTTCTTTCTTGTTGTTCTGGTGTTCTAGGTATCCTTCTGTTTGATTAGTGAAAAGCCTTCATGGAAAAGTGAAAATTTGATACAAATATTAACAGGATCTTTTGTTTTAATTATGAATTGAAAATCAGACAGCTCATTCCCCCGAGAGTATTTTTAGCCTATGATACTCTTTCTCCTGCTATTTAGGTACTTCATTTTTCTGTTTTTACCTTTGCTAAAAAAATTAACACTTGCAGATATCAAGGGTGCTTAGTGAGCTGATTTTTCAGTTTTACACAATGCCCGAAGAGAATGCACGTAAGAAAGCTGCACCCGATTGTGAGAATTCTGCTGTAAATGATAACGGACCTTCTCCTACTCCCAAAAAACCTTGTAATGTGATCGATGAAATCTTTTCCACCAAGAAAAGGAACAAATCCGCACAAGAGAAGGTCGGAAAGCAAGTAGAAGATGCGTCTCCAAAAGCTAAAAAGTTGAAGGAAAAGAAGAATAAGAAAATCGAACAAAATGAGAAATCTGCACCAGATTGTGAGAACTCTGCTGTGAAAGATAAGGGACCTTCTCCTCCTTCCGAAAAACCTTGTAATGAGATTGATGAAATCTTTTCCACCAAGAAAAGGAAGAAAGCTGAACAGGAGAAGGCCGAAAAGCAAGCAGAAGCTGAGTCTGCAAAAGCAAAAAAACTGAATAAAAAGAAGAAAAAGAGAACAGAACCAAAAGAGAAAGAGTACCGGGACCCACCTTCTCGACCAAGGAAGAAAACAGGAGATGGGCTTGTCGTCTACACAGAAGAGGAATTAGGGTTGGCAAAATCAGATGCAGGAGGTACTCCTCTTTGTCCCTTTGACTGTGACTGCTGTTTCTGATGATGCACACCATATTCCGTCACTTGTTACTGATGTTGTGGGAGCTTTAAGAAATATTTAATTTTGTATTTTTTTTTTTTGAAACATTGTTGTATTCGCAAGTAGCTCGTGTGGTAATGGTATATGTATACTAGCAGACCTTGTGTGGGGAAGGTTTGCAAATGGCCGTCCCCTTGCATGGCTTTATCCTATTGGCTCTCACAAAGTAAAATCCAACGGAAATACTTGCAAATTTATAATTTTGCTTTTGCTTCTTTGCCTGATTTTTTGTGCGGAGTGCTTTTTGGGAGTGGGAACCATTTGCTAGAGCTTCCCCTGACAATTACCAAGATGCTATTCGCCAAGGTTCGAGCCCGTGACCTTATGGTCATCAAAGGAGCAACTTAACTGTTGCGCCATAAAGGAGGTGGCGAAAGAAGTCCTTGGAGAATCTAGAGGAAGCGAGCCACCAAGTAAGGACACATCATGGTGGAACGAGGAAGTAAAACAAGCAATAAAGGGCAAGCGATAATGCTACAAATTATTGGGGAAATGTAGGAGCGACGAGAACTATGAGAAGTATAAAGAAGCTAGAAGAGATGCTAAGAAAGCAGTAAGAGACGCAAGAGCAAAGGTGAATAATTTTTTTTATGATAAGTTGGATACAAAAGAAGGGGAAAAGGACATCTACAGAATCGCTCGTATGAGGAATAAGAGGACACGAGATATTAGGATGGTTAAATATGTGAAAGATGTAGATCAAAGAGTTATAGTCGGGGATAAAGAGATAAAAGATAGATGGTGTTCGTACTTTGATACCTTGTTCAATGGCGGTCAAGAGCAGGATATTGGAGATTTAAATATCTCTTCGAGTATGGTTAATCGAGATTTTATGCGGAGAATTCAAAAGAGTGAAGTGGAAATGACAATGAAAAAGATGAGATTGAAGAAAGCTGTAGGACCGGATGGTATACCAATTGACGTTTGGAGATGTTTCGGGGAGAGAGGAATAGATTGGTTAACAACGCTATTTAACAAGATTTGGAGAATTAACGCAATGCCATTGGAGTGGCGGAAGAGTACTCTGATCCCTTTGTATAAGAACAAAGGTGATGTCCAGGATTGTGCCAACTATCGGGGGATCAAACTAATGAGCCATACTATGAAACTTTGAGAAAGAGTGATTGCACAAAGGCTGAGAAAAATTGTGGATATTTCGGATAACCAATTTGGGTTTATGCCGGGAAGATCGACTATGGAGACAATATATATTATGAGACAAACCATGGAGAAATATCGGGATCAAAAGAAAGATTTGCATATGGTTTTCATTGATTTGGAGAAGGCGTATGATAAAGTGTCAAGAGAGGTACTTTGGTGGGCATTAACAAAGAAGGGTGTTTTAAAGAAATATATTGATATTATCAAGGACATGTATAATGGAGTTAGTACTTGTGTACAGACTAGTGTTGGGAAGACTGAAGAGTTCCCTATAAAGATTGGAGTGCATCAAGGTTCCGTACTTAGCCCCTTTCTTTTTGCTTTGATAATGGACGAATTGACGAGGTCAGTCCAAGATGATATACCAAGGTGTATGTTGTTCGCAGATGATATTGTGCTGATTGATGAGACAAGAGAGGGTGTTGAAAGTAAATTGGAGTTGTGGAGACACACTTTGGAATCTCGAGGTTTTTGACTAAGCAGAAGCAAGACTGAATATTTGGAGTGTAAGTTTAGCAGAGGTGGAAGTAGGGAGGCAGGGGCAGTCACATTTGATGGAAATATTGTCCAAGCTTCTGAGTTTTTTCGCTATCTTGGATCCATTATTCAAAAGGATGGAGAATTAGATTGTGATGTGGCTCATAGGATTAAAGCAGGTTGGTTAAAGTGGAAGAGTGCCACATGATTTCTATGTGATCGCGGCATGCCTAATAGATTAAAGGGAAAATTCTACCGCACGGCAATTAGGTCGGCATTGCTTTACGGCACCGAATGTTGGGCCGTGAAACAGTGTCACGTGCATAAGATGAATGTGGCGGAGATGCGTATGCTTCGATGGATGTGTGGTCATACAAGAAAGGATCGATTGGGGAATGAGGTGATCAGAGGTAAAGTAGGAGTTGCGCCCATTGAGGATAAAATGAGGGAAAATCGTCTGAGGTGGTTTGGACATCTGAGAAAGAGACCGAGTGATGCACTGGTTAGGAGGCCGGAACAGTGGAGAAATGATAAAATGGCGAGGGGTAGGGGAAGACCCAAACAAACTTGGATTAGAGTGATTGAAAATGATATGAGTTTACTTGGAGTGGATGAAAGTATGGTGTTGAAGAGGCCGGAGTAAGGGGCAAAAATCCATGTGGGGGGCTGATTTTTTTTTTTTATTATTATTATTTTTTTTATATTTTTTTAAATGTTATTTATTTATTTATTTATTATTTATTTATTTTTTTCCAACAACCTTTTCACACGATGACATATGAGGATTCATGTTAGCCGATCCCAAATTATTTTGGGACTAAGGCTTTGTTGTTCTTGTTGTTGTTGTTGTAGTGCTTTTTGGGAGTGTACAGTGGATTCTTCCAAGCCAACAACTTTTCAAAGCTGAAGGGTATCCTGCTTTAAGAAATTGAAAAGAGTATTGCTACTCAGCCGAGAGACTTGAGCATTGTCTGAGGACCGGGGGTGGATCTTTGGACAGTGGGGAACCTCTGCTCTACCGGCTGAGCTATCCCGCTCCGTAGCACCTTGTACTACTTCAGCCCCATAGGGTATAAACGCCTTACAATCTTTAAGTTTCTTCACCCACCGGTTGCGTCGCCTTTGCAGGGCAGCCTACGCTCTCCACTTTGAAGCACAATTATTTTGCGCGCGTGTGTGTGTGTGTTTTACAAACAGCAAGTGGGAGAAGGCCCACAAAATTTGACAACATTTGGTTGTCTGCCAAACCCAAACACCATTTTGGTCATCCATACATGAACGACCACACCACTGTGGTTGGCGTGGCTGACAAATCAGCCCACTCCCAAACCAACCCCCTACCCCTACCCTACACCTCACCCTTTCACCCCGACCCTGCCCCCTACCGCTACCCCATACCCACACCCCACCCTACCCCCACCTATACCAACCCATACCACCTCTATCACCCCACCCCATCCCTACCCTACCCCTATACCTCACCCCCACCCCTACCCCACTCTTCCCCACCCACCCTTACCTCACCCTGTCCCCACCCTACCCCAAAATGTGTTTCCACAGATAATATTTTCCTTAGATTTATTTCGAAAAATATTTTCAATTTCATTAAATTACCAAACAATTATGTAATTTTTCGAAAAACATTTTTAGAAAACATTTTTCGAAAATCGTTTTACTTTAAACACAGGAAGCCTAAGTTGTAGTGTTGTTGTGAATGTCTCTTGCAAAACATCTACGGATCTTTTTGCAAATCTTGTTATCTCGCATATTGTTATGGTATAAGATATGGAATAAGATATGAGATTCAACGGTTAACATTTGATCTCAACCGCGGGATTTGGAAAATAGGGAGGGGAGCGTCACGACTGACCATTGAGTTGCAATAGTGGTTGAGCCACTACTACAGTTCCAAATTTGTCATAACCCAAATTTATTTGGGCGTCGTCAATTTGAACATTCGACTTTCAAACTTTTAAGTTTACAGTTGAAACAAATCTAATAGCAAATATCAAAATAATAGATGAACAGTATAAATCGAGATACGAACATGGGCTTGTCCGGGTCAGGCCCAAATGGATTGGGCTATAAACATAATCCATGTATAAGTTACGAGAAGCAATCATGGGCTTCCTCGGTCTCGTATATCGTCATCAACAAGGCTAATCTAGGCCCAACTTGCAAGTATAAAGGCCCCAATTATGAGTGCCGAGGATACCTTCCTCGTATGCCGAGAGGTACCTTCCTCGGCCTTAACATTGTCAACGGGCTCTTCATACCACTATTTCCTCCTCGGCTCATCATGCTCCGAGAGGTCCTGAATGACGAGGAGAGAAAAGTTCGAACCTCGGCATATCATCATATGACGAGGAGACAAAATCATGCGTCTCGGCATATCCACATGTCGGCAGATCGTCAACTGACGAAGAAGCAAAATCAGGTATCTCAGCTTACATGCAAATGACGAGATAATAAATTTGTGTCCCTCGGCTATCCTGCAAGCAGTTGTAACAATCCTTTTCAAACAAGGATTCAACAGTTATAATCTCATCAGAATTGCAACAACCTCCTATAATACAAATCAAATAAGGATTCCTTAACAGATATAATCCTCTGAGGATTATATCTTAACTCTTTACAAGTTCAATTCAACATGAATTCTATCAATCCATCCCTATAAATACAAGGATTACAAGGTTCGAACAGTCAAGACCGAGGAACTTCTCCTCGGCCTACTGACTTGCCTCACGTCAAGATAAGGAAACACACCTTGTCACTACGACTAACAGACATCACGTCTAAAACCTGTGCACGAGTCATCTTCCTCGGCATAATGAGACGGAAAAGAAGAACACCCAACAGTCAAAGCCGAGGAGGCTTCCTCGGCTTGTACGACTTGAAGTATAGTCAAGGCCGAAGGACCCCACCTCGGCCTAACGACTTACTTTATGACCGAGGGATGAGGGACCTTCCTCGACCTCTTCCCCAAAACAAGTCTTGTATCTGTACGTAGCCTACAAACAAGCATCCAAACAGTTCATCAAAGCAACACTACATGAATTGAAACAAAAGGACCTTTCCATTAATATTCAAGTGGAAATTACAAAGTCCTAACGCTATTACAACACAAAAGAAAATGAAAAAAATCCTAAGTCTGTTCATCATCGAAGGGCTTCTCCAGAAACTCCTCGGTGGCGGCATCAGTGGCCGACGGGATAGTCTGCTCGACTTCCATCTCCTCGTCTTGGATAGCCTCCACCAAGGCTTGGAGATTGCCAGGGTCAATAGACGAGGGCGCCCAAGCCTCTCGGCCAGCCCGGGCATCTTCCCTGGCAATAATTCCCAAATTATATTCGGAGTAGGGGACAAGATGGTGAAAGGCCCTAGCTCCCTCGTCGAACTGATCCTGGCTGATCAGCCGAGTAATTTTATTCACGTCCAAGCCAAGGGAGGAATCAGCCAACAAACGACGAGCCAGGTGTAGGTAGCCGTCCTCGAACATCGTGGCTGTCTTCGCATCCACGTCATCTTGGAAAGCCTGGCTGTCCTTAAAATGGATAACGGCCTCCTCTTCCCTCGCATGAAGGGTGGCTTCTAGACCTCGGCATTTGGCCTCAGCTTCCTCGGCCCTCACTTGGACCTCGGCTTTGAGCCTCCTCTCCTCAGCCAGCTCAGCATCCTTCTACCGGAGATGTTCCTCGGCTTTCACGCGGGCCTCCTGGGCTTGCCCGCGAGCCTCCTCGGCTCTCTTTATCTCAGCTTCCTCCTTAGCCTAAGCAGCTTCATCCTTGGCTTTCAGCAGCCCTACCAAAGCAGCCTTCTCGGTCTCACCCTTCTTCTGGGTGACCCTAGCTTCATGCAACTGCTTGTCCGTATTCTTGGACAAGACGTTCTCATATGCCGTGACAGAAGCGAGCTACAAGATAAATCGATGTCAGGTATTGTCAAGTATAAAGTTACGAGGTCAACGAAACTAAGGATACGAGATTGTTACCTCGGCTATGAGGAGTCCCTTACGACATAGCAAGTTCTCCTTGCTTGGCTTTTCTCGAACAAGCTCCTCGTAAGCCTCCTCGTCCCGGCCCTTTGAACGGGAGCTCGACCCAATCTCAGTAGAGGACCCTTCCTGTTCTGCAGAGGGATGCCCCTCAAACGTGGGACGTTTGCTACCATACGCCGGGCAAGCTCCTCGGCATCTTCATGGTTTTTAATAGTTTGGATGGTAAGGACGGGAGGAGCTTGAGGGTCAGAAGGCTCCACGGCAGCCCGTTTGACCTGGGGCTCCTCGGCAGACGCACCTCGGGGCCTCTTCTGACCCGATTGACGGTGGACGAGATCAGTCTCCTCGGCTGACGGAGGCTCAGTCTCTACTTTAGTAACATCAACATGGGAGCTATGCCCCTCTACAGTTGATGGATTATCGTGGCCTTCGGAGGCCCCCTCCTCGGCATTTACATCACAGTGCAATTTGACGGGGAGAGGTTGATCTCCCTTGGCGCTCAGGAGAAGATTGCGACGATTGGTCTCCTCCTTCCTATCCGTCAAGGCCGATTGCTTGGCCCGCCTCCTCTTCCTCTTGATCAGCTCAACTGCACTCAGCTGCTCCATCTCGAGCTCGGCCTCCTGCTCGGGGGATAAATCTGCAAAGACGAGGAAGATATGGTTACATTACAGAAGTGAATAAACAGCAAAAATAATACAAGTGTAGAAAGCTAAGAGGAAACAATTACATCCTACGACATCAGCCTCTCTAAGGCACTGATCTATGGGAGGGAGCTTGCACCCCGCACAGTCCTCGTGAAACACCAAACCTGGATGAACCCTCTAGTCATTGAAACGTCTCCCTCTCTTAACATCGACGAGGGGGACCACCCCGTCCTTCTGTCCCGGCATCAGACCTGCCTGGATATAGTAATGATCACTGGCCTCCAAGGCAGCCCAGTCGAGGAGCCCGACCTCGGCAAATTCTTCAAGGCGCTTGATCAGGTCCTTGGTCCATCCATATTTCTGTACCGGCCCAAACGAAGTCGGTACATCGTAAGGGGAGGGGAACTCCCAGCCCTGTCGGCTCTCTACCCTAATCACGTGGTTATCCCAGCCTCCCACTTTGCTGGACATAGGAAGGATAATCTTCGGTTTCTTGGGTTCACTCCTTAAGACGAGGAGGCGAGTGCCCTTCATATACCCGATGGAGAAGAAATGACGGAAGGCGGCTAGGGTAGGCTCGTAACCTAAGCTACGGCAAAGCACAATGAAACTGACGAGGACCCTGGTCCCGTTAGCCCCCAGCATGGTCGGGACAGCCCTCACGTCACCCAAGAATTCGTTTATAAAGGGATCT
Organism: Adenophora triphylla var. japonica; assembly: GCA_022495995.1. Taxonomy (NCBI): domain Eukaryota; kingdom Viridiplantae; phylum Streptophyta; class Magnoliopsida; order Asterales; family Campanulaceae; genus Adenophora; species Adenophora triphylla. The sequence continues at coordinate 406,102 of JAFEMH010001599.1, read as the reverse complement.
AAAGGGAGACGAAGTCCCTGTTGGAATTGTTTGAAATAGAAGTGGACGTGGTTATCGTTGTAGTAGAAACTCTTCTCCTCGGCATCATCGGCGAAAGTAGGTTTGCCGATATAAGTTAGCCGGTACTCGTTCTTATCTACCCCGTACTTCGTATATAGCTGCTCCAGTATGGGGTCCCCGGCCTTTGGTGGTCTCTCTCGACCTCGTCCACCTCCTCGGCCTCCTCTCCCTCGGCCTCTCCTGCCTTCAACTTGAGCACCCTCAACAAAGGCGTCAACTATTTTGGTAGACGAGGAGGTTTCTCCCCCTCTTCCCGTTATATCTGTAAAAAGACGAGGAGTCAAAGTTAGTAACCTCGTCCATGACTGATCTTAAGACGGGGAAGAGGGACACCCATTCTCGTCATTACAGATAGGCCGAGGAGGGAGCCTTACCACTTAAACGCTCACAAACTATGTGATCTGAGGATGGGTAGAACAAATTGATGTGCTCCATCATCTCAGCCCTATCCTCAAACAAGATTATGCTACGAGATGAGGAATCAACTCGATCTATCCTCGTACTGTCTGGGTATTGGATGAACATTCGTGTACGGCCATATTTTCTCAACACCTTTCCTATGTCATCCAAGTTCAGTATCAACCATGGTCCTCTCTCTCTCCGGTAAACTCTCAGATTGCCCTTGTGGTATCCATAAATGAATCGGGGAGAATGGTCCCAAGAACGAGCCATTTCTAAGGGGGAATCAAGGATTAATGGGGAATTCATACAAATGTCCAAGAAAATCAAAGATTCAAAGAAAATCAAGAACTTCGAAGCTTTAAACTCAGCAATAGCGGTTTTTTGACATCCAAATCCCTTCTAAAATCCTAGAAATGGCAAAATCATAAACGAAAAGCATATAAAGGAAGAAACGCATACCTGTTGGTTGGAAATGTGAACGGAATCGGACTCTGAATCAACTTCGCCGGAAAAATGCAAAGTTCGCCGAAATTCTGGGCAACAATAATCGTCAAAAGCACGAGCGATTTGAAGCTTCAGTTTCGCTCTCAAAGGTTTTAGTTGGTAAAAGTCTCAATTGAAGAAAGATTTGGCTTTTTTATGTACCAAAGCCGGGTCAAACCCATTAGCAAAATGGGTTAACGGGTACGGCGCCCCAGCATTAAATGCACGCACCAACTTCCAATACATGTCAGGCGTGGGGGCCCACATCTCATCATCATGGCGAATAACCGGCGGATAATGAAACGACGCCCAAGTTGAAGCGTCTCCGACGCGTGGCAAACCTGTTCGTATTCTAATAGCCGAGGACGAGATGACTTTCTCCTCATCCTAGGCCGAGCTAGAAAGTCGGGGGCCACTGAACAGTATAAACCGAGATACGAACATGGGCTTGTCCGGGTCAGACCCAAATGGATTGGGCTATAAACATAATTCATGTATAAGTTACGAGAAGCAATCATGGGCTTCCTCGATCTCGTATATCGTCATCAACAAGGCTAATCTAGGCCCAACTTGCAAGTATAAAGGCCCCAATTATGAGTGCCGAGGATACCTTCCTCGTATGCCGAGAGGTACCTTCCTCGGCCTTAACATTGTCAACGGGCTCTTCATACCACTATTTCCTCCTCGGCTCATCATGCTCCGAGAGGTCCTGAATGACGAGGAGATAAAAGTTCGAACCTCGGCATATCATCATACGACGAGGAGACAAAATCATGCGTCTCGGCATATCCACATGTCGGCAGATCGTCAACTGACGAGGAAGCAAAATCAGGCATCTCGGCTTACATGCAAATGACGAGATAATAAATTTGTGTCCCTCGGCTATCCTGCAGTTGTAACAATCCTTTTCAAACAAGGATTCAACAGCTTATAATCTCATCAGAATTGTAACCACCTCATATAATACAGATCAAATAAGGATTCCTTAACAGATATAATCCTCTGAGGATTATATCTTATCTCTTTACAAGTTCAATTCAACATGAATTCTATCAATCCATCCCTATAAATACAAGCCATATATCACATTATTTGGTACGTTACTTTTTACATACGAAACTTCTGTTAATTTAGTTTCTCATATCAAAACCGTGAACTTATTCTCACGCCAGGAGGGCCTTCGCCGGTCAAGCCCAGGCTTAGTTTACGTGTTTTCTCTTATTTTCAGGCCTAGCAATTGCCGGAGCAAACGATCGCTTGGATTTGGGCTGATTTGACAATTTTGGCATCAATCAATAGATAAATTATTATTTTCGTTCTTAAAAGTAATTTTCCTTATTGTCTTTATCCCTAAACATTCTTAATTGGGTTGGTTATTCGAGAATGGCACCACCCGCTGCCACCACTTGAGATTCAACGGTTAACATTTGATCTCAACCGCGGGGTTTGGAAAAAAAAAGGGGGGGGGGTTTAACACGACTGACCATTGAGTTACAAAGTGGTTGAGCCACTACTACAGTTCCAAATTTGTCATATCACAAATTTATAATTTGGGCTTCGTCAATTTGAACATTCAACTTTCAAACTTTCAAGTTTACAGTTGTAACCGTTGTACTAATGTAATAGCAAATATCCAAATAATAGATAAAATGTTAAAAGTAATTTTCCTTGTTGTCTTTATCCCTAAACATTCTCAATTGGGTTGGTTATTCGAGAATGGCACCACCCGCTGCCACCACTTGAGATTCAACGGTTAACATTTGATCTCAACCGCGGGGTTTGGAAAAAAGGTGGGGGGGGGGTTTAACACGACTGACCATTGAGTTGCAATAGTGGTTGAGCCACTACTACAGTTCCAAATTTGTCATACCACAAATTTATAATTTGGGCGTCTGTCAATTTGAACATTCGACTTTCAAACTTTCAAGTTTACCGTTGTAACCGTTGTACTGATGCCACCACCCTCTTTCACCTCAACATTGTCACCCCGGGTTACCACGAGTCACTTCCACTACCTACCGACACCACACATCTCCAACTTTTGCCACCGCCTACTACTGCCAGCATCACCACCTATGTTGCCATACAATATCACATGTACCAACGCTACTCACAAAATATAGAGGAAAACTGAATGGAAGATAAATATTTTTACTGAATCATTAATACAATGGTTTTGCAAAATCAAAAGTTAGATGCTCAAATTGATGACACCAGCATTTGTATTATGGCAAAAAAAGTAGTTCACTTGAAACTTGTTTAATGTTTATAAATGAGTCTAGTCACCGTAGGAGAAGGACTTGATAACAGAGAAAAACAACATATTGTAAAGGGCAAATTGCAATTTAGGGCATAAAGTCGAGGGGGTGTTCTCGAAACGGGCCCCATATGTTTTTTTTTTGTTAAATCAGGGCTCAATATCTAAAGTTTTCGTCAATTAAGGATTTTTTGACGAATTTTGTTAGAAAATTATTTTAAGTGACACGTGCTGGACAAGTTGGACTAAATTAAAATGCAAATTAGTTATTAAGGAGTGAAATGTAAATTTTTAAAAAATGATGACCGTTACAAAATATTTTTTTAAAAATAATATTTTTTAAAATATAATATATTGTGAAAAGCTGTAATTTTTTTTATAATTTTTAAAATATGTTAAAATAAATGTTATAAATATAAAAAAATTGTATTTTTAAAGAAAATAGTATTTTTTTTTAAAAAATTAATTAATTTTTAACGTAAATCTTGTAAAATAAATGTTATAAATATAAAAAAATTGTATTTTTAAAGAAAATAGTATTTTTTAAAACAAAATTAATTAATTTTTAACGTAAATCTTGTATATTTTTTTTAAAAAATAAAAGTAAAAAATGTATTTTTGAAAAAATATAAATTTTGATATATAATGTATTTTATTTTTTATTATATCAAAATTATATATCAAAATTTGTATTTTTTTAAAAATAAAAGTAAAAAATGTATTTTTAAAAAATTAAAAATAAAATACATTATATATCAAAATTTGTATTTTTTATAAAATACATTTTTTACTTTTATTTTTTTAAAAAAATATTACAAGATTTACGTTAGAAAATTAATTAATTTTGTTTAAAAAACACTAGTTTCTTTAAAAATACAATTTTTTTATATTTATAACATTTATTTTACAAGATTTAAGTTAAAAATTAATTAATTATTTTTTTTAAAAAATACTATTTTCTTTAAAAATACAATTTTTTTATGTGTATAACATTTATTTTAACATATTTTAAAAATTATAAAAAGAATTACAGCTTTTCACAATATATTATATTTTCAAAAAATATTACTCCCTCCGTCCCACCTCAAGGTTGAACCTTGAGGTGGACACGCTTTTTAAGAAATATAATTAAAGTGGGTAGAAAATTTGAAGAGAGAGAGAATGTAAAAGTTAAATATGTGGTAGGGAATAGGAGAGAGAATGTAAAATTTAAAAATATTTAATAGGAGAGAGAATGAGTGGGAGAATGTGTGGTAGGGAATAGGAGAGAGAATGGTTTTTTTGTAAATATATGGAGATGATAAGGGTATAAATATATGGAAAACTTTCCATTTAAGGAAGTTAAACCTTGAGATGGGACGGCCCAAAAAGGAAAGGTTAAACCTTGAGGTGGGACGGAGGGAGTATTTTTTAAAAAATATTTTGTAAAGGTCATCAATTTTTAAAAATTTACATTTCACTCCTTAATAACTAATTTGCATTTCAATTTAGTCCAACTTGTCCAACACATGCGTGACACATGTGACTTAACTGAGTTTTCTAACAAAATTCGTCAAAAAGCCCTTAATTGACGAAAACTTTAGATAGTGAGCCCTGATTTGACAAAAAAAAAAAAAAAAAAACATATAAGGCCCCGTTTCGAGAACACCCCTTTAACTTCAGGCCCTAAATTGCAATTTGATCTATTGATAAACATGAAAAGGTATTATATAATGCAATGATCAAAAGGGGGCTTCGACCATACGTATATACCAATAAGGGAAGATTATATTGAGAGCAGATTACAAATAAAACGGAAATCAAATTCAAGAGCGGAGAGAGTTACCTTAACAACAAACGGTTCGTTGAAATTGAAGAAAACAATAGACATGAAAATATTATAGGAAAGGTTTGTCAATTCCTGATATGTGATAACAAATTTTAATTTTCAAAATCTCCAAGGTTATTAATGTAATTTTAATTAATTAAGCAGCCCGCCCATGGATATATTTGAAAAACTGAATTTGACCATCACGTGCTAACACACACGTGACAAATTTTCCATTTTTTCAATTTTGTATAAACAACCGCCCAATTCCATTTTGAAAATTTGCCAAAATTTCGACTTCCTCTCTCGGAGCTTTCTCTCTCTACTTCTATAGAGATCTGCAGCCATATTCCCATCTTGTCATTGGAATTTCTTCAAGAAATCACCCCGCAATCTTTACATTTCACGGTGAGTAATCTCTGTTAACCCATCCAACCTCTGTATAAACATGTGGGTTTCGTGCGGTTTCAGGAGTTTCGCCGGTTTATCGCCGTTGAATCGGAATCCGGCAACAAAACGTACCAGTTTTGTCGGGGTTTCTTACAAGAATGAAATTAGTTCTGGGCATGGTTTGTTTAGGTTGATTGTTTTTTTTTTTTTAAATGTGAAATGGGTATTTTAATTTGTGGGTTCTTTGATGGGGGTTTGCGATTTCTTTCTGCAATCATATTTGGATCGATGATTTTTTACATTTCCGGCTAAAATTGAGTCTCGGAAAAAAGTATTTGTCACCACAGTTTCGTGTTAATTTGATGAAAATTTACATTTTGCAGTTGGTATCAGTACGAAATGCCTGAAGCAAGAGATCGGCTGCCAAGACAGGAGGATCCTGCAGAATTATTCACTCGTCCTCTTCGTAGAACACTTGGTGGGTTAGAGATTTTATTGGACGAACCAGAAAGGGATTTTGGAACTCCGACCCGGAGAGGAACGACTGCAATGATAGGACAAATGGGAGTGGCTGCTGTGAGAGCAGGTACTGTTGGGAGGGGCCGGTTTGGGACACCCAGAGGACGTGGTGGCTCTCCGGCAGTTGGTCGTGAAAACACCCCACCGGTTGGAACTGGCGGCCGAGTTCGAGCTGGGCGCAGGACTAATAGTGTGCTGCCTATTTGGTATCCCAGGATCCCCCTCCAGGATATTACTGCTGTTGTGAGGGTAATTTTCTTGTTATTTTTTGATTTCTTAAATCTTATTTGTTTGAATGTTTCTGCAATATTATGAAATGATTTCATTGTATCCACTAGGGTTTTATGGTATATCTGATATCTGATTAGTCTATACTATATTTGAATTCAAGTGTTATCTTGATCAAGTTTGATAGAATTAGAAATACAGATGCAGAGAGATCATTGTGGTGATGGTGGCTGGACCACCACCTGTGGTGGTGGCCGGAATATGTGAGGGAGACGGAGTGTGTACGTGTTTAAGAGAGAAAGGTAAATGGGGTAATCTGATATTTTTGAATTACTATCTAGTCTTTAACAAATTCATGATTTAAATGGGAAGTAAATTAGATGTGTCTATTGTCTATATGCTGTTTGTTGAAGATTTTGTATTGTTTGAAGCACCATTATTGCCAATAATTATATGTTTAAAGTATTAAGGCAAAACTTATAGCTGTTGGCTTTCCATGGACATTTGGGCTGTGCTCTTGTGTTCTCTTTCTTGATGTTTGACTCAAAGATCTTTTATAAACCAGAGTCATATTACATTGATGTGAATTAGAAAACTATTTTATTATTAAAGGTTATTCGTGGAAAAACACCCATAATGATCTCACCATATTGCAACATTGAGTGTTAGTGTGAATTAGAGCTTGTATGATGAGGGAGGATTTAGTAACTTCTCTGAAAATTAGACTTAAGTTTTAGAGCTTGTATGATGAGGGAGGATTTAGTAACTTCTCTGAAAATTAGACTTAAGTTTTGTGACATTTTGTTTTATTCGAAAATTAGGACATTCATTTAGAGACGGAGGGAATACATTGCTTGGACGTCATATTTCATCAAAGACTGTTTCTGAATATCAAGCTTTCAAGATCGATCATCTATGTTAGGATGCTATTGTGTCCTACTTTTTTCAATGCTAAGAAGGATAGCATCCAACATAGTTTGCACTGTAAAGCATCAATTTGTTCTTTTTTAACAACTTATGTTTTGGGCGAAGCATTTTCCAGTATGGCGTTTAGTTTTGATTTCAGAAGGTCTTTATTTCAGTAAGCTTAGAATTATGCTCTTTTATTATACTCCCTCCATCACAAAATGATCTTCCCACCTTTTCATAGTCAATACCATGGGTATAGTGAAAATTTAAAACATGTTATTGATATACCATTATAAATACTATCAATAATAATTTTTAGATGTTCATTAGGATAATTAAATTGATCTAAAATTATTTTCAAATTATCTTCAAATTAGCTTCGCGTTAATATGAAAAAAGTAGGAAGATCGTTTGGGACCGAGGGAGTAGTCTCTTTGTACACATTTTAATTGGTTGGGTCTTATTCCTAAATCCTCCTCATGTGCATAAGAAAAACAGCTGGAATTTACTGCCTGAATATATGAGTAGTGAAAGTTCAAGTCACTGGTATGCTGGAACCTTGTGTTAAATGAGCTAGGTGGTAATTTTGTTAAGAAAAGCTGTAAACGTTAAGAGTCTTGATGAAGGTTCAAGGAAATACAAAGGACTGGAACATGATCATGGTTTAGTATGTAGAGTTTGTTTAATTTTTTGTTAACATACTCTCTTTTAACCCTAAAATTATCCAGTCCTTCTTGAAAAGTCAACATTAGTCAACTTAAGTCAATATCAAATTACTAGTTTACATAAGTTTGTAGTTTTTTAGATTCAAAAATTCCAATAATCCTTAAAAAATTATGTAATTTATCAATAACAAATTTTATGGAGTCACAAGAAGTTCATTTTATAACAAACATAAACAAGACAATCTCGTGGGATGGAGGGAGTATGAAGAATGTGTGTTGGGGGAGAGATTTGTGTGTGTTTGTGTGTCCATTTGACTGATGATGTGCAATGTGTATATGCCCTTTTTACTTTTTAGGGTCCTGAATTTGTATGTGATTCTACTATGTACATATGTGGAGTCCATAGCTCTTCTAATGGTTCCTGTTGGCATTTAGTTTATGTTTTGCTGAACCCATCCTTGGAATATGGCAATTTATTTTGGGCTATGTTTTTTTGGATTACGGCTTCGTAATTGTCAAGTAACTATATTACCTTACACTCTGCGTGATATGAGTTTGTTTGAGTTCCTGCGTTAGAAGCTGAATTGAATAAGCTAAGGTCTGAATCGGATTATATACACGTGTACAGTTTCGCTAGGAGGCTTCTTTCTGATGCCTTGCACTCAGTTCGTTTCTATCTACTTTATTTCATGAGATTTTGTAGTAGTTATGCTTCTTCAGGGCTAATTGCCTATACCTCTTATATGCTATGTTAAAATCTTAGTTTTAGCTCAGTTGTCTTTAAACTGAGCTCTCTTGCACAAGTAAACAGAAGGCATGTTGTCCTGAATTCCTAACCCCTCCCCTCCAACACTCTATGTTTAAAAGAAATGTTGATTTTTTCTGTAATTTTAATTATCTTTCAAGGTTTTAAGCAGATGTTCTTTTTGATTCTGATTATGAGATTGCTCTTCCGTAGGCCATCGAAAGAAGAGGAACTCCGTTGAGAGGAATCGAAGGCCTAGAAATAGGGAGTCCAATAGCACCCCTGAACCACATTGTTCCTACTCCTCGTGTATTCAGATCAGTTGCTCAGCTCGAGCATGAATTTTCTCACACTCCAAGACCAACTATAGGAAAAAGGCATTGCCCTCCATCAACAGTTGGTAAAGTGCCAAAGATATTGCTTGATATCACTTCTCAGAAATCTGGTGACTCAGAATTCCTTACACCACAGAAGAAGCTCCTGAATTCTATTGACATAGTTGAAAAAGTGGTGATGGAGGAACTACGAAAATTGAAGCGGACCCCATCTGCAAAGAAGGCGGAGAGGGAAAAGAAAGTCCGCATTCTGATGTCAATGCGCTGACTTTATTTTTGATGTGATATCAACAATCGTTGAGCTGAAATGGATAACGGGTTTGGTGTAGAGGAGGAACGGCATCTGACCTTGTGGGTATGGGTATTATCATCTTCTGATGATTGTTTGGGCTCTCAATTTCACTACTAACTACCAGCTATAAATCAATAGGATTTTGTTTTGTTCTTTTTCATTTTTCTTCTAGTGAAGATCCCTTAAAAGGGTATGAAGAAGAGTTGTTTGCTGTAGTATTAGTATATCTTGTTGTCTGAAATTTGATGTATAAAAGGCATGTCAATGTATTACACAGAACTTTGTAGCTTTGATTGAATATCATAATATGAGGAAAGGAAGGGAAATAAAATAATGTTTTTGTCTGAGCTTGGTAATTTGCAGGGATTGCTCTCTCTTGAACTGGAAGAATGGTGTTAGAAGAGAGAGAGAGAGAGAGAGAGAGAGAGAGAGAGAGAGAGAGAGAGAGAGAGAGCCTTAGTGAACAAATCCGCAGGCTGATCAAGAGTAGGAATGTGAAGAGTGTGAACAATATCCGTAGCAACCTTTTCCCTAGTAAGATGATAATCAATCTCAATGTGTTTCGTACGTTCATGGAACACATGATTAGCCACCAACTGAAGTGCAGACTTGTTATCACAATACAAAGGAACAGGAGTAAGATCATGAACACCAAGATCCTTTAATAGAGCCGATAACCATGTGACCTCACTGTTAGAATATTAATCTCCCCATGAGATAATATTCTGTAAATATCTCAGTATATATCTCTAGCAATTTGTAATTAATCTTATTCCTTTAAATTAGCTATTATAGTTGTATAGGGATTGTATAGGGATTGAGTTATCTTTGTTTAGGATTCTCTCAGTGTATATAAACGCAAGAATGAATAATATTCTGTTACGGAAAATATTCTTTTATGGTATCACGAGACCTAGGTTTTCTGTTCTTCCGCTGCGCCTAGTTGTTTCGTGCATTTACCGCCGCCCCTCTCTCTTCTCAGCTCTCTTGTGTTTTTCCGGCCAAGCTATGTCTGCCTCCAAGTTCCATCCGGCCCTTGCTGTTTCCAACATCAAGAATCACGTGGCCATAATATTGGAATTGGAGAGTGGGCAATATGCAACTTGGGCAGAGTTGTTCAAAACTCATACTCGAGCGGTAAGGGTTCTTCATCACATTATTCCTCCTGATACGGGTAGGTCCAACCCACCCACAACCGACGAGGAGAAAGAGTTGTGGTCTACTCTAGATGCCACCGTCCTTGGTTGGATCTATTCCACTATCTCCATTGATCTTCTCAATACTGTCATGGAACCGGATAGCACAGCCATGGACACATGGAACCGCCTCCGTGACATCTTCTTCGACAACAAAAATTCCCGTGCCGTGACAATAGAGCAGGAATTTTCCCATACTCTTATGGAATCCTTCACTTCCGCCTCTTCTTATTGCCAACATCTCAAGCAGTTGGCTGACCAATTAAAGAATGTTGGAGCTCCTGTTTCCAACGATCGCTTGGTTCTTCAAATGGTTTCGGGACTGACAGAGGCATACAACGGTGTTGGGACAATGATCCGGCAGACTTCTCCTCTTCCACAATTCTATCAGGCTCGTTCTATGCTTACCCTTGAGGAGGCTGGCCTACACAAGAAGAATGCCACAGCCTCGGCAATGGTCGCTCGTGCAGATGGTACAATCCCGCCAACCCTCACTCCACCGTATCTACCTTCGGTTCAGCCGTCTGCTGGTCAACGGGGACAGCAGAAAAACAATGGTGGGAAGAAAAGGGGTACTGGCAAGAATACAGGAAATAGTGGCAAGCGGGCTTCTGGAACTAATGCTCGTGGCTCGAATCCTCCTGCTCAGATGGATCAGATGTGGCCGCAGCAAGCTTGGGGAACAGGTTTCTGGCCTTGGGCTGTCCCGCCATGCCCCTATCCAGCCACACCAGGCGCATGGCCTCGGCCACCTTATTCCCAGCCGCAGCCTAGACAGCCTGCTGGCATCCTTGGCCCTCGTCCTCCGCAAGCATACGCTGTCGCTGGACCCTCCACACCCACAGATGTGGAAAATGCTATGCACACTTTGGGGCTTACTCCTCCGCCTCAAAATTGGCTCATGGACTCCGGCGCTACAAACCATATGACATCCTCGTCAGGTACCCTCGCGCCTTATTTCAATTTGAGTAATAAACTTGGCATTATAGTTGGTAATGGGAGTTCTATCCCAATCATTGGTTATGGTCACACCAAAATATCTTCATCCCATCCCTCTCTCACTCTTAAAAATGTCCTACATGTTCCAAAAATTGTCAAAAATCTCATTTCTGTTCGTAAGTTTTGTTAGATAACTCATTCTTGTGGAGTTTGACTCTTTTGGATTTTACGTGAAGGATTTCCGGACGGGGAGACGTCTTATGAGATGTGAGAGTAAGGGGGAGCTTTATCCTATCACCAACTCTATTTCCAGTTCTTCTGCTTCACCTTCAGCTTTTGTTACTTTGTCGTCTTCTTTGTGGCACGAAAGGTTGGGTCATCCTGGCACACCAATTGTGGACTCTCTTCGCAAGAAAAACTTTATTGATTGTAATAGGTCTAGACAGTCGAATATTTGTCATGCTTGTTCCTTAGGGAAACATATTCGACTTCCTTTTGATGAGTCAAATTCTCGTACTTTATTACCTTTTGATATTATTCATAGTGACATTTGGACGTCTCCAGTTTTAAGTACTTCTGGTCACAGATATTATGTGTTTTTTCTGGATGATTATTCTAAATTTCTATGGGTATATCCTTTAGCAAAAAAATCGGATGTTTATTCTATTTTTCTTTCTTTTCGTAATTTGATCCGTACTCAATTCGAAAGAGAAATTAAAACAATCCAATGCGATAATGGTAGAGAATTTGACAATAATCAATTCTGGGATTTTTGTAAACAAAATGGTCTTTCTTTCCGTCTCTCCTGTCCATATACTTCCTCTCAAAATGGTACAGCTGAACGCAAAATTCGGACTATTAATAATATGATGCGCACATTATTAGTTCATGCCTCTCTTCCTCCTTCTTTTTGGCATCACGCTCTTTCAATGGCCACATATTTACTAAACATAATCCCAAATAAATCTTTGACCTTTCAATCTCCTCTCAAAGTTTTATATACTAGAGATCCCACCTACAAACACCTTAGGGTATTTGGTTGTCTTTGCTATCCTCTCTTTCCTTCTCCCACAATAAATAAGCTCCAAGCTCGTTCTTCTCCATGTGTTTTCTTAGGTTTTCCTGAAAATCATAGAGGTTACAAGTGTTATGATATTTCATCTAAAAGAATTTTTTTGAGTCGACATGTTCTTTTTGACGAAAAACGTTTTCCGTTTGAGTCGTTGAGTCCGTCTCATTCCTCGAATTATAACTTTCTCACAGATGAAATTTCTCCTTATACTATGGCCCAATGGACCCAAGACTCTGGTGAACCTAATTTGCCTCTTCCGGCTCACCATATTCATTCTCCAGGTTACTTGATCATTTGTTCCTCTTGTGCCCACTCCAGTGCATGTTTCGCCTGGTCCTCCTTCTCCTTTGGCTCAACAGCCAAGTCCTGGTCTCCCTCATTCTGCCGAACAGCCTTCTCCTCTAAATCCTCCACCTAATGTTCCTGTTCATTCTGGCCCAGTTACTCGCAGTCAAAGTGGTATTTTTAAACCAAAAATTCCATTTAACTTACATTCTGCAGTCACAAAATCTCCCCTTCCACGTGATCCTGTGACTGCTCTTCATGATTTTAACTGGAAAACTGCTATGAATGACGAGTTTACTGCTCTTATTGATAATAAGACGTGGGTGTTGGTACCCCGTCCGCCTAATACTAATGTGATTCGCTCTATGTGGATTTTTACTCACAAGGTTAGGTCAGACGGTTCTTTTGAGAGGCACAAAGCTCGCCTTGTTTGTGATGGCAAAACCCAACGGGTTGGCATAGATTGTGGGGAGACATTTAGCCCAGTGGTTAAACCGGCTACAATTCGGACTGTTCTTAGTCTTGCCATCTCACGTCGTTGGTCCATTCATCAACTCGATGTGAAAAATGCATTTTTGCATGGAGATATTAGTGAGACAGTTTATATGCATCAACCCCTTGGTTTTCGTAGTAAAATGTATCCGGATCATGTTTGTTTATTGAAGAAATCTCTGTATGGGCTTAAGCAGGCGCCAAGGGCTTGGTATAAGCGTTTCGCAGATTTTGTATCCTCTCTTGGCTTTGTTCAAAGCAAGTCGGATAATTCTTTATTTATATTTCACAAGGGTCCAGATACAGCTTATTTGTTGGTTTACGTTGATGATATAATTTTAACTGCTTCATCTGATGCTCTTCGACTCTCTATTATATCACGACTGAGTACAGAATTTGCCATGAAAGATTTGGGTGACCTCCATTATTTTCTCGGTATTGCTGTTTCTCAACATAAGGGTAGTTTATTTTTATCGCAACAAAAGTATGCTGTGGAGATTGTGGATCGTGCGGGGATGTCTTCGTGTAAACCTGCTCTTACACCAGTTGACACCAAACCAAAGCTCAGTGCCTCGGTTAGCCCCTTATATTCGGATCCTTCCCACTACCGCAGTTTGGCAGGTGCGTTGCAATATTTGACTTTCACCCGTCCTGATATTTCTTATGCGGTTCAGCAAATCTGTTTGTTCATGCATGCTCCTCGTGAGGAACATATGCTTGCACTCAAGCGTATAATCCGTTATAGCGTGGCCTGTATATTCATCCGTCTACAACTTCTTCCTTAGTATCTTACACGGATGCGGATTGGGCAGGTTGCCCGGACACTCGCCGCTCTACCTCCGGTTATTGCGTATTTTTTGGGGATAATCTTGTCTCTTGGTCCGCCAAGCGTCAGGCTATTATTTCGCGTTCTAGTGCCGAAGCCGAATATAGGGGAGTGGCTAACGTGGTTTCGGAGTCGTGTTGGCTTCGCAATTTATTACTTGAGCTTTGTTGTCCAATTACCCATGCCACCTTGGTCTATTGTGACAATGTTAGCGCAGTTTATTTGTCGGGGAATCCGGTGCAACATCAACGCACCAAACATATAGAGATGGATATCTTATTCGTGCGTGAGAAAGTAGCCCGAGGGGAAGTCCGCGTACTTCACATTCCGTCTCGTTATCAAGTTGCCGATATTTTTACGAAGGGATTACCATTGATTTTATTTGAAGACTTTCGTGACAGTCTCGGTGTTCGATTACCTCCCGCTTCGACTGCGGGGGAGTGTTAGAATATTAATCTCCCCATGAGATAATATTCTGTAAATATCTCTGTATATATCTCTAGCAATTTGTAATTAATCTTATTCCTTTAAATTAGCTAGTATAGTTGTATAGGGATTGTATAGGGATTGAGTTATCTTTGTTTAGGATTCTCTCAGTGTATATAAACTCAAGAATGAATAATATTCTGTTACGGAAAATATTCTTTTACTCACAACATGTATTATCAAGAGCTCTATATTTATCTTCTGCACTAGATCGAGACACAATGATCTGTTTCTTACGTTTCCATGAGATCAAAGAAGAACCAAGAAGAATACAATACCATGTGACGGACCTCCTAGTGGTGGGACATGAACCCCGGTCAGCATCAGAAAATGCTTGTATTGTAAGAGGGGTGAAGGACTTGAACCATAACCCTTGACCAGGAGAGCCTTTGAGATATCTAATCACCTTCATAGCTGGCAGACAAATGAGGAGCTCTTGGACAAGACAGAAACGGACTAAGAACATGAATAGGATAAGACAAGTCTGGCCTGGTAATGGTGAGGTAGATTAAACTACCCACAAGTCTTCTATACAGGCCAGGATCACATAAGACATCACCCTTGTCAGCAGCTAAGCTGTGATGCTGCTCCATAGGAATCTTGGATGGTTTACAATGTTGTAAACTAGTATCCTTAAGGATATACAAAGCATACTTATGTCGATGCAAGCAAATCCCCGTGGATGATCTAGCAACCTCCAGGACCAAGAAAAAATTTGAAATCACCTAGATCCTTCATCTTAAACTTGGATTGTAGAAATTCTTTAACAATTTGAATTAACTCAATGGAATTGCCAGTGAAAACTAAATCATCAACATAAACTAAAAGAGCCACAAACTGAGAATCCTTACGAAAGGTGAATATAGAGTGATCACTCTGGGAAGAGACAAAACCAAACTCCGGCAGAGCATGAGAAAACTTTTGGTACCATTGCCTTGGTCTTTGTTTTAGACCATAAAGGGACTTGAGAAGCCTCGCAAAACCAAAGGCCGAGATGAAGAAGTAGTGGATGAGAAGGAACATAATAACCGGGAGGCAAGTCCATGTAAACTTCCTCATGAAGGTCACCATGTAAGAAGGCATTGGCGACATCCATTTGAAACAAAGGTAAGTAAGAAGAAGCTGCCACATCTAATAGAGTTTTAACAACTGTCATCTTTGCCACAGGAGCAAAGGTATCAAAGTAATCTTGTCCTTCAGTGAGTAAATTTTAACATTGGATCTTTGGCGGCTTGTGAGTAAGTTTTTGGTTCCACAATGACAAAAGTGTTTTAAGAGAAAGGAATAATAAGAGGAGGAAAGATTGACATAGGAATCAAATTTAGACAAATGATGAGGAGTAGAAAAATTAACCTGAGAGGAGACTTCATTAGAGATTGCTAAAGTTGATGGCAGTTATGTATAATCCTTATACTTCACAGGTACATATTTAAGTCTCATAGATCTTCTAGGGGCAGTATCAATGATAGTAGGAGTAGAAGAATTGTCAGTAGGAGATGGAGCAGAAGTAATACGATTATGAGGCGAAATTTGGAATAATAGGAGAGGAAAATGAACTAGAATTGAAATCAAAACAGGAAGGAGGACCAGAATCAGTGGGAAAGAGAGGAATTGAATGAGATGATTTGAATGTAGAGAATGGGAAGTGATGTTCATAAAAAGTAATATCTCTCTTTTGTAGAATATAGTATGAGAATCAAGGTCATTCAATTTATATGCCTTTTTACAAAAAGGATATCCAAGAAAAATACATTTTCTTGCTCTTGGAGAGAATTTATCCCTGCCATGAACAGAAGTAGCAGCAAAATACAAACAACCAAAAACCTTGAGATGATTGTATGTAGGTTTGTGGTGCATAAGAGTTTGAAAGGGAGTTTTATGAAGGAGAACAGAACTAGGAAGTCTTTTAATAAGATATGTAGCAGTTAATAGACATTCACCCCAAAATTTTAGAGGCAAATTAGCTTGAAATCTGAGAGCTGTAGCTATTTCTAGCAAATACCTATGTTTCCTCTATGCTCTCCCATTTTGTTGAGGAGTATCAATGAAAGTGCTTTGTTGTGTTGGAAATGGGTAACGGAAAGTTAAGTTTGACTTAACGTTGACCTAGATTTCTAACGGAAGTTCGTTATGTGTTAACGGAACTAGTTACAAAATGTATTCTACATTTGTTGTAGATTATTAAACTCATTTAATGTCTCAAAACCATTTAGGGTGAATGAGAATTAATGACAAGTGTTTTTGTAACTTAACGGAAGTTAAATAAAGGGTTAAAATTGATTTGAATTAGCCAAAACGTGCTTGGACTAATTGATCAATCGCATAGCTGTTCGAAGAGGCAATTTTACGGGCTTCGGCGCGGTCGCTCCGGCTAGAGCGGCCGCGCCGAGTTAAGTAAAACATGGGGTTGATCTCGGCATAAGAGCGCGGTCGCGCTCAAGGCAAGAGCGGCCGCGCTCGTGCTCAGATTCTGAACAGTTTTGGCACCTCTTGGAGTGAACAGCCATGAACCCTTTAACTTTCTTTAAATAGTTTCCCTCCGAATTTCAATTAATATACACAGTAATTCTGAGCCTTTTACCCTCTAGAGAGATAGATTAACATACCCAAATCATTGCATATTGTTGCATTCAATCTTTCAAGTCCAAAGTTCTAAAACCTTGTGTTGTTCGTTAGATTAGTTATATTGGAGTGCTCCTTATAACTAATAGTAAGTCGTTTTATCTTACTAGAGTTTTGTCATACAACCGTAAGCACCAGTGCGGGACAAATAACTCTTACGGAGATTGTATTAAATACAAGACTCGACTTGAATTCGTTTGTTTTTCAATCTCCGTTACTTTTCTTTGTCGGTTTTCTGTTAAGTCTTAAAGAAGCCATACACAAGTTCCAACAATCGTAAGAGTTATTTGGCTTCTTCAAGATCATCAAGATGGCAAACGAGAAAGACACCACTTCATCTAGTCGAGGGAATGTGACGCCTCCATCGCAAGGAGATACTACATTCAACAATGTTGCTCCGCTCCTACATCTCATCACATCAGTCATGGTGAGAAACCCGCGAAATTCACCGGTGTGGATTTCAAGAGATGGCAACAGAAGATGCTCTTCTACTTGACCACCCTAAGCTTGCACCGCTTCTTAAAGGAAGATCCTCCGGCGGTAGAAAAAGGTGATCCGGACCCCCAAAGGCAAATGGCAAAGGAGGCTTGGTCTCACGGTAATTTTCTTTGTAAGAATTATATCTTAAATGGACTTGACGATGCACTATACAATGTGTATAGTACAGTCGAGTTAGCCAAAGTGTTGTGGGACACTTTGGAAAGGAAGTACAAGATCGAGGATGCCGGGTCAAAGAAATTTGTCGTCGGATTTCAAGAACTATCTCAAGCATAAACGCAAGGAGATGTCCTTGGAAGACATTGTTGTTCGTCTTCAAATAGAAGAGAACAATAGAATGAATGAGGCCAAAGTTGCTAAAGGCAAGATGGAGGCTAAGGTCAATCTCGCCGAGGCTAGCACGAGTGGCACAAGGAGAAAGCATTCCGAAACTACCGGGAATGCTAAGAAAGGGAAGAAGAAGACCTCTAAGAAGTTCAAAGGGTCTTGCTATAATTGTGGCAAACCGGGCCACTTGTCAAGGGATTGTCGTCTCCCAAAGAAAGAGGCGAACAATGTTGACCACATGGACCTAGACTTTGCAGCGGTTGTCTTTGAAGCCAACGCTGCAAATTTGGAGGAGAACCCTAAAGCATGGTGGATAGATACCGGTGCTACCCGCCATATTTGTGGTAACAAGGAAAGTTTCTCCTCCTATACTCCCATCTCCGGAAGAAAGCTTTACATGGGAAATTCAGCGACCTCCGATGTTCAAGGCATTGGAAACGTGATTTTGAAGATGACTTCCGGAAAAGAAGTAACCTTGTTGGATGTCTTTGCATGTTCCCGGACATCCGTAAAAATTTGGTGTCGGCGCTTTGCTTAGTAAGGCCGGTTTTAGACTAGTATTCGAATCCGACAAATTTGTACTAACCAAGAATGGTTTGTTTCTTGGAAAGGGTTACCTCGAGGAGGGCCTTTTTAAATTGAATGTAATGACTGTGATCCGCCAAAGTGCGATGAATAAAAGTTGTGTTTCTTACGTTTATTTGTCGGAAAGTTCTAATTTATGGCATGATAGATTAGGACATGTAAACCTCGACACCATTAAGAAATTAGCGAGACAAGATTTAATCCAAATGACTAAATCCGACTCGACTAATAGGTGCGAAGTTTGTGTTGAGGCAAAAATGACAAAATCGCCATTTAATGCCATACAAAGAGACACAACTCCTCTCGAGTTAATTCACACCGACATATGTGATTTAAAACTAGTACAAACTCGAGGAGGTAAAAAGTACTTCATTACATTTATAGATGATTGCACTAAGTATTGCTATGTCTATCTCTTAAGAAGTAAGGATGAAGCCTTAGGGGCTTTTGAGACTTATAAGAAAGAAGTTGAGAATCAACTTAACTTGAAAATTAAGAAAATTAGAAGCGATAGAGGTGGAGAATATGAAGCACCGTTTGAAGGATTATGTTGGGAATCCGGCATAATTCATCAAACTACGGCTCCATATACCCCCCAATCTAATGGAGTTGCTGAACGCAAAAACCGTACTCTCAAAGAGATGATGAACGCGCTTTTGATCAGTTCAGGCTTACCCGACAACTTGTGGGGGGAAGCAATACTCACTTCTAATTATGTTCTTAATAAAATACCCAAGAAAGGTATTGATAAAACGCCCTATGAATTGTGGCATAATCGTAGGCCATGTTTTAAATACCTTAAAGTGTGGGGGTGTTTGGCCAAGGTTGAAGTACCTAAGCCTAAACAAGTCAAGATTGGCCCAAAGACCATTGACTGTGTTTTTATTGGATATGCCAATAATAGTAGTGCCTATCGGTTTATAGTGCATAAATCGGACATTCCGGATATGCACGTAGGAACTACTATAGAATCAAGGAATGCGGTATTCTTTGAAAACATTTTTCCGGTTAAGGACAGGAAAGATGTAGGTTATAATAAGAGAACACATGAGTCTACAACCGGTCCTTCTCAAATAGAAGATGAAGAGCCGAGACGTAGCAAAAGGGCAAGAGTGGAAAAGACTTTTGGTCCTGATTTTCTATCTTACATGTTAGAAAACGAACCATCAAGCTTGTTAAAGAAGCTTTGTCCGGTCCGGATAGTTCGTTACGGAAAGAAGCTATTAACGGTGAAATAGAATCCATAATGCTCAACAATACTTGGGAATTAGTTGATCTCCTCCCGGGTTGCAAACCATTAGGTTGCAAATGGATCCTTAAACGGAATTATAAGGCGGATGGATCTATCGAAAAGTACAAGGCTAGGCTAGTTGCCAAAGGCTTTAGACGAAAGAGGGATATGATTTCTTCGATACATACTCCCTGTCACAAGGATCACATCTATTCGTGTTCTCATAGCTATTGCGGCGGTGCATAATCTTGAGATACACCAAATGGATGTGAAGACGCTTTCCTAAATGGAGAACTTGATGAAGAGATTTACATGGAACAACTTTGAAGGGTTCATAGTTCTGGTAAAGAAAGAAAGGTGTGTAAACTTGTAAAATCCTTGTATGGACTAAAACAAGCACCTAAACAATGGCATGAGAAGTTCGATAGAACCATGTTATCGAATGGATTCAAGATCAATGAATGTGACAAATGTGTCTACATTAAAGGAACATCCGAATCATTCGTTATCGTTTGTCTTTATGTAGACGACATGCTCATAATGGGAAGTAATCATGATTTAATCATGAATACCAAAGGCATGTTAAAGAAGAACTTTGACATGAAAGACATGGGATTAGGCGATGTAATATTAGGGATAAAGATCTCTAGAACATACGAAGGATTAGTTCTTTCACAATCCCATTACCTAGAGAATGTTCTTCGGAAATTTAATGTCTTTGATGACCCTCATAGGCTAAGACACTGTAGACTTGGCTCTACATTTAGCCAAGAACAAAGGGGAACCAGTTTCTCAAGCTGGAATATGCAAGAATAATTGGCGGTTTGATGTGTTTAACAAATTGTACTCGTCCGGACATTGCATATTCGGTGAGTAAACTAAGTAGGTTCACAAGCAATCCTAGTGCTTGATCATTGGAAAGCACTAATGAGAGTACTAAGATATTTAAAGTATACATTAAACCATGGGATACTTTACAATAAATATCCAGCGGTATTAGAAGGATCTTGTGATGCCAATTGGATATCGGACACGAAAGACTCTAAGTCCACAAGTGGATATGTATTCACTATAGGTGGAGGAGCGGTGTCATGGAAATCCTCCAAACAAACGTGTATAGCGGATCCACGATGGAATACGAGTTTATCGCGTTAGATAAAGCTGGGGAAGAAGCGAGAATGGCTTAAGAACTTCTGGAGGATGTTCCTTGTTGGAGCAAACACATTACTGTTGTACTAATCCATTGTGATAGTCAATCGGCAATTGGAAGGGCACGAATAGTATGTACAATGGTAAGTCTAGACATATTCGTCGTAGACACAATACCATTAGGCAGTTGATCAAGAATGGCGTTATCACCATTGATTATGTAAAATTATGTGATAACTTAGCGGATCCATTTACCAAAGGTATAAATAGAGATCAAGCTGTATAAGCTGTTAAGGGAATGGGTTTAAAACCCACAACAAAAGAACTTATAGCGGACACTCAACCTTGAGAAATGGAGATCCCAGGCCCTTGGTTCAATGAGACAACCAAGTTATAAGTTCTAGTAGAGTTACTTGGAAACAACAACTCGGTTTATTAACCTGGAGATGTTGAATACTCATTCCAGAACATCCAAGTACAAGCACATGCGGCGGTGGTAAGGGTAAGTTAAGAAAACTTTTAATGATTTCTATACCTACGGGTGGAGTAGTGCATGATACTCCTTATAGTGAGAATCACCTATATAAGTGAGAGGTAATAAGGCCGCCTCTAAATGAACGCTTATGAATGAGATACGGTCCAGGGCCAAATTGGACAAAACGTGAGAACAACAATTGTTAGAGCAATTATTATGTGAGTATTATTGTCTTGGTATACACCCGACGATCGGCTGGTTCAAAGCGACTCGCTACCAAATGGCTAGTATATCCGATAATATTTCACTAGGAAAGATTCAAGTCCACACGCTATCTCTTCCGATGTAATAATAGTTCGCCAGAACTTTGGACGAAATTGCATTCATGCATTAATTTTCATTCATGTGGGGGATTGTTGGAAATGGGTAACGGAAAGTTAAGTTTGACTTAACGTTGACCTAGATTTCTAACGGAAGTTCGTTATGTGTTAACGGAACTAGTTACAAAATGTATTCTACATTTGTTGTAGATTATTAAACTCATTTAATGTCTCAAAACCATTTAGGGTGAATGAGAATTAATGACAAGTGTTTTTGTAACTTAACGGAAGTTAAATAAAGGGTTAAAATTGATTTGAATTAGCCAAAACGTGCTTGGACTAATTGATCAATCGCAACTGTTCGAAGAGGCAATTTTCTGGGCTTCAGCGCGGTCGCGCTCCAGCCTAGAGCGGCCGCGCTGAGTTAAGTAAAACATGGGGTTGATCTCGGCATAAGAGCGCGGTCGCGCTCAAGGCAAGAGCGGCCGCGCTCGTGCTCAGATTACGAGCAGGTTTTGGCACCTCTTGGAGTGAACAGCCATGAACCCTTTAACTTTCTTTAAATAGTTTCCCTCCGAATTTCAATTAATATACACAGTCATTCTGAGCCTTTTACCCTCTAGAGAGATAGATTAACATACCCAAATCATTGCATATTGTTGCATTCAATCTTTCAAGTCCAAAGTTCTAAAACCTTGTGTTGTTCGTTAGATTAGTTATATTGGAGTGCTCCTTATAACTAATAGTAAGTCGTTTTATCTTACTAGAGTTTTGTCATACAACCGTAAGCACCAGTGCGGGACAAATAACTCTTACGAAGATTGTATTAAATACAAGACTCGACTTGAATTCGTTTGTTTTTCAATCTCCGTTACTTTTGCTGTCAGTTTTTCTGTTAAGTCTTAAAGAAGCCATACACAAGTTCCAACATGTTGTTCTATGACAAGAGGAGTAAGAAGTTTGGAAATGGAACCATTAAAGAACTCAGTCCCATTATCAGACCTAACTTGTTCTACAGAAGTGTGAAATTGTGTGTTTACCGTGGAGAGAAAAGAAGAAAGAAGGTGACAAACTTGATCCTTGGACGATTTCATGAGATAAGTCCAAGTAACCCTTGAGAAATCATCAACTATAGTGAGAAAAGAAGATATGCCATTAAAAGTAAGAGTATGAAAAGGACCCCAAACATCACAATGGATTAGATCAAAAGGTTTAGTGCTATGACTTGTACTTAATGGAAAAGGATTTCTAGTTTGTCTAGCAAAGTGACAAACTTCACACACAATGTTATTACATGGATAAGTACATATACTGTCAATATATTTGAGCTTAGGAAAAGGAATACGGCCCAACCTAAGATGCCAAAGGTGAGTAGACATGGAATGATTTACAGAGCTTGAATGAGCAGAAGTAAACATACTATCATCAGAAGAACTATGTGTATTGACAAAGATGATAGGCCCACACTAAACTGGGACGGAGGGAGTATTATTTAACGTTGCATTTTATCAATAATGTATTGACAAAGATGATAGGCCCACCACTAGAATCTGTCAGATTACTCACGAAAAATTACCCACGGAATATTCCGTCAATATTACCCACAAATTGAAGGTCAAATTTTAAAAAATTCAACTTTTTTTCACACGAAAATTCCGTGGGTAAACGTTTTCATTACCCACGGAAACTATTCCGTGGGTATTTCTGACGGAATTTCCCTGGGTAAAGGAATTAATACCCACATAATAGTTTTCGTGGGTAATTGTAGACACTCCATTCTGAACCCATAATTACATGATTACACTACTCTTCATTTCTCTTTTGTGTTTTGATGAAAGCATATCAGTTTCGTCATGTTTCGTTAAGTTTCTAACTAACCTCGTTAGTTTTGGACCTAACTGTCTAACGGAATAACTGAAGAGGACAAAATGGTCATTTGACTAGTTGTCCCGCGCGGGACATACGTGTCTCGCGCGAGACAACCCCTCTGCAGGATGTGCAAAATCACTTTCCTTCTCCGTTTCAAAAACTTTTCTTGATAAATATCATCCAATCCGAGTATCCAATCATGAGAGGGTTCTGGAAGCTTCCTTAGGAGGAGTCCCAATCCATTTGAGTCTCCTAATCTTGGTGACCAAGTCATTCATCCACCTCTTAAACCCCTATAATTACTTGATGACTTTCAGTATTTAAGAGGTCCCCGATCCCCGATCGAAAACACAATACACACACATTTTATGGGTTTCTCTCCCTGAAAGATTCCTATAAAATCACCCTAAATCACCTAAAGTTTGTTTATCAATCTTGTTGATCAACAAACATCAAAGTCCGAATCAAGGATTGAGGCGAAACTCTGTCCGCATCAAGATCCGACTCTATATTTGAGTCGAAACTCTGTCCGAATCCCTTCTCAAACAAAAGGTAATCATCCTTTAACTTTCGTTTCTCTTCTCAATCCCTCTATTGATTTTAGAGTAGTGTAATCCCATCAAAAGAATTAGCCTAGAGTCCCTTCAATTCATGGAGGCGATCTCGAAGCATACAATCCGACATTCCTAATTAATAAATTAATTAGGGTTTATTTATTTATTTTTATTGTTTATAGATTGATTAGATTAATAACACCCAATTAGCAAGACCAATCTTCAGATTGGGTGGAATGGATGCTCCTTGACCTACCCATTTCATAACTTAACCCCCGAACCCTTGAATCTCTTGAAAATATCAAAAAGGTTTTTCTTATTATTTTCCATCAATAAATAATAAGTGGCGACTCCAGATGTAAAAAATTCACCATCGCTACAGTGACGACTCCGCTGGGGACCATTAATTAAGAGGGTTAAACTTGCGTTACAATTGGGTGTTATTAATCTTTTCAATTTTCTGTTTGAAATCTGATTTTTCTTGATTTTTTGAAATTTTTCTGCACTGTTTTCGTCAAGAAAAAATTACTGTCAGACTGTTTGTCCAACGCGGGACAAGGTAGTCCCGCGCGAAACTAACATACGGTTTTAAAAACAAAAGATTCTTCTCTGTTTGCGGTGCATTAAAAAAAACGGAAAAAAGGTTTAGGTCAGTTGACCTTCATCCACGTTTGACCGCACTCACTTAGAAGAAAAGAAAAGATCCAGTTGACTTTTAAAGATTTCTTTAAAAGTTTGACCATATAAAAAAAAAAACAAAATCTTACAAAAAAGTTTTAAAAATTCAGAAAAGTCAATAAATTATTATTTCTATTTGTATTAATTTTATTTTGCAGGACAAAGTAATTATTAATTACTTGAACTATATTTACCTGCGCGAGATTGATTTTTGATTAAGTCCGGTCCATGGAGGATTCGGGAATTGTAATTTAAATTAATTTATTATCTCTCTCTCTACATTCTATGTGGAACTACGACGACCTGAGTCTCCCAAAATTTGGGAGAAACATAGGCAACCACTTGGTGCGGCCATCATCTGTTTTTATTTTGGTTTTCAAAAAAAAAAAAAAACTCTCTATTTTACTCTATCACCTAGATGGACCCTCACACACACGCACTCATGCTCTATCTGTCATTGCACTACATAACCCTTGATTAACCCGGGACCCACACTAAGGACGGATGACGGTAACCACCTAGTCGCCGGTCTCTCTGAAGTTGGATCATCCCACTCCGCGTATTCAATCCACCTAGATTGTCATATCGCGGGGAGCCTAGCCTTCCAGCCCTGTATCGCCACATATCATGTAGATTGTCTCTTTAAGAACACTCCATGACCTGTCGATTTTGACTTGGTAATCTTTCTTGTCTTTGACCAAAATAAAGCTAATGTAAAATTGACTATCGAGAAAGGATTCGGGAAAGTCCCTTCGAAAAAAGAAAAAGTCCCTTCGGAAATGTCCCTTCGGAATGACCCTTTCGGAAGTCCCTTTAAAAAAAAAATCCTTCTCGAAAAATGATTTTACATGGCTTTATTTTACAAAGAATGGTCAATTACTGAGTCCCTAGGTTTGGTTCGAATTAGGTATGCCTGCAAGATTTACCTAGGATACTAGATAGAAAACGGATCTTTGTCCGTCCGACCATGAATTTAGGAAATAAAAAGAAAAAAAAAAACTATCTCTCCGAATGCTTGTCTCGTGCGAGACTACCTTGTCTCGCGCGAGACTTTTTTTTCAGAATTCGTGTTTGTGATTGATAATTGATGTGCGCTACCTCCTTGAGTCAAAACTCCGTCTCTAATAAAAACAAAACTTCAAAAAAAAAAATCGCTCGTGAGGTAATTTTGACCATCATCCTTTTCTCCATCTAGGATCGTTTGAGGCTAATCTTCTAAAAGGCGTTTCGTTGGGATATCTCTAGTTCATCTCTAAGGTCTTCAAGCTCCCTTACCTCTCCAACGGTAGAAACTCAATTTCTTTCCGACACGATGAATTCCGAAGCACTCAAGAAGGAAATTGAGGATCTACAAGCCCAAGCCGATGAAATGAAGGCCCAATTAGAACTTGAAAGGAGAATCCAAGCCGAAGAAATGAAAGCCATGGTTGACGAACTCCGAGCCATGAAACTAAAAATGGCCGAATTAAGGTCACAGAAGAAAGAGAATGAGACCTCTTCCGATGGTGAAGTATCATACAATAAGAAGGCTAAAAGCCACCGAAGCACAAGAAAAAGGTGTATAAGTCTAGCT
The DNA here is from genome assembly GCA_022495995.1 of Adenophora triphylla var. japonica. Taxonomy (NCBI): domain Eukaryota; kingdom Viridiplantae; phylum Streptophyta; class Magnoliopsida; order Asterales; family Campanulaceae; genus Adenophora; species Adenophora triphylla. Next base: position 379,833 of record JAFEMH010001599.1, on the reverse strand, counting down.
CATCATCTTCCTCCTCTGACAATGAGAGTTATGCTTCCAAGAAAGAAAGTAAAAGGGAAAGCAAGAATGAACCCCTTACTATGGCAATGCTAGAAAAGAAACTTGCATCCCTCGATGTGAGTAAGGGAGCCTCGCTCTCCATTGATTATGACACCCTTCGTCAATCCATGTCCAAACTTCCTAGAAAGTACAAAACACCCGACATTGCAAAATTCAATGGCACTACTTGTCCAAAAACTCACTTGGAAACTTACTCTTGGGCCATGCTACCTATGGGTGTCGATGACAACTTGCTAGTTCAATGATTCCCTCAAACCCTTGATGGTGCCGCTAGAGATTGGTACATGACCCTTCCACTCTCCACAAGGCTTGATTGGCCACTCGCCAGTCGTACCTTCCAAAGGCAATATGAGGATAACTCTACTTACCGTACTACTAGAAGGGACCTCGAGCAAACCAAACAGCTCCCTAGCAAATCCTTCACAGATTTCGTCAAAAGATGGAGGACCAAGCTAACCGAAATTGTTGATAGGCCAAGCCTAGACGAACAAATTCATATCCTACTTCAATGTCTCCGCGAAAAGTACCAAGAGAAGCTTGTCGGCAATTACTTCCCTAGTTTCCTCGAGCTCCATAAATCGGGCATTAGAATTGATGAATTGATTCGTCTTAGAAAGAATTCAGAAAAGGAGAATTGTCCAACAAAGGGGAGCACTGGTCATACCTATCATGATTTTGGTGAGACTACTCTAAGGAAATGTTCGATGATCTAGTAGGCCAAGGAAAATTGAAGCCAATGGAAGACTATCATCCTAAGAAAATGAGAGAAGATTGGGACCACGAAATTTTTTGCGATTACCATCAGTTTAGTGGTCATGACACCAACAATTGCTATAATTTGAGGGATGCCATCCAAGACTTATATGAAGCCGGCAAGATCAACTAAAGCATCAACACCTTGGGGCTCCGGTTGTCCTCTCCCTTTTTCCTTTGAAAAACAAACATTATAATAAAAATAGATTAGGACAACTTCCTAGTATGTTCTCAAAGAGTCGTTCTATCATTCTAGTCCATCTTCATCCTCTCTACTTTGTGTCAAGTGAACTATCAAGTCTATTTCGAATTTACTTATCAATAAAAGTTATCTCTTTATTCTAAACACTTTCCCAAGAGTTATTTTTCTTTATGAGTATCATTTGATCCATGCTAAATAGTGGACCCTCATTCCTTAAATAACTCTCAAGCCTTCATTACCCCACAACAAAGATGGAATTACAACAAAGGAAAAAAGAACTCTCCCACAAAGAAGAAGAGTCAAGTGATACCAACGAAGAAAAGAGGATTCCTCAACATCCTATTACAATAAAGCCTGAATGGCAACACAAATGAAGAAGACTTTCAACATCAGTCCATAAAGAAAAATGTTTAGCCTTAAGTCGTGCTAATAATTGGCTTTCTTTTCAAACTCGTTAAGAAATTTCTAGATGATACATAGGTCCAAAAACTTTTCTAGATCTTTGAGACATATAGCCTTCGTTGTTGAGTCTAGGGGCTTCCTCTTAGCCATTCTCATACACACTCTTGAAATCCAAGCATCAAAACTGGGGCTTCCTAACCTTTCCTCCCCCAGTCAATCCCTACTTTAACTTTTCTAATAATCAAATCTGCAGTAGGGGCTTTTCTCTTTTACTTCTCACTCTCATCATCAGAGAATATACTCCCCCAAAAAGAGTCAATGCTTGGATCACCTTTCAAAAAATAGAGTCCGTCTCTCCTCAACTAAACTTGAGATCTCATCTTTCTCCTTAATGATATAAAATCAGGAATAGGGGTTGAGAAAAGGAAAGCCTTTTTTTATTCTTCCAACTGAGTCTCCTTCGAGTAAACATACTTTTCGAAAAAAAAATGGCTCGCTAGGTTGAAAGCTCGTAAAGAGCGGCCTAGGCAAAAGTTAGAGCACAATAACAAAAGACGCAAAAGAGATGCCCGCTAGATTGAAAACCCGAAAGGGCGGTCTAGGCAAAAACCAGGGTGCGTCACTAAGAAAGAAAAATTTTCAAAGGGAAAAAGGAGGGCATCCTTCTTCAATTCACACAGCCTCACAAGCCTGTTCACGAAGTCATCTACATCATACAAGAAGTCTTGGGGCTTAGAAGCCTTGGAAAATACGCGCTTTGGATTAGACATCATAAGTTCTACATAGAAAAAGCCATTGGAGTGGTTTAGACCTTGTTCAGTCAATGACTATCACATGAGAATCTTGGGGCTTGACGATGAAAAAGTCCTATGACAACGAAAAAAGTCTTAAAGTATCCTGAACCTTAGCGTTGAACTTGGGTTATCTCAATGAAATACTATTAGACGATTGTCTCATTCGATCTTTAGATGGACCTCACGAGTTGGTCTTCTAAACGAAAATCTAAATCACACAAACGATTTTCAATTCTCACATAATAGAACTCATTCTCCCCGCTGATTCTTGGAGTCGAGTGCACATTGATCGTCTTGAACAAACAAATGCTTAAGTGAATATATGTTGTTATGCAAATGCTTTCACTAACCCTCTTGCAGGAATTAAAGTGCATGTCAAGTGCCTACTTTCAAGAATTAGATCAGACATGTGCGTCAAGCACCTCTTAAAGCGTCAAGCATCCATCGCGTCAGGCATCCATCATGTCAAGTGCCATGCGTCAAGCATATTCCAACAAAAAGCCCGGTCTTGAATCGCCAGGATCGTCACCAACAAAAGCTCGGTCTTGAATCGCCAGGATCGTCACCAATTAGGTGTGTCAAGCATCTACAGGTAGTATGTCGAGTACTCACCAACATAAAAGCTCGGTCTTGAATCACCAGGATCGTCACCAATTAGGTGTTTCAAGCATCTACAGGTAGTATGTCGAGTACTTACCAACCAAAAGCCCGATCTTGAATCTCCAGGATCGTCACCAATTAGGTGCGTCAAGCATCTACAGGTAGAATGTCGAGTACTCACCAACCAAAAGCCCGATCTTGAATTGCCAGGATCGTCACCAACAAAAGCTCGGTCCTGAATCGCCAAGATCGTCACCAATTAGGTGTGTCAAGCATCTAGGGTTAGTATTTCAAATACTCACCTCAACAAAAAGATCGGTCTTGAATCGCCAGGATCGTCACCTCAACAAAAGCTCGGTCCCGAATCGACAGGATCATCACCAATTAGGTGTGTCAAGCATCTAGGGTTAGTATGTCAAATACTCACCTCAACAAAAGCTCGGTCTTGAATCGCCAGGATCGTCACCTCAACAAAAGCTCGATCCCGAATCGCCAGGATCGTCACCAATTAGGTGTGTCAAGCATCTAGGGTTAGTATGTCAAATACTCACCTCAACAAAAGCTTGGTCTTGAATCGCCAGGATCGTCACCTCAACAAAAGCTCGGTCCCGAATCACCAGGATCGTCACCTCAACAAAAGCTCGGTCCCGAATCACCAGGATCGTCACCTCATTCCAGTCTCAAAAGACAAACCATTCAAATGCAAAGGATCGGACATGTAAACCTTCATTTTCTAATATATTTCCCGCAGGTTTGGAGCCCAGACACAGGCGAATCTTCAGACAGACATGTATATTCAGAATTGAGTCATGATTTGATTTCTCAGTATGGATTTGCCTTTTCAAAAACAAAAATATCCTCGATTACCAAAAATGATTTTCAAAATACCTAAAACAGCATTTTAGTGTTTGTGAGTCGAACTACGTTTTGGTCTGATTCTCCGATAGAGATACGTAGGCAGCCGTGCGACACGACCATCCCAGTGTTCAGAATGATGTCTTTTCTATCGACGACATGAGTTCTTCCATAAGTCTTGTCCCCGAGGGGCTCTGTAGACACCCCATTCTGAACCCATAATTACATGATTACACTACTCTTCATCTCTCTTTTGTGTTTTGATGAAAGCATATCGGTTTCATCATGTTTCGTTAAGTTTCTAACTAACCTCGTTAGTTTTGGACCTAACTGTCTAACGGAATAACTGAAGAGAACAAAATGGTCATTTGACTAGTTGTCCCGCGCAGGACATACGTGTGTCACGCGAGACAACCCCTCTGCAGGATGTGCAGAATTACTTTCCTTCTCCGTTTCAAACTCTTTTCTTGATAAATATCATCCAATCCGGGTATCCAATAATGAGAGGGTTCTGGAAGCTTCCTTGGGAGGAGTCCCAATCCACTTGAGTCTCCTAATCTTGGTGACCAAGTCATTCATCCACCTCTTAAACCCCTATAAATACTTGATGACTTTCAGTATTTCAGAGGTCCCCGATCCCCGATCGAAAACACAATACACACACATTTTGTGGGTTTCTCTCCATGAAAGATTCCTATAAAATCACCCTAAATCACCTAAAGTTTGTTTATCAACCTTGTTGATCAACAAACATCAAAGTCCGAATCAAGGATTGAGGCGAAACTTTGTCCGCTTCAAGATCCGACTCTAAACTTGAGTCAAAACTCTGTCCGAATCCCTTCTCAAACAAAATGTAATCATCCTTAAACTTTCGTTTCTCTTCTCAATCCCTCTATTTATTTTAGAGTAGTGTAATTCCATCAAAAGAATCAGCCTAGAGTCCCTTCAATTCATGGAGGCGATCTCGAAGCATACAATCCGACATTCCTAATTAATAAATTAATTAGGGTTTATTTATTTATTTTTATTGTTCATTGATTGATTAGATTAATAACATCCAATTAGCAAGACCAATCTTCGAATTGGGTGGAATGGATGCTCCTTTACCTACCCATTCCATAACTTAACCCTCGAACCCTTGAATCTCTTGAAAATATCAAAAAGGTTTTTCTTATTGTTTTCCATCAATAAATAATAAGTGGCGACTCCAGATGTTAAAAATTCACCATCGCTACAGTAATACCCACAGAAATTTCTGTGGGTAATTGTAAGTGTCCCAATCCGAGCCACCAATTTCCCTCAGCCCAATTTAACGTTTTCCATGTCAAATAAACATTTAGGGGCATTTTTGTCACTTTCCAAGACAATTTAAACAAGGAAGGACCTTAAAGGAACAACAAAAATGGTTTGGATCTCGCTGGAAAGAGTAATTTCCAAGAAATGGATCAGCTTTGAATTAAATGCAAGCAGCCAAAACTGCTTTCTGCAAAGTCAGGCACGCTGACATCCCCATCCGCGCGGATATGAATGAAGCTCAGCCTTGTCCGCGCGGACCAAATTGAAACCTAATTTCAGCCTATAAATTTAACCCTCCTCTCTCAGTAAATGGATCCTTTTTTGAAAACCCTACTGATGGATAATATTCCACTGTGTAATAAAATACCTTGCAAGTGTACAAGTTACCGATGTAGTAGTATGCACAAGAAAGGGTCGAATCCACAGAGATTTGAGTGTTGAACAAATTGATTTAATTAGTGTAAAATAAAACAAAGGAAAAGGGGTTTTTGATTTTGATTGAATTATTAAACTAAGAAAAAAATTAAATAAATTAAAGATAATAAGAGACAAGGGATTCATGGATTGGGGATCATAACAATTATCACTTTATGCTTTTTATTTCATGTAAAAATAATTCAATTTCATTCTTGGGTTCGTTCACAAAATTATAGGATTAAGATGTTCATACATTCCGCTAGGTCAATAAGAACATTAGAACCCTAATAACTCTATCTTGTTTATACATTCCGCTAGGTCAATATAAACATTCAAGAATTTCAATTAAAAACGTAAGAAAAATGGAACCTAGATTCGTTTGATTTCCGCTAGGTCCTCAATTGAATCTATTCTTCTCAACAATGGTCAAACTACAATCATCCACGCAAGTGCAATGGTTTGTATCCAAATAAATTCAAGAGGTCAAAAGTATATTCCGCTAGGTCAATACAATTGATCTCAAGAACAAGAACGAAAAAGAGATAGGAAGAATTAAAACCTTAGCATAAAGATCAAATTGTTACTCACCTCAATCCATGAATAAAATAAATTAGCCTTGAATGGCCATTAGAATAAATAAAGCAAAACCTTGTTCTTTAATCTTCATAAATAAATAAAACCTAAACTAGAAATATAGAGAGAATGATGAAAATCAAAAGATTCAAAGATCCCAAAATAAAAGATAAAAGATGATACAAAACTAGTCTAGGGTTACTTTTATAGGAGGAGGGAGGTGAAAAACCTTTTTGGAAACAAATTAGGGTCAAAATCCTAGTCAAAATAGAAAATCTCCCGAAATCCGTGGCTGATTCTGTGCAAATCTGTGGAAAATCACATTTTCCTTATTTGTGACGGAATAAATTCTGTTGCTGAAAACCTTTGTGGGCGGTCGCCCACCGTTTCCCACCGAACGCCCATGAGTGCAGAGAGTTGCGCGGCCAAAACTCCTCCTTCAAAGCGGCCGCCCATGTTTGCCTTGGCCCATCTTCTTCCCTTGCCCAGGCCACTCTCGGCCATTTGTCCTAGGCCATGGCCCTTGCTTTGGCCCCATGTTGCTCCACCGTTGGCCCAGCCATGGCCTCATTTCTCAAGCCTTGGCCGGCCACCTTGGCCTAGATTTGTAATTAATTAGTATTCTGTTCTCTCGCTATTTTGCCATCGCACTTTGGTCACTATAAAAAATTCTTTTGCACTTCGCTCTTTGAGATTTTATTTTTAACTTTAGCCCATGAATTTTTATAAATCAAATTTGTCCAAAATTTCCATATTTTCAATTTAGTCCCTGAATTTTCAAGATTTCCAATTTAGTCCCTGGACTTCCAAATGTCAGTTTTGTCCCAGATTTTTCAAAATTGCAATTTGATCCAAAAGCTTCCAAAGTACACTCTAATCCTCCATTTTGTCAGTAATTGCACTTCAACCCCTGTACTTTCAAAATACTACAAAATACATTAAATTCTCAAGGTTTCGAACATCAAATAAGCTAGGAAATATATCTTTTGGATGGGTAAAACCACATCCATCAAATACCCCCAAACTTATCTTTTGCTCGTCCTCGAGTAAAACAAAATTAAAACAAAATAAAAACTACTAAATAATTAAAACAAAAGAAAATATTTTTTTGGGATTGTTCAATTCATATAATAGGCCGTTGGCACAACAAGTCTCAGATCTTACAACACACATAATCTATAAGAATTATCATGAACATGGGACTATAATTACATGGATGCATCTAACTTACAATTCTCCACCACATAATGAAAGATGAATGAAATATGGGAGATCATTGTCACCAAAGTAAGATATTTTATAGGGTCACTAACCACATGCTCTAAATCAATGATAATAAGATGAATTTTCTGCACAAGGGACACTCATATGCATATTTAAACAAAACTGTCAACCCGGCTACTCTTTAGGGATCAAATATGGCTTTATGGTTTTTAATGTATCGCGATAAACGCGGGCTAGGTTCACGGCTACAAATGAAGATAAGGACATATGAAGTCAAGCAAGTGAAACTAGAAAGTCTTCATCATACATCCTCACATTGAAATTATCACTCCGCTCCAAGCCAACCCATTGGTTTAACCCCCAAACTTATAATTTTGTATACTTTCAAACTTGAGATTGATCACCTTTATTTCTTTTTGATCACTTTCCACTTCAACATTAGAGAGGGCAAGGCATTTTTTTTTCTTTTCTTTTCTTTTCATTCACTTTTTTTTTCTTCTTTTTTTTTCTTTGCTTTGCACAAATAAATCACGAAGAATGTGCATTCAATACTTTTTGCTCAAGCCCCTCTTTTCATTACATAACAATTCATAACCCTTTTCTTTTTTTTTCATGACCACTTTCCACCCTTGAATCTTCAAACATCACCCACAATTCCCATTCATTCCCTAGTTTCACTTTCTTGAAAAGGTGGGAAAATAGTGTATAAGTTAAAAGGGTAGGACAATGAGGGTACAAAAGAAGGAGAATGGTGGTCTAAAATAACCTCCCACTTTGTGAGAGATTCCATTCTTTTTCAAGCTTAAAAGGGGTTCTAGCGGAAAATTTTATATAAGTGATGAGAAAGTTAAAGGCTCACAAATAGGGTTCAAAGAAAATAGCCACATATCACTTCCCGAATAACCTAATTGATGTGTTATTGACAGTTATGCAAACATGTTCTAGGGACCCCGAGAATGCCAAAGTGATCCTACAAAGGTCTCCTAAGTTGGTAACCATGATCAAGAAAAATAATATGGAAGTGAAAGGTGGAAAAATCATACTTTACATATTTCAATGCAATTATATTCCCATATTGACAATAATACCAAGATTTTTAAAATTAAATCACTCTCAAATCATCATGGGCTCTTGCCAACTTTCCAAAATATGAAAAGAACAAAATTTTTAAAATTTTTCTATTTTTTTGGAGGGTGACACTATATACACTCCCCTATAAACCCACAAACTCGGAGAGATATCTACCCCCAAACTCAAAACATGCTATGTCCTCATAGCAAAGAGAACAAAAGCATGCCTCGGGTTCAAAGGACGATATGACACAACAAAGCAAATCACTACTAGAAAAAGGCCAATTACCGACGAAAATTTACCGACGGACCCCGTCCGTCGGTATTACCGACGGAAATTCAAGCCTTACCGACGGAATTTTATTTTCATTTTGCCGGGATTTTTTTTTTTAAATTTTAATTAAAATCCGTCGGTAAATCTTAAAGTTCCGCCGGTATTACCGACGGACCGTGTCCGCCGGTAATACAGGCGGATATATCCGTCGGTAGGTTGACATTTAAATACCCATGCTCAGCCCTTTCTTTCTTATTTCCAACCCTAGCTTTTTCTCTCGTTCTAAACGCCGCTGCAAGTCCCACGCCGTTCGCTCTTCTCCATCTTGTCGTCCGTTCATCATCGCCGTCTCCGATCAGGTAACACTTCTTTGAATCAATTAACACACACACAATTTACGTATTTCCCCAATCTTCGGTCTTTCTGAATTTTTTGCTCCTCTCTCTAGCACAAGGCCGAATCGACGAGCTTCAAATCACCCAGAGAAGCATCGCCGATTCTTTGGAAAAATCGAGTTCCTCCTCTCTACATCTTTGTTGTTGTTCATTTACTTCATACCTGCACAGATAATCAGTTTAGGGTTTCCATTTTCTGTTCCATTTTCATATATCTTTTTGTATTCAGATTTGCGAGCGGGACAGGAACTGAAGGATTTAAGGTTAGTCTAACATTTCCGGATCGGAAAGCTTGTTGCTTTGAACTGATCGAATATTTCCAATCAATGAATCTGAGTATATATTATTTCAAATGGGTGCATAAATACTGTATTTCTTCTAGAATCATGTATTTTAAATACAAGTATAATATAGTGTTATATTTAGTTGCAATTTGTTTGTACTATATACTACGTGACTTGAATATAACTATGTTTAGGAAGAAATTATCTTGATTATTTTTCCATTTGATTTTATGATTCTTTCTTATAGGCTTGCACGCACGCACACACACACACATATACTCCCTCCTTCCCATTTCAAATTGCAATGAAACCGTCATACCCGAGAATGAAAAAGAAATATATAATATTAAGGTGTTGGAGGTGTTGTGAGTATAGATAGTGTAGTAGTATTTATTAGTGGGCGAGAAATAGTAAGTGGTTTGTTGGTGCTTGTATGTTAAGTGAGTACCAATGATTAAAAAAATATTACAAAGTTTTCATTTTTAGCCTTTACAATTAGTGGGACACCTAAAATTTGCAATTTAAATTGGGATGCTGTTTGACCTCGTACTTGTAATGGGGTTTCTTAGTTTTTTTTTTAATTGAGTGGGCTACTACATTCGTCCCCAGATGTCTTTTCTTATCCAAGATTTATTTTTCATTTGTAAGTCTTTGAAAAATTTAGTTGATGTAGATATTGATTTTTGGACCATTGCTTTCTTGGTTGTGACTTAAAGTGAAGATGTTCAGGCATATTTACTCCCTCCTCCCCTTTTCTTGATTTGTTCTATATTATAACTTATAAGTGCCAAAGAAGCTGAGTAATATGGTTACATTCATTTATGTTAGGTGTCATTTACATATATTAATAGTTTGTTGAAGTGGCATTTTGACTTATAAAATTTGGTCTATTCTTTTGCATCTTATTAGATGGAAGAAAAGCCATTAACAAGTGAGACTATTGCAATGACAGGGTAAACTGGATATGGCCTAGGTATGTATCAGCCTATCAGCATTTTCTATTCCTGATGCTATGAATATATTCCATACCTTTATTCCACTGCAGGTTTCATATTTCAGCACCGGTTCTCATCTACCTATTGGTCATGTTTATTGCTTTCATACCTTTATTCCACTGCAGGTTCACAGGAATCCAAATCCACTGCAGGTTCAAAGAGGAGAAGAGGGCTTCTCTCATCTCTCTAATGATCTTCAAGTTTGTGTAAGAATTTCATCCCTCCTTTTGTACAGGGGAACTTCCTTAGGTGTACGTACTTGCAAGTGATAGATGTTATACACAAAATACTCCTATTTCCTGCTATATTATTCATGGTTATTACTGTGCCCACAAATACATCTTTCTTCTAGGAGTGTGTCTTTTGTTAAGGGATCTGTTTATCTACCCGACTTCATCTGCTGCAATCAAGCTAGTTTTCATCACAGCATGTTACTCTATTACATACTTCCCATTGCATAGGTTCTGTTCAATGAAAGTCCCGAATCGCTGATTTTGAAGCATGGGTTTTGGGGATTCAAACTTGAGAGCTTTGCACATTGAGAGATTTCAATTGTATCTTGTAATTCACATATATGCTTTCCCTGCTCAAGAAGATCAAATGGTTGATTGTCTCTTAGGAATTATTCTTGATCTGATTTGCCTCTGTTAACTATAATTCCATATTATGATTCATAAATTCTTGCTCATCTACCTAACACTATCTATTCATACCCGGACTACCCATTAAAGAACCCTAATACTTATTCTCGTTTAGAGAAGTTAAGTAGTATTAAGTATTATGATCTCTCCTTTAGTTTTTTGCCACGTTCTTTACATTTCGTTTAAAGAAGTCTAAATTTGCAAATTAGGCATGAAATTACCAAGAATTTCTAATGCACTCGCACTTATAGAATTATACAATCTGGATGCAAAAGGTTGTCATAATGGTTTATTCAAAGTAGTTATGAATCTCTAAAATATTGATTTGGTCATTTTTTGAGTGAATTCACAATAGTTCTTACTCTTTCTTTATGCGGTGTGTTTTATGGTCATATTAATGTATCTCAAATATCTATCCTAAAAGTTTTCAACTTTAATGGGATGGAGGGAGTACATGATGCATCACTGAAGACAGAAACGTTGTACGGTTATGATATAACTATAACCTGTGAACTTAATAGCATCAGTTTGATGTCTGTGTTGTGTTGTGTTTGATGTTGATGCAAGTGCTAAAGGAAGACTTGGAGAGCAGAGGTTGATAGGATAAGCAGCTTGCCAGACGAGGTTCTTTCGCATATTCTCTCCCTTGTTCCAACCAAATGTGCAGTGGGAACAAGCATTTTGTCAAGCGAGATGGAAGTACCTTTGGACTTCTATCACCGGCTCGACCTTAAAGGCCCACCTAGTGGGGTAAGGTTTCTCATTTAGATGACTATTCATCTTGTTGACTCTCTGTGATGGTTATCTTGGTACATTATGTGTGTTTGATGAGCATAGTCTGGATTTTTTTGGAAATATTGTGCTTGGTAATGCAACCTCTTTTTCTGGTTTGAAAATTTAACTTTTCGATGATGTTTCTTGAGAAAATGTTAAGTCTATTGGTATACGTTTGCTAGTTTGAATAGTTGCTATATTTGATCCCTTTTCAATGATGTTTGCTGAGAAAATGTTTAATTTTTCGCGCTCTTTCTTTGGTTTGAAAAGTTGCTATATTTGATCCCTTTTCAATGATGTTTGCTGAGAAAAATGCTACAAATTCATCCTTTTTTCAATGATGGTGTCTGAGAAATACTTGGAATTTTGGTACCTCTTTGTTGGTTTGAAAATGCCTACAAATTCATCCTTTTTCAATGATGGATTCGAAAAAACATGGAATATTTCAATGATGTAAGCTGAGAAAAAACTTGAGATTGTTACCTTTTTTGCTGGTTTGAAAAATGCTACAAATTCATCCATATATATAAGGGGACGTGTAATCGGTTTGCATATTAGCTACGTGTTTCATTAGTTGTTTATTTTGTAGGGTGTAGCTAACCTTATCTTTTAGTGGATGTGTCTAATATTGTTAAACGTGGGTTATGGGTGAATTAATTATAACAGGAAGGAATAGCAGTGGGAAGCTTTTTTGCCATGTTCAAGAATTACCATATTGATGGAAACAAAGAGATGATTGCTTTTGGAATGATGAACATTGTTGGTTCTTGTACTTCTTGCTATCTCACTACCGGCAAGATTTAGAAAAACTAATATGAGGTGGAGTTACTCTGTGAACAAAGGGTTGTAGACAAATAATATCAAAATAGTTGTAATATGTATGTAAAAAAAACTCTTGATGTTTTGTGCAGGTTGGTTTTGAGAACTTGATGAATGTTGAATTTGATTTTTCATATTTTTATTGAATGTTTAATTGAGTTGTAATTAAATGTTGGTATTTTGGTGATTGAACATGTTGCAGGTGGTTTTTTAAATATTTCTGATTTTTTTTTTCAATTCTGAACAATTTACCGACGGACATTTCCGTCGGTAAGTTTCTTAAAAAATGATAATATTATTACCGACGAAAATAACCGTCGGTTATTAGCAGAATCACCGACGGAAATATCCGTCGGTAATCTCTCCGGCCATTGGCCGGCGACTTTCTTTACCGACGGACCATTTCCGACAACATAAATGCCTTTACCGACGGACGATTCGTCGGTATTACCGACGGACTCTTTCCGTCGGTATTACCAACCAGAATATACCGACGGACTCCGACGGACTATTTCCGTCGGTAAAGCCTTATTAGCGACGGAAATTGATCTTTACCGACGGAAATTTCCGTCGGTAAAAGGGCAGTTTCTAGTAGTGAATAAATAAAGCAAATACAACATACCTTCTTGGGTTGCCTCCCACTTAGCGCATTTGGTTAAGGTCGTTAGCCCGACCGTTGCTCCCAATTACATCTCTTTGGCCTTAGCCTTCCTTCCCTTGGCCCACCTTGCATATTCGCGGGCACAAACACCCACCGCTTTCCATATGTATGTACCATTCTTTATTAGCTCGGGTGGAGCCCAAGGAATTTTCATGGCCTTCTTCTTGGCCTTCTTTTTCTTTTTCTTCATGGGGGCCTTTCCCCCAAACTCATTTGGTGCCTTGGTCCCATGGACATCAAGCACCTCATCTTTCTTAACATCATTATGAGAGGAGCTATCTTGATCATCAATGTTAGCCATAAAAGAATCAGATAAATCAAGACAATAACATTCCTCAATTTGAGCACATGAATTATTACTTTCATTTTTTAGAGGAAAAACTGATTTTAGTTTTGACACCGACTCCTTACGGGGTCGGTCTAGGGGGTGATACGGTCCGTCACTCAAAGAGTGTTTGTCGGCCTTGTTGTTACTAGCCATATCATGAACGTCCGCTTTATCCCTAGAATTCTCACCGTCACTCTTATCTATTTTAGCACACTTGTCCTCCTCTATGTCATCTAAGGACTCACAACCTTCCCCATCATCATCCATGGGGTGTTTCATCACATCATTAACCGAAATTTCTATTTTCTCATCCGCTACCATCATGGACAACTTCCCATTCCCCACATTTATTATTGTGTTAGTTGTGGCCATGAAGGGACGTCCTAGCAAAATAATAGGGTCTCTATTCGTACTTCCTCCACTAACCATATCCATAACCACAAAGTCAACGGGAACTATCAAGGTCCCCACTTGAACCAATACATCCTCCACAATGCCCATTGGTCTCCTAATTGAACGGTCGGCTAAATAGAGGGCCATTGTGGTGGGCTTCAACTTGGACAATCCCAATTGCAAGTATGTGGAGTATGGTAATAAATTAATGCTAGCACCAAGGTCTAACATCGCCTTCACCTCACTAGAATCCCCAATAGTAATAGAAATTGTGAAACTTCCGGGGTCCTTTAGTTTAGGTGGGAGGTCTTGTCGGACTATGGCACTAGCACGTTCTCCCATAATCAACATCTCATTCTTTCCATACCTATGCTTTTTGGAGTTTAATTCTTTGAAAATTTTTGCATAGGCCGGAATATTTTTAATCACATTAAGCAGTGGGAGATTTATGCTAACTTTGGAGAACATCTCCATCAATTCTTTCATTTGATGCTCTAACTTATGTCTCATCAATCGACCGGGAAAGGGCACCGGTGGTACATATGGCTTGGGGGGTATATAAGTGTCTTTGTATTTTTCCCCCAATCCACATGTACTCTTTTCCGCATCTTCATTGGAAATAGGAGGGGGAGGAGGGGGAGAAGAAGAAGAAGGAGAACAAACCTCTTGACTTACCACTTTGCCATTCCGTAGTGTGGATATGGCCATTGCTTGATGTCCTTGGCTCGGAAACGTTCCGGGCTTGTGACCTTGAAGGGCTTCCGCAAGTTGCCCTATTTGTGTTTCGAGCTTTTTGATGGTGGCCTCATGGTTTTGAGCCGCTTGTCAATTCTCGGCCCTCAACTGATTATTCTCCGCTCGCAATTGATCCGCGACTATTTCCCATGGTTCCTTCTTTTGGTCATACGGTTCCGGTGGAGGTTGAGGATGGAGAGGCTTGTTTTGTTGTTGATTTCCTCCCCATGAGAAGTTCGGATGATTCCTCCACCCCGGATTGTAGGTGTTGCTAAATGGATTGTTTTGCGGAGGCCTTGGGTTGTATCCATTGAGTGCATGTACCTGTTCATTATTAGAAATAAAATGCGCATCACTAGGACAAAAGTTAGTAGCATGAGTGAGGAGACCACAAATAGAACAAGCATCTTGCACAACATTAGCACCAAGAGAGGTGCCTTTAGCATTAAACATGGCAATTAATTGAGACACTTGTTTAGCCAAATTATCATTACCCTCTAACTCGTGTACTCCCCTAGCCTTACCCCTTGTACTCTTTTGTTGGGAATTAGCACCCAACATCTCAAATAAATCATGAGTCTCTTGGGGAGTTTTGGCTCCTAGAGTGCCCCCCGCCGCATTATCAACCATGGCTTGATTAACATGATTCAAGCCGTCATAAAAAGTTTGATTAAGCAAGGGCAAAGGAAAATTGTGATGGGGACATTGCACTAACATCATTTTAAATCGGTCCCAAGCCTCATGAAATGGCTCACCTATTTCTTGGGCAAATCCAATGATCTTTTGCCTCATATTAGCTAACGTGGGATGGGAATAATATTTTTGTAAAAACACATCATTCAATTGATCCCACGTGCTTATACTTCTAGGTGGTAACATCATAAACCAAGTCTTGGCCGCCCCTTTCAAAGTGTAGGGGAAGCACTTTAATCTAATTTGCTCATCGGTTACACCTATTTTGCCCGAAAAGTGAGAGACTATCATCATATACTCACGCAAGAAAGTCAAAGGGTCTTCGGCCGGTAGGCCTTGATACATGGGCAACATGTTAAAATATTGACCCTTGACTTCAAAGTTCTTTGCCTCCTCCGATAACACAATACAAGATATGGAGGCATCGACTCTAGGACGACAAAAGTCTTGCATGGTTTGAGCCGGTGGCATTGCCATCGCAGCTTCTTCCTCTTCTATCCCGGTGGTAGGAGGATTTAGGTCACTTTCGAGGGGATTGCCCTCTTTTAATTCAAGTTCTTTCAAATGCCGACCTAACCTATCAATGTCGTCGTTCAATGGCTCCAATGTAGGATTCAAAGAACGCCGACCAAGCATACACCGATTAAACAAACTTGTTCAAATCACAACAAATCCCCGGCAACGGCGCCAAAAACTTGATGAATAAAATTCCACTGTGTAATAAAATACCTTGCAAGTGTACAAGTTACCGATGTAGTAGTATGCGCAAGCAAGGGTCGAATCCACAGAGATTTGAGTGTTGAACAAATTGATTTAATTAGTGTAAAACAAAACAAAGGAAAAGGGGTTTTTGATTTTGATTGAATTATTAAACTAAGAAAACAAATTAAATAAATTAAAGATAATAAGAGACAAGGGATTCATGGATTGGGGATCATAACAATTATCACTTTATGCTTTTTATTTCATGTAAAAATAATTCAATTTCATTCTTGGGTTCGTTCACAAAATTATAGGATTAAGATGTTCATGCATTCCGCTAGGTCAATAAGAACATTAGAACCCTAATAACTCTATCTTGTTTATACATTCCGCTAGGTCAATATAAACATTCAAGAATTTCAATTAAAAACGTAAGAACAATGGAACCTAGATTCGTTTGATTTCCGCTAGGTCCTCAATTGAATCTATTCTTCTCAACAATGGTCAAATTACAATCATCCACGCAAATGCAATGGTTTGTATCCAAATAAATTCAAGAGGTCAAAAGTATATTTCGCTAGGTCAATACAATTGATCTCAAGAACAATTAAAACCGTTGAGAAGAACAAGAACGAAAAAGAGATAGGAAGAATTAAAACCTTAGCATAAAGATCAAATTGTTACTCACCTCAATCCATGAATAAAATAAATTAGCCTTGAATGGCCATTAGAATAAATAAAGCAAAACCTTGTTCTTTAATCTTCATAAATAAATAAAACCTAAACTAGAAATATAGAGAGAATGATGAAAATCAAAAGATCCAAAGATCCCAAAATAAAAGATAAAAGATGATACAAAACTAGTCTAGGGTTACTTTTATAGGAGGAGGGAGGTGAAAATCCTTTTTGGAAACAAATTAGGGTCAAAATCCTAGTCAAAATAGAAAATCTCCCAAAATCCGTGGCTGATTCTGTGCAAATCTGTGGAAAATCACATTTTCCTTATTTGTGACGGAATAAATTCTGTTGCTGAAAACCTTTGTGGGCGGTCACCCACCGTTGCCCACCGAACGCCCATGAGTGCAGAGAGTTGCGCGGCCAAAACTCCTCCTTCAAAGCGGCCACCCATGTTTGCCTTGGCCCATCTTCTTCCCTTGCCCAGGCCACTCTCGGCCATTTGTCCTAGGACAAGGCCCTTGCTTTGGCCCCATGTTGCTCCACCATTGGCCCAGCCATGGTCTCATTTCTCAAGCCTTGGCTGGCCACCTTGGCCTAGATTTGTAATTAATTAGTATTCTGTTCGTCTCGCTATTTTGCCGTCGCACTTTGGTCACTATAAAAAATTCTTTTGCACTTCGCTCTTTGAGATTTTATTTTTAACTTTAGCCCATGAATTTTTATAAATCAAATCTGTCCAAAATTTCCATATTTTCAATTTAGTCCCTGAATTTCCAAGATTTCCAATTTAGTCCCTGGACTTCCAAATGTCAGTTTTGTCCCAGATTTTCCAAAATTGCAATTTGATCCAAAAGCTTCCAAAGTACGCTCCAATCCTCCATTTTGTCAGTAATTGCACTTCAACCCCTGTACTTTCAAAATACTACAAAATACATTAAATTCTCAAGGTTTCGAGCATCAAATAAGCTAGGAAATATATCTTTTGGATGGATAAAACCACATCCATCACCTACCACTGTATTACGAAATTCTCCAGAAACAACCCAAACACTCACTCAAAACACTCACTTAAACACTCATCCAAACATTCAAACACTCATCCAAACACCAAAATCCATACATAATCCTCAAATCCTAAACACAAACCAAGGAAAATAGGTCACAACCATTGGTATAACCTCCTTCTCCTTACCTTAATCTTCTTCATTCATGCATATTTATCATATTTAAAATGATGTAACTTGTTATATTCACTTGTTGCTCTTTTCTCTTATGTTCTTGTCTTAGAATCCAAGAGGATCTCCATGGAGTTCATCTCCATGGATGATTCTCTACAAGGATTTACATTTTCTCATCATGTCATTTCCTTTTACATCAACTAGTTCATACTTGTTACTTGCTCTCTTGGCCTAACAAGATGGTCACCTTGGAACCCATTTCCATGGATGACCACTTCAAATGGTCCATAATCTTTACTTTCTTGCAAAAACCCTCCCCCATAGTCAAAGATGTTCACCTTCGAACCATTTCCATGGATGAACATCCTTAAGACTTTCACAAATTAGGTCACACAAGATGTATAAGATACACTTGAGCCTAGATTTCAAGGATGGTTATCTTAATGACCACCTTAGAAATCTTCCTCTAAAAGTTGATATATCTTGACCTATTTCTTGTCTAATTACATTTACTTTTATGTTAAACCCCCCATCCCAAGCAAATGAAGTGCTTACAAGTCCTAATGTACCCTAATGATGGCTTGATATAATAGATCACAACTAATCATTATTTAGTGATCACTAATCAAAGTCTAAGGAAAGTGGGGACAAACATGGATGCAAAATCCAAAAAATGATTTTTATTTAACATTTTCAGTTGCAAACTCCAGTTCATGATTCTGTAACTCCAGTTGACATTTTGGAAATTACAGAATCAGACTGGAAAGCTGCAAAAGGAATATTTTACTGCCTTATCCGCGCGGACAGGAATGAACCTCGTCTTCGTCCGCGCGGACAAGACTGTCATGGCAGATATTTTTTGTTCCAGTCTCTTTTTCACTCACAGAAGCACATTATTTTGAATTAATCTTAGTCCAGTCCGGTCAAACTGTTTATTTCCTTTAAACTCCCTTTTCGGTCAAACCTTTTGCAAAACACACACACACACACACAAATTGTTTCAAGTTTGGAAGACTCGTCCACGAGGCATTCCGGGTGAACCCTAACGTTCTTCCCGGAGTGTAACGTGACCTCTGAACCCTTTTCTCTTTCACGGGCATTTTTCAAAGTTTTGGCCCTAAACTAAAATGGCGTGGCGACTCCGTTTGAACCTAAAAATGGAAGTCCGCTATGATTTGACCCGAGTAGTTTATTATGACATCCAAAAACTCGAGGGGGGGGATAATCACAGTGGCGACTCCGCTGGGGAAGAAATAAGCTTTTTTTTTTTTTTTTAAAAAATGATGATACTTGGTATATAGGTGGAAACCATTAAATTTCCCGTATCGCTTCCTAACCCGAGGCTTGGGATAAACTATGGTCTAACAAAGCCACGTGCCGGTATCATTTCAAAAAAAAGAAAGCTTTCGTTGGTCAAACTTCCGTCCCATTACTTGAACCTTTATGTGTTTATGTGTGTTACTTTGCCATGCTATAACATTTTGCTACAGGTTTGGCCGATCGAAAAAAAAGAGTCAACGTTTGATCGTTTGACCTCGTGATGTTTGAAAAGGGAGGCAGTCCTCCCTTACGATGAGACTTTGAACAATCAACTCCGAATTTCAAAGGGGGGCAGTCCTTCCTTTGACTAGTCAACTCTTTATGTGCTTATGTGCTTACTTGCTTTCAAAAAAAAATATTTTCGAAAACATTTCCAAAAAAAAAATCTTTTTCAAAATCTTTTGCATGCATCATGCTCTTAAGACACATTTTGAAAATTTCTATTTTACTCAGAAAAATAATTTAGACTGCCGCACACTACACGCACGTTGACCTTACACTGCACACTACGTCCTTAACCCGGGAAAATCCCAGTTGCAGCCTGTTTGGCCTTATTACGCCTCTCGGTGCGAGCACAGGACTACCCAAACATCCCTTGGAGCCTCGTGTCGACCATGCACTTGTCTGTGACACACTTTGTCCGAGACCCGGTTGGTTTTTAGTTTGGTCCGTGTCGTTCCCTGTCCGTACATACACCGTGTCGATCAAAACCCTAGTCAAAACGCCAAGTCAATATCCTTCGGAGACCCTAAATCAGTCGAGGTCATGCCGGTTTTTCCGTCACGAACTTTGACCGGATATTGACTAGTGCCTTGACTTTGACTTAACACAACTTATGCACCGACTCCCGGCATGACACTGAGTCATCAAGAATTAACGACTATTCTATGCCTAATTACGGCCTAGCTAATGACGGGTCAAGATCAACTGTGGAAATTTGTCAGTCAAGGTCATGCCGACTTTTCGTCGAGCCCTTTGACCTGATCTTGACCTTATGGCGTCAGCTTTGCCCGTAATTTACATTGAATGCGCGTTAAGACTCGATTACCCGCCAGACTTTAGGATCGTTCTTCTCGGTCGGTGGGACCCACTTGCCTTACAGAACCCTTGTTCGAGGTTACAGGTTGAGGGTCTGTACGCGTAGTGATGGGACCCTCTGATCCAGGGCTTAGATTAGTTTGCGAAAAAGAAGAGCAATCTTTTCCAACCGCTTTGGTTTTAATAAAACACGTTTTAAGTAAACAAGGACAAATAACGGCATGTTGCATGAGCCCTGAGCCCAAACACCTACCCTCCTCCATTCCCAAATATCTGAACCCTCGTGTCTTTCCCCCGCAGATCCTCACAAAGCTTGGTTTCGGGCACCGGGTCACCGTCTAATCAGTTGGGAAGAATCTAGCGCATCGTCAGCTTCACCTTTTGCCTCGACTCCGATTTTCAGAATGTCTGCATCAGCCGGTAACGATGGGGATAACACCACTCCGCCCCCCGGGACTCCTCAGACAGAACAGCAGTGGAATCTTTTAGTCGAACAAATGAGACTGCGATAAGAAGCACAGATGAATAGCCTTCTGGAGGCTATTAGGAGTCATGGTTTGATTGCCAGCCCCAATCCCGACGGTACTTTCGTTGTGGAAAAAGAGGACCCCGATCTCACTCTCGGCCGCCCCGAGTATGTCAGGATGCCACCACCAGCCTCCTACGGTACTACTACCGAAGCCCGTGCTTCTCGATCTATGGGTCAGCCAGCTCCCCAACCACAGTTTACTGAGGATAGTGAAAGTGAAGAATCAGAGGAGGAGGATTGCTTCTATATCTTGCCTGGAGTCAAATACGTGCCACCACCTCTCACTCTTCCCCCACAGTTCTTGGGAGGAGAAGCTGAGTCATAGTTGCCGCTACCAGTGCTAGGGGCTTATGACAATTTCTGTGGCTGCAATTTCCTGTCCTCCCCTACAAGAGAATACGAGGAAGTTCGCCTCAGTTTAATCAGATTCCAGATGCAGTTTGGTAATGATGACTCCAACAGCGATAGCGAAAGCGAAGAATCCATAGGACCTGTTGATCCAGAATTAGTATGGAATGGTCATGTTGACACGATTAATGGTTATAGCAATGGATGGTTGTTCGAAAGTGAGGATGAAGACTCTACAGAAGGAAGGACCAATGAATTATCAGAAACTGACCGTGAGGTGTCTGAAAGAGCCGAAGGTTGGGAGTTTGAAAGTGATGAGGAAATATATCCAGTATGTGATTGCAAGAATTGCCAGGATCCCTCCATGCAGGTAGAAGGGGAAGAGGCGAACGATGCACCGTGCGTGCTCAAATCAGAATATGAGAGCTGACAATGTTGGAGCGTAATGTCCCATTTGAGGAACTGACAGGAGAATGGAAAAATTTCATTAATGCCTTGGTAGAAAAGGGAAGTTTTGAATCCCCTGCTGATCAGGAATATGTGAATGTCATGGAATCCCGCTCTGCTTCGCCTAGAATTGACGGCATTGCAGTCCTGAGAATCACGTCCAAGCCCCTCAGTTATGATGAACGTTGGGAATCCCTCCATAGAGCCCTTGCTCTGGAAGATGCCTCTGTAGCTTACATACCCATAGACAAGCACGATGTCTTTTTGGCTGCCCCCACATCTAGCGATGGACCTCGAGCTCCGCTCATCTGGACTCAGGTATCACGGGCTGCTTTTGCCTTACTGGGACATAAAGACGAACACCGAGAATCTTCCTCCTGCCCTTGCCCCACTTGTCAAGAATGCGCAGAAACGGAGATTGAAGGAGAAGAATTGCCCAATTCCTTGGATGGCCAGGGGCTTTCTCCAAGGTTTGAGGAGATAGAGCCAGCTAAAAGCTTTGATCTAGAAGAACTCCTTATGGATGATGGGTTTGTCCACTTTCGGAAATGCTTGGCAAGACCTAATGATCTCTTCATGGCTTTCACTTACACCAAGGGACTAATAGGTTGCGGGGAAGACACTGAGGACATGAAGGCTGTCAATTTCCCTGGGGCTGAGCACATAGACCTCATGGAATTTAATACTCCCTTTTGCAACTTGGGGAAAGGATTCTCTGGCATCAGATCCAAACAAATAGTAGAATACTTGATCGAGAAAGGCAGATTAACTCCCGCACT
Source organism: Adenophora triphylla var. japonica (assembly GCA_022495995.1). Lineage (NCBI taxonomy): Eukaryota > Viridiplantae > Streptophyta > Magnoliopsida > Asterales > Campanulaceae > Adenophora > Adenophora triphylla. The sequence continues at coordinate 357,576 of JAFEMH010001599.1, read as the reverse complement.
TCCGAATGAGAAGGTGACCATGGTCAGGTCAAGCCCACCTGAGGACGAAGTCACTATCTTGGTCAGAGTTACACCGGGAGAAGCTACTTTCCTGGACTGTATCACTGCGATGAGGGAAGTTTTATATAGCGGCATGATAGCAGATGCGCCGCTTGTTCAAAATGCCATCATAGTGTCTGATGCTGAGTACTATAAGAGGCAACCGGGGCTGTTACGTCTAGCCGAAAGAGAAGGGGAAAGGCCACCCAGCCCAGGAACCGACAATTATTGCTGCATGTTGACTTTCGACAAGCTCAAGCAGGCCGTGATCGAGACCTATGGGGACAAAAACGAGGCAGACTTAGCCATGAGGGCTAGCCAAGGGGCAGCGAACACTTCTACATCTCAGAGACCGGTATCTTGGGCAGAAATCAGAAAGGCAGCTCAGTCAGGACCACTCACCGCGACTCGATCTCAGGTCACCTGTAACAGAATTAGTCATAATCGATGGCCAGTTACCAAACAAGCTCCCCCATTGACCCTGGCAGCATTGAGAAAATCCTCCAAGGAGGAAGCAGAAAAGCCAAAAGGAGAAGTTAATTTATTGACAAGATCTGGGCAGATTTACCAGGGTAATAAGAAGACAGCAGATCAAGCACCTAGGGAGGACCGTAACCCCTATGCTAAGACAGTCGAAACTCCTGACCCCGAAAAGGAAGACCCCGTGCTCACTCAGCTGAAACAGACTCAAGCTAATATCTCTCTCTGGTCTTTACTCACTTCGTCTTACCCTCACAAGCTGAAGTTGGAAGAAAGCTTGGCCCGTACACTGGTCCCTATTGATGCAACTCCCGATGAAGTGGTGCATTTAATTGGTAACATCCACTACGGGAATATAATCACTTTCACAGGCCTTGATCTCCCTCAATTCGGAGCTGATCACAATGAGCCCCTCTTCATAACAGTCCAGCTAGACGAGCGACGTCTCCCTCGGGTTTTGGTCGACAATGGGTCCGGAATGAACATCCTCCCAGTCAAGATCATGAGTCTGCTTGACATCAAGTCTACAGATCTGAAGCCTTCCTCCCTCACGGTCAAAGCGTATGATTCAATATCCCGTGCAGTACTTGGGGTTGCCACCTTGAAGCTATGGTTTGGCAAGGAAATGATACCTGTGGAATTCCAGGTTATGATATCCCAATCACCTTTAACGCCCTGTTGGGAAGACCTTGGCTGCACCAAGTCAAGGGGGTCGCTTCGAACCTCCATCAGTGTGTAAAGTTTGTCTCAGATGGAGATCTGACGACCATCTACGGGGATCTAGTCACATTGGAAGGCACCAATACAGATGGAATACCTATTCTGGAAATCAAACATGACGAGAATGACCTCATGCCTACAGGTTTCACAGTCGAACCTCCCAGAGCCCAAGTTTGCAATGTAGATCTGACAATTACTCGGGATCCCCAGTTTTGAGAATGATGAGAAAAATGAACTATTTGCCTGGCCTAGGTCTGGGGAAGCACCAGCAAGGGACTCACAAGGTCATCGAGGTGAAGGAACAAAAAACCCGTCATGGTTTGGGGTATGAGCCAACTTCAGAGGGGATTGCGAAAGAAAAAGAAACTGCTCGAAAAAGAAGGGAAGCTACTGCAGGAAAGACCCCTTCCAACGGCCCCGAACCTCCCTCTTTCAGTCTTGACATGACTGACTACTTCATAAAAGGCGCTCCACAGTTGGACAATTCTGCCACCAGGGAACCCACTCCTACAGAAGGCTGGCTCAAGCTGCAAGAGAGCCTCAGTAAGTTTAGGGGAACCAGAGCCAACCCTGTACGAAGAATGTTTCTTGATCTACCCAAGGTACCTGGGGCTACTACCACCGTAGAGACCGAGTATACTTTTAAAGGCGTGCCAGGCCTAGTGGAACAATTCGAGAAACTTAATACTGTGATCCCGACTGCCCAGGAAGGCCCAAGAACTGAGTTTGAGCTAAAAGTGACAAAGGCTAAAGCCGCAGAGTTTCCCTCAGATGACTGGGATGGTCCTGTTATACAGCAACTATTCGGAGAAGAGATCCCGGTGCCAGACCTAATTGATTTCGGTTCGGTCAAGGAGATGGTAGCAATGGTTGAGGGAGAAGGGCAGAAACAGTTCGATCCCCGAGTCATGAAGCCGCCGACAGCGATGCCTCTGAAGAATTGGGAAATTCTCTCAGTCCCATCTGCAACCAAGGAGGAAATGATCACGAAACTTGGATTGGTTCCCCGCCCCTTGTGTCAACCTATGAAAAGTCCCCTGAGTCTCTTATTGTTGAGTTCGAGTCTCTAGACTCATCTGATGGCCTTACGCCTAAAGACTACGAAGTTGTAGCAAATACTGTATTCCCCTTTGTTCTTAATGAAATGATAGACCTTTCCGAGTATCCTCTGATCGCCACTTTAACTAATGATAAATTAACTAACCTAAAAAAGGTTAATAATGATTCACTAGATAAAGAAGCAGAAACATTAAATGAACAGTATATTAAAGAAATCTTTAAGCAGGTTGTTCAGAAAGAGGAAAATCGAGCCCAAGCTGCCGAAGAGATTTTGACATGTGTGAATCTGGGAACTGCAGAAGAGCCTAAAGAGACACAGATTGGAAGCTTCTTCGAAGGGAGTGAAAAGGACGCTCTGATTGAGCTGCTAAGAGAATTTTTGGATGTGTTTGCATGGTCCTATAAGGATATGCCTGGCCTCGACCCTTCCATAGTTGAACACCGGATACCGCTCGACCCGGAAGTCAAGCCAGTAAAACAGAAGCTGAGGAGAATTAAGCTTGAATGGTCTCTGCAGGTGAAGGAGGAGATAGAAAAGATGCTCAAAGCAGGGTTCATCAGGGTCATCGAGTATCCGACATGGCTTTCCAACATAGTGACGGTGACCAAGGCCAACGGGAAGATCCGATGCTGCGTGGACTTCAGAGATCTGAACAAGGCTAGTCCAAAAGATGATTTCCCCTTACCAAATATTGACATGCTGGTGGATACCACGGCCAATTATGAGGTTAAATCCTTCGTTGACGGTTTCCCCGGCTACAATCAAATCAAAATGGCAGAGGAAGACCAAGCCAAAATAGCCTTCACAACTCCATGGGGAACCTACTGCTACACGGTTATGCCATTCGGACTGAAGAACGCCGAGGATACTTACTAGAGGGCAGCTACAGCCCTATTCCATGACATGATCCACAAAGAAATTGAGGTCTATGTAGACGATATGATAATACATTCCAAAGGATCAAGTGGCCAACATTTCGTTGATCTAAGAAAATTTTTCAGCCGCCTCCGAGACCACAGCATGAGGCTGAATCCAGCCAAATGCACCTTCGACGTAAGACGAGGCAAGGTGCTAGGATACATGGTAACAGAGCGGGGAATTGAGGTAGACCCCCAGAAAATCAAGGCCATAGTCGAAATGAAACCACCTCGGACACTGACAGAAGTAAAGTCCTTCATGGGAAGACTGCAGTACATAAGTCGCTTCATAAATCAGCTGACCTCGATCTACGAGCCGATCTTTAAGTTGATGAAGAAAACTGCCTACACGGAGTGGACTCCAGAATGCCAGTCCGCTTTTGAAAAGATCAAGGCATACCTTGTGAATCCCCCAATTCTTTGCCCGCCACATCAGCAAAAACCGCTATTGCTATATCTAACTGTCACGGATACAGCAATTGGGGCTATGCTAGCTCAAGAGAAGAAGGATTCCAAGGTTGAAAATGCCATCTACTTCGTGAGCAGAAAGCTCCAAGGAAGTGAACTCAATTATTCCGCTTGTGAAAAGACTTGCGTAGGCTTGGTCTGGGTAGTGGGAAAGTTGAAGCACTACATGCAGTCTCACCCGGTACACTTGGTCTCAAAGCTAGACCCCATCAAATATTTGTTTGATAAGCCCTCCATCTTCATGAGGTTGGCAAAATGGTTGTTCTTTGTGGCTGAATACGACATCACTTACGTGACAAGAAAATCCGTGAAAGGGCGAATAATGGCGGAACAGTTAGCCGACTTCCCAAGTGATGAGTCCCGAGGACCTGAACCTCAATTCCCTGATGACGGAATCTTTTCTCTAGAAGGAGAAAACCGTTGGAAGCTCTTCTTCGATGGGGCGTCAAACCAAAGGGGAAACAGAATAGGAATGATTCTGGTCGATCCTACCGACGAGCACACCCCCATAGCAATAAAGTTGAACTTCGAGGTTACCAACAATGCTGCCGAATATGAAGCTTGCATAGCCGGGTTGGAGGCCGATCTTGAAAGGAACATCAAAGAATTAGAAGCTATGGTGACTCTGCCCTCATCATCAACCAGATCTCCAACAAATGGAAGACGGTGGATCCGGGTCTGCAGAAATATCACGCCTATCTGGAAGAGCTAGCAACCCAGTTCAAAGAGATCAACTTTCATTATTTGCCCAGAGATCGCAACAGATTTGCAGATGCCCTGGCGACACTAGCCTCTCTCGTTGAAATACCTGAAGGAAAGTCTGTCAAACCATTCAGAGTCAGGAGAAGAGAAAATCCGGCCTATTGCTTCGAGATCAAAGTGGAGGCCGAACTGGCCGAGGATCCCTGGTATACCCAGATTTATCAATATCTGAAGAACGGCGAAGCCTCTTTCAAAAATGAAGACGAAGAATATAAAGAAGGGATCAAAGCGAAAAGCCTCTCAGCCCTGAAGCGACTAGCCTCTCACTATGTTCTTTTGGGAAATATGCTGTACAAGAAGCGTTATCAAGGCCCCCTCCTTCGGTGTATCAGCAAACAAAAAGCCACTGAACTCATGGAGGAAATACATGGCGGCACCTGTGGCCCCCACATGAACGCCCGAGCTTTAATGCAAATCATACTGAGAATGGGGTACTTTTGGATCTCCATGGAAACTGACTGCATCCAGTTCGTCAGAAGCTGCGACAAATGCCAGCGGTACTCGAACCTCAACCACTTGCCTCCACACGAGCTCTACTGCATGACAACCCCTTGGCCTTTCGTCACTTGGGGAATTGACTTCATAGGCAAAATCACTCCATCAGGCAGCAATGGCCACGAATTTGTCCTGGTAGCAGTGGACTATTTCACCAAATGGGTCGAATCCAAATCCTACAAGGTCCTCAACTCGAAAAAAGTAGCCCTCTTCATCAAAGAGAATATCATATGCAGATACGGGTTGCCGGCCGAAATCATCTCAGATAATGGATCCCACTTCGAAGGGGAATGCGACAGGCTGTTGGCGGAATTCAGAATAACCCGTTACAAGTCATCCCCCTATAGGCCCCAAACCAACGGAGCCGTCGAAGCAGCGAACAAGACTCTGGAAAACATCATCCGGAAAATGGTTGTCCGAGGTCGGGACTGGCCCGAAAAGCTACATCTAGCTCTCTGGGGCTACAGAACATCAGTCAGAACCGCAACAGGGGAGACACCATTTGCTCTCACCTACGGGATGGAAGCCGTGCTCCCAGTCGAGCTAGAGATTCCTTCACTCCGTGTACTGCTTGAAAGTCAGATCAACGAGGTCGAATGGCTCCAAAGTCGCCATGACGAATTGGCCCTGCTGGATGAACGCCGATTGAGAGCCATGGAGCACATCCGAGCTTATCAAGGAAGGATGGCCAGAGCCTTCGATAAGAAAGTAAAACACCGGGACATCAGGGAAGGTGACCTCGTTTTGAAAGAGAAGCCTCCGGCCCGCATCAACCCACTCGGTAAATGGGAGCCTGTCTGGGTCGGACCCTACGTTGTGCAGAAAATCTTCTCTGGAGGAGCCATGCAACTTGCGGACCTCGACGGCAATCCCTTTGTTCATCCAGTCAACGGTGACAAGCTCCGCCGGTATTATGCCTAAAAAAAAAACCAATAAAAGGTGCCAAAAGAGTAATACCCAACTAGGTTGAAAGCCCGAAAAGGGAGCCTAGGTAAAAGACAGGGTTGCACTATCAAAAAAAAAGAACCAATAAAAGGTGCTAAAAGAGTAATACCCAACTAGGTTGAAAACCCGAAAGGGCGGCCTAGGTAAAAAATAGGGTTACACTATAAAAAAAAAACCAATAAAGGTGCCAAAAGAGTAATACCCAACTAGGTTGAAAGCCCGAAAAGGGCGGCCTAGGTAAAAAACAGGGTTACACTATCAAAAAAAAAAAGAACCAATAAAAGGTGCTAAAAGAGTAATACCCAACTAGGTTGAAAATCCGAAAGGGCGGCCTAGGTAAAAAACAGGGTTGCACTACAAAAAAAATCAATTGGAATGAACTACGGAGACCTGAGCTCCTCACAATGAGGGGAACGTAGGCAACCGGCAACGGTTCGGTCTAAAACACTAAAACAATAAAACAAGCCACATTTTGTCGCACCACAATGGCGTGTCGAAAAACTCTAAAGCAATTCACAGATTCATTACAGTTAAAAAGATTTTTGATGAGTCTAAGCTCGATTCACTCTTACAACTTACAACCTGCTAAAAGACATTAAAATACCTAATCAACTAATGTGCCTGCTATGACAAGCAGGGGATACTCGGAAACCCTAGGTCACTCCAAGCTACTCGTGCTGGCGTCCCCTCTCTTCTTTCCTCCCCGTCGAGTCTTCTTCCTCTACATTGGAAAGATGTCAGTCCTCCTCCTACCCAGCTCTGGTACAAGGGCGAGATCCGCCAAACCAGCATCTGTCAGGGCCCTGGCAGTCCTAGCCTCATCCCTGATCTCCTGTACTCGAGTCGGCAACATGGGAATCCTCCCCTCCTGCCTCTTAACAAAAACCTCATAGTCAGTCACAATGTCCCCACTCTTATCATGAGGATTGGCCCTCGCCTCGGCCCTCCTCATCTTCGAAACTGTTGTGTCTTCCATACCAACGATGGCCTCATGCCTCATCAAAATAGCTATTTGTGTCTCCCCCAGGTGCGTCTCATACCAATCCAAGTACCAAGTGGTCAGAAACACGTGCCCTGGACGCCTGAGAATGACCCTAGGAGGAAAGATGTCATACCTCCATGCTCGGGAAAGGAACGAGAACACTGAAGGATCGTCCATCGAAACAAAAGCCACCACCCTGGTAGCTATGTCCTCAAAGCCCTCTACAGGAGTCTTCTCCAAGCCAAACTGCCTCTGAACCAGAGCTGGAATATAAAAAGTGGACTGAGAAAGCCCCGGAAGCATAACCACATGAGACCCATCCTGAAGCACTCTCCGAGTCTCTACCCGCCAATGTGGTACAAACCATCTGATATCCTCAGTGCGGCGACTAGCCATCCAACGCTCCCATGAGCCCTGATCATCAAAATCTACAGTAACTCCCCTGGCAAAGGTCCAAGGCATCACAGAATGAGAAGTCTCACGAAGGACTCCCAAGCGCTCCATCAGCCACATGGTCAACAAAAACGGGCTTCCCCCGTGCATATACCGTTTCCCGGTAGCCAACCGGTCGAGAGCATGAATGGTCTCTCCCAAGATCAATGGCACTACATCCCGGCCCAGGCGGCAATGAACAACCACATCCAACAAAACTCGGTGGCAAATGCCGAAAGAGTAAACCATGAACAAAGTCCCAAACATGCAAAGTGCAAAAGCATCCCAATACGCCTCATCAATCAAGCCTACACTCCTAAATCTATCAGGAAGACTTGAAATGTCAAAATGGTCAGGACCACGGATCATACCTTGTGCTTCCTCCGGAGAAAGATGAAGAAGGTTGCACAACTTATCAACAAAAAAAGCTCCCCCGGGCAAAGGAACCATAATGTCTTCCACCTCGGGACCACCAAGCAAAGCCCGGAATTCTTCAGCAGTCGGGACCACCTCGTTGTAGGAAAAGCAAAAAACACGTCTTCTTGTGTCCCAAAATGAAGCGGAAGCCCTCAAAAGCTCATAATCCGGAACCAATTCTTTGATAGACCACAATCATTTTACCTTGTACCTCTCTTCAAAAAATGATCTCCTCTCATGCATGATCTCCCGGGACCACTCCTTGAACTTGTTGAAGAAAGACATTTGCGATTCTTGGGATAATTTGGATGGATTCTTCATGCCCATAATTTTCTCCATGGATTTTCTCTCTTCCTCCCCGAATTTACAGTTTGAATGGGCAGTTGAAGTGGGTGTTTGAATTAAAAGAGGGGAAAACCAGATCAGAAGCAAAAATTAAATGACAGTGTCAGACCTCAGCCCCATCTGCGCGGACGAAAATGAGGACCTAACACCCATCCGCGCGGACACAAATGTTCCCACCAGAAAAAAATCTGCAGCAGTTTTAACTGCTGCACCGCGGAGGAATATTTCATCACAGCCGCTCGAAACCTGCACAAAATCTGTCCAAACAATCCATACACCAAGCATTCACATCCTTGCCACAAAACAGGGCTCATGCAAACATCGCATTCATATGCATAATAAAAACAAAAAAAATGTAGAAATCCTAGATTATTACATTCAAAAAAAAAAAAAAAAAAAAGAAAATGTGCATGAACTGTATCTGTCAAAATAGGTACAACCACAAATCACTAGTCAGAATCATCAGAGGCTAACGCCTTCCCTCAGTCCCTCTTGCGACTCGGACCCGGTTCCGCAGTCATGAACATCTCAGGCTCGGGATCGTCATCCTCGTCTCCAGAAAGAGGCTCGTATGGACCAACCGGTACGCCATGATAGGGCAGGCCAAGATCCGCGAAGAAATCATATCTGAACGTGAACGCATCAGATCCCTGGCCCTGTGAAGATGATCCACCCTGGCGCCAAACATGCCCCGGTCCATGCAAATCCCCGAGGATGGCGTGATCTGGAGGTAGCTCCATGCTGGGATCTATGAGAGGGGAGAGAGGAGTACCAGTAGAATGCTCGGAAGGAATAGGGGAGGGCTCTCGCTCTACAGGCGCCGGCTGTGCCCGCCTCTCTCTGCCCCGAGTGGCCCCACAGATAACGAGCCGCCTGATGAACCTCTTGGCCCCAATCACCTGCCTTGTCAGCTTCTCGACAACCGCGGCCAGGAACTGCACAGAAACAAAGGCGTTATAAGTGGTTGAAGTGAAAAAAAAGAGACAAAAAAGAGGAAGAAGAGACAGAAGCAGTAAAGAGATGTACCTTCATATCCGAACGAGGCCGGAAGGCTCGGGGAACCCTATCGGGGATGGGAATGTCCACTCTCAATCTGACCCCATCCTGGACATATGAAAAGTCCGACCGAGGGTACCGCACAATCGGGATCCCCTCTCTCTCGAGTACCTGGGGCATCCTCAACCTCCTCAGCAAAAACAGCGAATACTCCTCATCCGTCACAAACCCGGAAAAGTGCTGGCCACCCCGGTAATAAGACCAAGTCTCCGAGCCCTCGGTCGGATTCATCATATCAGCAGGAGGCTCCATCGGTGTCATCAAAGGCGCCGTCACCATGCTGGCGCATCACCCTATCCCCCAAGTAATAAACATCACAGGATAGTCCCCTCAAGATCCTCCTCTCTACCGTCCATCTCTCAGCACCCTTCAGCTGCTCCACGTCAAAGCGACCCCAGGGGTAGAACTGGATCCTCTCATCCGTATCCGCTCTCACCAGAGGCCGACACTCCTTATACTTAAGGGTCGTGCACCCCCTAGAGCCTATCTTCTCCCGAGCCTGCCTGGTCCAGAAGAGCATAGCCGGATACGCCCAAATGTGCTCCGCCGGCTGCCGCCACATCGAAACGCGGAAGAACTCCAGAGCCCATACCTGCGAAAGGAAAAGACTACGTCAGTTAAGTTCAGAAAGGAACAGTGCGTGCATAAGGAAAAGAAAAAGCAAAAGCTTATACCTCCAGCGGAAACTCAAAGCACGTGAGGGAGCTCACAGCCTTCCGGCTATACCGATCCAGGGCAAAATAAAGCTCTGCCAGCCCGGCCTCCCCCCAAGCCACCTCTCCAGCCCTCTCCACATTAGTCAGAGTCCTCAACAAGGCAAACACCGCCGTCCCCTCGGCATGCCCAAACAATGTGCTCGAAAAAGTGAACCACAAAAAAGACCTGGCAATCTGCTCAGCAGATATCCTCTCATCACCGGCCTCATACCTCTCTATGCTCTCCACGATCTTCCCGTGGATCACTGCATACTCCATCCCCATCTCCTTCTTGGGACTGGGGACAAAACCTAAAAGATCCTGCAAATCACGATCACTGTAGCCATCCCTCCACTCGATGCTACGTCCCTTGAAGGACAAACCCGTGATAGCAGCATAGTCAGAAGGCGTGACTGTAGCCTCACCCCAGAAGAAGTGGAAGGTGTGGGTCACGTCCCACCAGTGCTCCGCCAAGGCGAAAGTCAAGCCCTTACTTTTGGGAAACTTGATCAGCCCCCTCAAACACTCAACAAACTCGTACAACCCAGTCTCAATAACAATCTGCCTCGGACTCATTATCGCCCCTCTGCCCAAGACCGGAAGCTGGTCCCATAGGCTAATCACTGCCTCAACTGACCCCCGAGTCTTCAGCTTATTCAGCTGATCCTGTATAAAGCGATCACCACCCTGCAATTGAAAAAAAAAAGAAGAAAAAGAGAGACAAAATGTCAATAATTGCATTTGCATTTAAAAGCATACACATGTATCACAGGCATAAAGTTTTGAAGAAAATTCGGCAGTATAACGGCATACAATGAACTCATCCCCACTTTTCTTGCACAAAAGATAAAGTTTTTCAGCAAATCACCATTTAAACAGTCATTCATACATAAAGGGACACGTCAAAAACAAGGAGTCAACAGAAACAAAACTCCGTCCCATTTTTCACAAAATAACACATGCATTCATTCACAAGGAGTCAACCGAGACAAATTTCCGTCCCATTTCATAAAAATTTTCACATAAAATCATTCATCTCATTTTCAAAGACATCATCTCATCACAAAAAACCCACATACAAAAATCCGTCCCGGATTCGGCAAAATTTTCGACACCCCATATTTCAAAAATGGCAAATCGCCCATTATTTTTTCAAACAAAATGCATATTTGAATTACCCATATACTCAATACAACATGCAAATCATCAAATTCAAATTTCAAATACCAAGAACATGATTTTCGAATTTTTCAAAAAAAAAAAAAAAAATCAATTTCGAACAAGAATCAACAAAAACGAATGAAGAAATTCGAAGCATACCGTGCGAAGACTCGGATCAGTGGACCAATGTTGCCACATATCGGGATAGGATTCTTCCGCCATCGATTGCGAAAGTGAGTAATGCCTCCTCATCCTAATAAGCTCTAACCTCCTCTCCGCAATCGGACCGCGCCCTTGACCTTGAATAGCGGCTTCCCCGTGTTCCATGGCTCAAGAATCGAAGAAAATCGAAGGATTGTGAAACTTTTTGATCAACAATGGCGGATTTGCTCTCTCTCTCTCGTAAACAGCGTTTGAAAAATTGAGGAAGAAGAAGAAAAGACCTCGTCATTTTAAAACCTGTTTGGGCTTCAGTATAGTCCGCGCGGACATAATTGAGGTGCAAAAATGACTATTTTGCCCTTTAAAAATCCCAGACTTTGCAAAATGGTCCTGGATTTAACGGAGGATAACTAAAGTTTACCTAGGTTAGTCCCCTTTCAAAAGAACCTAACGGCAGTAAAACGTAAGCCCGATTTCTCCGACAAAAGTTAACGAAATCCCATTTCTTTCCTCGTTTTCACTGACGGCAGCAAATGTAAGACTGATCCCTTCAAACGAAGTCCACCAAAAGACTATCTATCCCCGCAGAGTCCGGATACGAAGACTAATCATCAAAAGAAGACTGTTTCGATACAGCAAATCATCAAAAGAAGACCGTTTCGACACAAAAGATCGCAGACAAAATACGAGGGATTCGATAAACCGCAATCGCCCTCTAATTCGATAAACCGCAATCGCCTTCCGATTCGATGAACCGCAATCGCCCTCTAATTCGATAAACCGCAATCGTCTCTGATTCGATAAACCGCAATCACCTTTCGATTCGATAAACCGCAATCATTTTCTGATCCGACAAACCGAAATCATTACCAGGTTGACACCTCAAAATAGTCGCTCTAGGGTCGACGACTGAAGATAGTCGAAAAGACCCGAACTACAAACGGCTTGATTCCTCTTAAGGATACGTAGGTAGCCTACCATTAGGTTCAGCCAACAGACCAAAATGGTCACCCCTTTCCCAGCAGCGTGGATATACCACTCTAGTCATCAGACCAATTTGGTCATTTTTTTAGCAGAGTTTCTTTCGGCAACCAACTGCAGGACTCGCTCACCAGGTTGACACCCTAAAATAGTCGCTCTAGGGTCGACGACTAAAGATAGTCGAAAAGACCCGAACTACGAACGGCTTGATTCCTCTTAAGGATACGTAGGTAGCCTACCATTAGGTTCAGCCATCAGGCCAAAAGGGCCATCACCCTTTTCCCCAGCAGTAATTGGGACCTCATTATCGACGACCCCACTTCCTCCGAAAGTACCGTCGCCGAGGGGCTACTGTAAGTGTCCCAATCCGAGCCACCAATTTTCCCTCAGCCCAATTTAACGTTTTCCATGTCAAATAAACGTTTAGGGGCATTTTGGTCACTTTCCAAGATAATTTAAACAAGGAAGGACCTTAAAGGAACAACAAAAATGGTTTGGATCTCGCTGGAAAGAGTAATTTCCAAGAAATGGATCAGCTTTGAATTAAATGCAAGCAGCCAAAACTGCTTTCTGCAAAGTCAGGCACGCTGACATCCCCATCCGAGCGGATATGAATGAAGCTCAGCCTCGTCCGCGCGGACCAAATTGAAACCTAATTTCAGCCTATAAATTCAACCCTCCTCTCTCAGTAAATGGATCCTTTTTTGAAAACTCTACCACTATATTACGAAATTCTCCAGAAACAACCCAAACACTCACTCAAAACACTCACTTAAACACTCATCCAAACATTCAAACACTCATCCAAACACTCAAACACTCATCCAAACACCAAAATCCATACATAATCCTCAAATCCTAAACACAAACCAAGGAAGATAGGTCACAACCATTGGTATAACCTCCTTCTCCTTCTCCTTACCTTAATCTTCTTCATTCATGCATATTTATCATATTTAAAATGATGTAACTTGTTATATTCACTTGTTGCTCTTTTCTCTTATGTTCTTGTCTTAGAATCCAAGAGGATCTCCATGGAGTTCATCTCCATGGATGATTCTCTACAAGGATTTACATTTTCTCATCATGTCATTTCCTTTTACATCAACTAGTTCATACTTGTTACTTGCTCTCTTGGCCTAAAAAGATGGTCACCTTGGAACCCATTTCCATGGATGACCACTTCAAATGGTCCATAATCTTTACTTTCTTGCAAAAACCCTCCCCCATAGTCAAAGATGTTCACCTTGGAACCATTTCCATGGATGAACATCCTTAGACTTTCACAAATTAGGTCACACAAGATGTATAAGATACACTTGAGCCTAGATTTCAAGGATGGTTATCTTAATGACCACCTTAGAAATCTTCCTCTAAAAGTTGATACATCTTGACCTATTTCTTGTCTAATTACATTTACTTTCATGTTAAACCCCCCATCCCAAGCAAATGAAGTGCTTACAAGTCCTAATGTACCCTAATGATGGCTTGATATAGTAGATCACAAATAATCATTATTTAGTGATCACTAATCAAAGTCTAAGGAAAGTGGGGATAAGCATGGATGCAAAATCCAAAAAATGCTTTTTATTTAACATTTTCAGTTGCAAACTCCAGTTCATGATTCTGTAACTCCAGTTGACATTCTGGAAATTACAGAATCAGACTGGAAAGCTGCAAAAGGAATATTTTACTGCCTCATCCGCGCGGACAGGAATGAACCTCGTCCTCGTCCACGCAGACAAGACTGTCATGGCAGATATTTTTTGTTCCAGTCTCTTTTTCACTCACAGAAGCACATTATTTTGAATTAATCTTAGTCCAGTCCGGTCAAACTGTTTATTTCCTTTAAACTCCCTTTTCGGTCAAACCTTTTGCAAAACACACACACACACACAAAAATTGTTTCAAGTTTGGAAGACTCGTCCACGAGGCATTCCGGGTGAACCCTAACGTTCTTCCCGAAGTGTAACGTGACCTCCGAACCCTTTTCTCTTTCACGGGCATTTTTCAAAGTTTTGGCCCTAAACTAAAATGGCGTGGCGACTCCGTTTGAACCTAAAAAGGGAAGTCCGCTATGATTTGACCCGAGTAGTTTATTATGACATCCAAAAACTCGAGGGGGGGGGTAATCACAGTAATCTGAAATTCCAGTGGGTTAGATTTTATATAAATAACACGGGCGCCTAGACATAATTAATTTCTGTTTCTCCCTCTGTACGTTTTACGATCTCTCTCTCCTCGGCGGCAACAACGATTGACTAGCTCCCACTGACGAGCTCCCTCTCTACTCGGCGGCGAGGCTATTTGATTTTACGGCGATTGACGAGCTCCCAAGCCAGCGACCTCCATTCCTTACACCGGATTTGTCACTCCGGCGCCCATTCGGATCTCATCTCTCCCTTCCAGCCACCTACGCAGTGTATTCCCTCCTTCTCTCTCCCTTCTGGCCACTTCAGCCGTCCAATTTGCAGAATATATGTAAAAACTTTCGGAATGCAATCCATTGAATTAGTTAATCTGATTTTTTTTTTTCATTTTGATTGAGCTGTTAGGTTACAGAATAAAAGACTCAGATTTTATAATACTTTTTAAGTGAAATTTAAATGAATTTCCGTTTTTCATATTAGGGAACTTCTGGGATTACTGACGAAAAATTACCCACGCAGTATTTCCCAATTCAAAATTTTTTACCCTTCTTTCTGACGGAAATTCCATGGGTAAGTTTTTTACTTTACCCACAGACTCCTTTCCATGAGAATTTCCTATGGAAAATCCGTGAGTAAAAGGGGTTATTTACCCACGGAAAGTCCGTGGGTAATGGTTTATATATATATGATACGCTCCAGCCCTTATTTCTTTCTCTTTCTATTTTACGATTTCTCTCTCTCTCTCTCCTCACGACGGCCTCTTGCGATTTCTCTCTCTCTCCTCAGCGGTGGCCCTCTTGCAATTTCTCTCTCTCTCCTCACTCCGGCGGCCCCTCTTGCGATTTCTCTCTCTCTCTCTCTCTCTCTCCTCACTGCGGCAGCGGCGGCCCTCTTACGATTTGTCTCTCTCTCCTCGCGGCGGTGACGGCCCTCTTACGATTTATCTCTCTCTCTCTCTCTCTCTCCTCATTGCGGTGGCAATGACGACCTTCTAACCAGGTATATTTATAATTTATATATTTATTCCATCTTGAAAGTATATATAATTATTTTTTATTTATATGAATATTACTTAGTGGATGATATACCCTCTGCCTCATCTTTCCCTATTTGTTATAATAAAAAAAATTAATAATAGGGCCCAATTTTATAAAAATTTTATCTTTATATGAAAGTACTTATAGATTTTATAGTTATTGTGTTTTTTTTTAAATATTAGAGCCCAATTTTCACATTACACATTTAAATAGTCTTACAGTCGAGTTTTGATTTGTTGGTCAACTTTTATTATTATCTACCTACTCTTTCGTCCATGCTTGCATTCTTGTTTGAATTGTTTACACGAATATGAATTCTATAAGTTTCTCCATGCATTCTTAATTAAAGTTAGTGAAAATATGTACTCTTACTCCCTCCCTTCGTCTCATATTTACACATTATAAGTGATGGATATGTATATATATATATATATATATATATATATATATATATATATATATATATATATATATATATATATATATATATAATTTGTCCGATTCCGATACAGATCGTTTATATTTTTTTCAAAACAAGGACCAGACCAAATAATCAGTTTCATAAAAATTTGAAATCAGGAACAAATCAATACTATTGATTCGGTCCGATTTTTACTGGATTGGCCCGGTTCTATTGTTTCGGTCCGGCTTCACGGATTTTTTTTACAGCCCTACCCTCACGTGTAGGACGACATTACTATGCCAAAATCTGCTGAGAAACTCCATATTTTATGGAGAAACGTGTTTTTCATTAAATCAGTTCCTCGTTGAGCTCTTCCTCAAAAAACCAGTTCACCGACGTCCCTTTCCACCGTCCTCCCTCCCCGGCCAAAACCCATCACCAAGCTCTCCCTCTCCGGCCAAATCACCAAACCCAATTCCTTTCCTCACCGGTTCTCTTCCATTAAATCATCCATCGCCGTTCTTCTCAACACTCACCGATCTAATCTCAATCACTACTCCGGCCAAACAGCGACCAATCCTCCCCCTCTAAACCCATTCACCGTTCTACCTCCAACAACACCGTCCTCTGTTTCTCAAAACGATCTTCAACACCGAACCTCTCTCTGTACCCAAACCGGTGTTCACCGGTGGCCTCCTTCATCGTTCTCTCCCTCTACTCCGGTTGAATAGAAACCCAATCCAATCCCCTCTCAATTGCTTCCCTGTTACAGACCCTGAGCCATTCACCACCTCCGTCTCCCTTTGAAGCCTTTTTTTTCTGGATATCCGTCCCAAGGCTTCTGGATATCAATATTCAATGTTCTGGATATCCAGAACTTTATGAAAGTGATATCCAGAACAAGAAATTTAGAATTTGCCTTGGTCTTGGCCCCAAATCTTTTTTTCTGGATATCCGTCCCAAGGCTTCTGAATATCAATATTCAATGTTCTGGATATCCAGAACTTTATGAAAGTGATATCCGTCCCAAATCAATATTCAATGTTCTGGATATCCAGAACTTTATGAAAGTGATATCCAGAACCAGAAATTTAGAATTTGCCTTGGTCTTGGCCCAAAATATTTTTTTCTGGATATCCGTCCCAAGGCTTCTGAATATCAATATTCAATGTTCTGGATATCCAGAACTTTATGAAAGTGCCACCTCTGAACCATTTTTCAAGCATTGTAAACCTAATCTACATAGTATATAATGGAACCCTCTTTAACTATAATTAACGTAGAACACTTTAGCTATACAATTGTATCTTACTTGGTCAAAATGGAATTGTGGAAGGGGTTTAAATATTTTTCAGAAAATGGTTGGTAGGCTTGATTGGTAACTTAACCAAAGTTGTCCAAACTTGGTAATTTGAACTTGGACCTTTATAGAGGTTATGAGTTGTTGTATATTGAGCATGTAGGGCTTGTTGATTATACATTGTGACCTTACTTGATCTCATATTCATGGTTGGGGATATAAATAGTGTATGAAATGTATGTTGCACTATGTTATTGATTTAAACATGAGTATGAATACCATGTTGTTCTTTTCTTATCCCTTTGGTGGATTTCTTTTCAATTAACTATTATGTCCTTGAACTTGTGTTAATCAGCTGATGTTTAGGGGTATAACGGAATACGATCATTTATGGAAATTGTTCTATAGTGTGACCGGATTACGTTATACCTGTGACTGTCCCCTTCTGTGGCCACAAACTGGGGTTATAGCATCTGTATTGAGCCAAAAATCTTACAGAGTTGCTAGAATCTTATATGATTCCCTGAAAAACGGGTCTTATAAAATGTGAATATGCCTAAGCAGTTCACAAATGAGTAGAGTTTTATCTCCCAATGTTGTATGACTTATTGTTCAGACGGGAAAAGGTAAACCAGGTAACGTAAGGTTTTTACGGCTTTTCCAATGTGTTATATGCACCTTACTTGGCATATTGTTGCATTCATAATTGCTTATTGAGATTTATTCTCACCCTTCTCCCTTTAATGTTTTAGATCGCTCTGAGACAGGCGGACCGACTCAGTAAGGCCGAAAAGGAGTTTGGAAGTTGTATTTTGGGATTGTCGGGGTATGTATAGGTGGTGGATGTTGAAAGTTGTATTTTTGTATCACTCCTTTGTTGGAGTTTGTTTATATAACAACTTTTGTATAACTTTTATTTGGGATCTTTTGTAACTTAAACCTATTGATTATCTTTCAAAGTTTGTTTCAATTTTTCCTCCATGTGGATATGAGTCAAGTTAGTTTTAAAATGGAAATGTTAAAGTTTGTGCTCTTTTCATGTTAAGTCAAAGTTTTTAAAAATTCAGGTGGTCTTTCTTAGTTGGGGTCTCTCCCGCTCGGGACACATGTTAGGTTCCGGGTTGGGGTGCCCACAGTTGGTATCAGAGCCTCGTCTAGAGGTCAAGGCAGATGTCTAGCTTAAGGGGGAGTGTGTGATAACTGACGTCGAGTATTTGATGTAGGAGTTTATTCTAATGGCTGGGAATGAGGACGATCAGCATCAGGCTCAGGGTAATGTTGGCAATGCCGGGGGAGATGGCAATCCGAATGCTGAGATGATGAACAAGTTCCGACTATTTTTGCAAAACATGGCAGCTCAAGGGCAAGCACATCATCAGCAGGAAGGCATACATGGGCATGGTTTGGAGAAGTTCATTAAGATGGCTCCTCCAATCTTTAATGGAGATCCAAATCCGTTGAAGGCAGAGAGGTGGCTTGAAGCTATGAACAAGATTTTTGTAGCAATGGAGAGTCCGGACGAGGAAAAAGTGAGGTGCGCTGTCTTCAAGTTGGAAGGACCTGCCGAGCATTGGTGGCACATAGTGAAGGACAGTTGGGACCGGGACCATACACCGCAGATGTGGGAGAACTTCACTCGTAAGTTCCAGGATCATTTCATTCCTATTGTTACAAGAGACAAGAAGGAGGTAGAATTTCTGAGATTGGAGCAAGGAACGATGACCGTAGCACAGTATTCTGCTAAGTTTACAGAGTTAGCTCGATATTGTCCCCATTTGGTGTCGAAAGAAGAGAGACGAGTATACCGGTTCGTGAAAGGGTTAAGGCTGGAGTTTCGGAAGCAATTATTGATACATGACTTCACATATTTTCAAGCGGCGGTGAATAGAGCCTATCGAATAGAGAATGATATTGAAGAGCATCGGGGTAAGTCTGAAGGTGGAAGTGGAAGTAAATAGAGGTTCCAAGGTCAAGGTTTGGGACAGAGTAGAGGACAGCAACAGTTCTCAGCCCCGGGGGTAGCAAGAGGAGGAAATGTGGCAGCTCCGGCAGCTCGACCTACTTCAAGTCAGTTTGGGATTGTATGTGGTTATCGCAAGAAGATGGGTCACTCGGAAGATAGGTGTTGGAGCAAGCAGGGAAAATGCTTAGAGTGTGGGGCAGCAGGCCATTTCCGGAAGAACTGTCCTAAGTTGCAGCGAGGGCAAGCATCAGGTAGTGGTAAATGGGGACAAAGAGGAGGAGTTAAAAGAGACAACGAAGGGAAGCCTAAAGATAGAGTGCAGGGGAGAGTGTTTGGTTTAGGTAGAGGAGAGGTTGATCCTAATGCCGTTATTAGAGGTATTGTCCCTGTCTCAGGAGTCAAGGCCCGCATCCTTATAGATCCCGGGTCTTCCCATTCATTTGTGGCATCTCATTTTGCATTTGCATTACATAAGCTACCTGAGTTTATGCCTTATGTGCTAGAGGTTTTGACTCCTATGGAAGAGTGCCTCACTTCTTCTTTGGTTTATAATTGTTGTGATGTGACTATTTGTGGGCATGTATTGCCGGTGGATTTAGTAGAGTTACAAATCCGGGACTTTGATGTCATTCTTGGTATGGACTGGTTGAGTCATTGCCATGCTTTGGTAGATTGTCGTAGAATGTGGGTCTCATTTGCTATGTCTGATATGCCTACTTTTGTGTTTGATGCGGATAAATCTATGTTTGGTATACATGTTATTTCTGCTTTAAAGGCTAGAAAAATGCTATCTAAAGGGTGTGCGGGGTACTTGGCTTATGTGGTAGATTCAAGTAAGAAATCCCCAGAATTAGCTCATGTCCCGGTTGTTAATGAATTTAGTGATGTGTTCTCAAGTGAGTACTTTATGCCTACGGATAGGGAGGTTGAGTTTTGCATTGACCTAGTTCCCGGTACCTCACCTATCTCTAAAGCACCCTATATAATGGCTCCGGCTGAGTTGAAAGAGTTGAAGATTCAATTGCAAGAACTGCTAGACCGGGGGTTTATTCGTCCAAGTGTGTCACCTTGATCTCATATTCATGGTTGGGGATATAAATAGTGTATGAAATGTATGTTGCACTATGTTATTGATTTAAACATTAGCATGAATACCATGTTGTTCTTTTCTTATCCCTTTGGTGGATTTCTTTTCAAGTAACTATTATGTGCTTGAACTTGTGTTAATCAGCTAATGTTTAGGGGTATAACAGAATACGATCATTTATGGAAATTGTTCTATAGTGTGACCGGATTACGTTATACCTGTGACTGTCGCCTTCTGTGGCCATAGACTGGGGTTATAGCATCTGTATTGAGCCAAAAGCCTTACAGAGTTGCTAGAATCTTATATGGTTCCCTGAAAAATGGGTCTTATAAGATGTGAATATGCCTAAGCAGTTCACAAATGAGTGGAGTTTTATCTCCCAATGTTGTACGACTTATTGTTCAGACGGGAAAAGGTAAACCAAGGTAATGTAAGGTGTTTACGGATTTTCCAATGTGTTATATGCACTTTACTTGGAATATTGTTGCATTCATAATAGCTTATTGAGATTTATTCTCACCCTTCTCCCTTTAATGTTTTAGATCGCTCTGAGACAGGCGGACCGACTCAGTAAGGCCGGAAAGGAGTTTGAAAGTTGTCTTTTGGGATTGTCAGGGTATGTATAGGTGGTGAATGTTGAAAGTCGTATTTTTGTATCACTCCTTTGTTGGAATTTGTTTATATAACAACTTTTGTATAACTTTTATTTGGGATCTTTTGTAACTTAAACCTGTTGATTATCTTTCAAAGTTTGTTTCAATTTTTCCTCCATGTGGATATGAGTCAAATTAGTTTTAAAATGGAATTATTAAAGTTTGTGCTCTTTTCATGTTAAGTCAAAGTTTTTAAAAATTCAGGTGGTCTTTTTAGTTGGGGTCTCTCCCGCTCGGGACACGTGTTAGGTTTCGGGTTGGGGTGCCAACATTGGATGTGTATTCTTGTGGCCTGGCAACCTCCTACTATGGAGAAAAGACCTGAATCTGGTGTTGGTGAGTCTGTTTTTGAGAGGAAACCTGAAGAAAGGTGGACTCTTGATGAAATACATGCTGCTAATTATAATTCAAAAGCAATGTGTGCTATTTCCAGCCATGATTCTGGAAATATGTACAAAAAAATCACCAATGAAAGCATTGCAAAGAATGCTTGGGATATCTTACAGATGCAATGTGATGGGATTCCAAGTGTAAAAGCTACTAGGCTTAGAATTTTAATGGATAGATTTGAAATACTTAGAATGGAAGAGAATGAAGATATAGTCTCTTATGCTGCAAAAATTCATGAAATTTCGAATGAATGTACCAGTTTGGGAGAATCAATCTCTAATGCCAGACTTGTGAGTAAAATATTGAGGACCTTACCTGAGAGGTTCAATATAAAAGTGGCTGTTATAGAGGAAACTAATGACACCAACACAGTTGGTTTAGATAAAATTGTGGGAATTTTGACTGTGTTTGAGCTGAATCTTGAAGCTCAGAAAAAGAACAAATTCATAAGACTTGCCCTCAAAAGTGCAGCTGCTGTTCCTACAGAACTTGTGGAACTATCCTATGAAATTGACAAGTCTAATCTTGAGGAAGAGGATGTAGCACTTACCTCTAAAAAATTCAGTTCTATGTTGAAAAATAAGAGGATTAGTAAGTTCCCCAATAGACCTGCTCCCAATGCGGCTGAAAAACCAAAACCTAGCTCTGAGAATGGGTTCAAAAAACCAAGCTTTGACAATAAAAAATCCTCTGATTCTGTGCAATGTAGGGCATATTTTGGCTTTGGTCACTATGCTAATGAGTGTGCTAACACACTTAAAAAGAAGGGGATGAGCTTAACTGCTTCCCTTAGTGATAGTGAGGATGAAGATGAAGTTGCTAACATGTCTGTTATAAACTGCCATTCTGTGTTTAATGCCTTTCTTGCAAAAATTGATGAAGGAGTTCCTGAGGAAAAAGTGGATGTGGTCCCAGATGTGTACATATCTGCTGACACATCTAACCTGATTTTTAATTGCTTCTCTGTAAAAGGAGATTCTGATGATGAGGATAGGGATATTTCCTATGAGGAACTCTTTGCAACCTACAAAGAACTACATGCTGATTGGATAAAGAGGATGGACAAGATTGAGGTACTTGCTAAGGTAAACAAATCTCTTTCTGATAAATTAGCTATTTGTGAAGATGAAAAAGCCATACTTTCAAAAGAGAATGATGATAAAAAAGATACCATTGCCAAACTTGAAGTTCTTGTGACCAAGAGAGAAGTTGAGCTTGAAAAATTAAAAAATGAGTATGAAAAAGCAGAAAGTACATTTACCAAATTAAACAAAAGTAAAATGAAACTTGATGAAGTTATTTCAATGTATCAACTCAATATAACTAGTCTGGGCTTTGAAAAAGGCAAATTTGTAAAGGAGGAATGTGAGGCTTCTACTTCAAAAGTTGTGGAAAATCATTTTTGAAAGAAAAAACTCTTTTGAGTGAGAAAAGGCCAAGGAAGGCACTACATCTGTCATTATTGCTTTGCTCCTGGGCACATTAGACCCTTCTGTTATAAGCTAAAGGCTGACAAAAGGCTGGTTGTGTTAATCAGTCTCAAATGTGTAAGAAGATGTGTACACATCCTAACACATATCCTGGTAATTTGAGACCTCTGCACCACAAAAAGAAAGTTGAAACTAAGTGGGTGGCTAAACCAAGTGCTACTTGCAATGTTGTTTACTCTTCCCTCAAGAGTAGTGTCTTTGGTTCTTGGTATTTTGATAGTGTGTGCTCTAGGCACATGACTGGGAACCAAGCTGTTCTTATAGACTGAGTCAATCTGTGGGGGAAAGGTGAATTTTGGTGGTGGTGCTCAAGGCAAAATTGTTGGGAAAGGAACCCTAAATGTTAAGGGGCTCCCAAAATTGCACAATGTGTACCATGTGGAAGGCTTGAAAGCCAACCTGATTAGCATTAGTCAGCTATGTGAAGATGCCCTTTATGTGAAATTTGACAAACATTTGTGTGAAGTGTTTGATAAAGATAATAAGTGTGTGTTCACTGGTCCTAGGACTGATGATAATTTTTATCAATTTGGTGACAATATTTCATGCCTAAGCTCCAAAGCTAATGATGTCAATCTATGACATCAAAAATTAGGACATGCTAGCAGCAGAAAACTGGAGGAACTTCAAAGGTTTGATGCTGTAAAGGATCTCCCTAAGCTGAACTTTAAAAATACTGATGTCTGTGGTTTATGTCAAAAGGGAAAACAAACAAAAGCCTCACATAAAAAGGTCGAATAGTGCTCCACTTCTAGGTGTTTGGAGTTGATACATACTGATTTAATGGGACCTATTAAAGTAGAAAGCTTTGGTAGGAAAAAGTATGCTTTTGTGTGTGTTGATGATTATTCTAGGTACACATGGGTGATGTTCTTAAAGGAAAAATTTGAGACTATTGGAGAGTTCAAAAACTGGTACAAAAGGGTTAGAAATCTTTATGGTCTTAAGGCTGTGAGGATTAGATAGGACCATGGCACTGAATATGAGAACTCAATGCTTACTGCATTCTGTAATTCCAATTGAATTACTCATGAATTTTCTGCACCTATCACTTCACAACAAAATGGAATTGCAAAAAGGAAGAATATAACCTTGCAATAAATGGTTAGGGTTATGCTAATTAAGTTCCAAGAACCTGTCCTAAAAATTTTGGGCAGAAGCCTTAAATACTGCTTGTCACATTGGCAATAGAGTGTTCCTAAAGATTGGTAGCACTGTCACACCATATCAAATCCTCCATGGCAAGAAACCTACTTTAAAGTATTTTCATGTGTTTGGGGTATTTGCTACATCCTTAATGATAGGGAATATTTGTCCAAGTCTGACTCAAAGAGTGATAAAGCAATTTTCATGGGATATTCCACTAATAGTAGAGCTTATAAGGTGTTTAATCTGAAAACCAAAACCATCATGGAATCTGTCAATGTTGTTTTTAATGACTCACTTGATCTTAACCTTATGGAAGCTTATGTGAAGAGAATTGTCTCTGATAAGTTAGCACCTAAATCTGACAAGGTTATTTTTGTTGGTTACCCTAAGCAAACCAAAGGGTATTACTTTTACAACCGCGTTGAGAACAAAGTGTTTGTTGCTCAATATGGTACCTTCCTTTAGAAACAGTTTCTCAATAAAGAAACTAGTGGGAGTAAAGTTGATCTTGAAGAAATTCAAGAACCCGAAAATAACATGGAATCGATAGTAGAGACTGAACCAAGTTCACAAGAATTTGTGGAACCGGCTCATGATCCACAAGTCCATCGTAGATCAGATAGCTAGGTTACGATCCGCACCCGAGAGGTATGGATTTCTCGTGTCGGAAAGTAATGAAGTGGAAGTCATTGAGAATGACGAACCTACTTCCTATCAAGAGGTGATATCCACTCCTGATTCGGATAAATGGTTGGAGGCCATGGAATCCGAATTGCAATCCATGTCGGATAATCAAGTTTGGAACTTGATTGAGCCACCCGAAGGTGTAAACACCATAGGGTGCAAGTGGGTTTTCAAGAAGAAGACTGACATGGATGGGAAGGTGCATACTCATAAGGCTAGGCTTGTAGCAAAGGGATATAGGCATATTCATGGTGTTGACTATGATGAAACCTTCTTGTCTGTTGCCATGCTTAAGTCTGTTAGAATTTTGATTGCCATAGCTGCGTATTATGACTATGAGATATGGCAAATGGCTGTCAAAACTGCTTTCCTTAATGGAAAACTGCTTGAGGATGTGTATATGACACAACCCGAAGGTTTTATCGATCCAAGAAATTCTAACAAGGTGTGCAAGTTGCAGAAATCCATTTATGGATTGAAGCAAGATTCTAGGAGTTGGAATCTTCGGTTTAACGAGAAAATCAAAGGGTTTGGTTTTTTCAAAAACGAAGATGAACTTTGTGTATACATGAAATTCAGTGGGAGCGTAGTACTATTTCTCTTATTGTATGTTGATGATATCTTACTCATTGGAAACAACGTTCCTGCACTTCAGACTGTCAAGTCTTGGTTAGGGAGGTGTTTTTCAAGGAAAGATATGGGCGAAGCCGCTTACATCCTTGGTATCAAGATCTATAGAGATAGATTTAAGAGGATAATTGGTTTGAGTCAAAGTACCTACAATGACAAGGTTCTTAGAAGATTCAAAATAGAAAATTCTAAGAGAGGTAACTTGCCAATGGGTCATGGTGTTACTCTTAGAAAGAATCAGTGTCCTAAGACAACTGATGAGCGAAAGAGGATGAATGAGGTTCCATACGCTTCTGCTATTGGATCTATCATGTACGCTATGATTTGTACTAGACCTGACATCTCGTATGCTTTGAGCATGACGAGTCGATACCAATCTGATCCCGGTGAGAACCATTGGATGGCAGTCAAGACGATCCTTAAGTACTTAAGAAGGACTAAGGATGCGTTCTTGGTCTTTGGAGGGATGGAAGAAGATCTTGTTGTAAGAGGTTACACAGATGCTAGCTTCCAAACCGACAAGGATGATTTCCGATCGCAATCAGGATTTGTGTTTATGCTTAACGGAGGTGCAATTTGTTGGAAGAGTTCCAAGCAGAGTACCATTGCCAATTGTACTACTGAGCCCGAATATATAGCGGCATCCGATGCAGCTAAGGAGGCAGTTTGGATCAAGAAGTTCATTAGTGATTTGGAAGTTGTTCCAAGTATCACTAATCCGGTGGAACTTTATTGTGACAATAATGGTGCCATTGCGCAAGCAAAAGAACCAATGCCACATCAGCGATCCAAACATATACTTAGACGTTTCCATCTCATTCGAGAGTTCATTGATCAGGGAGACGTTAAGATATACAAAGTATCAACCGATGATAACATTGGGGATCCGCTTACAAAGCCCCTCACACAAGCAAAGCATGATGGTCATGTGAGGTCCATGGGTATTCGATACATAGATGGAGCCTAGTGCAAGTGAGAGATTGTTGGTGTAATGCCCTAGACTTTAGTTATGTTTGACTTGAACTGTTATGTATCGTCTTTATCATTTATTATAGAGTACATGTTTATTTGGTTCACTATATGTTTGCATGTTTATTATATTGAACTGTGTCCCTAGTTGCTATGAACAACTAACATAAGTTGGTAATGGATAATCATGGAGATGATTATATGCATGTGATGCACATTACACTTATGGGTACTTGCTAGAGAACAAGTACTGGATTTGGCCTATTTCTGAGATATATGACATGGTCTGTTGTCATGATTAAATCTCATGATAGTCGTGTCATTGAAATCCTTCGTACCTGAGATTATCATCGTCTTCCACATGATGAACGTTGCGTTTAATATAGTCTAACACTATCTTTAATCGGATAGCAATAAGGGCTATGTTAGCATGATTGAATTCATGTAGGGAAGAATGATAAGTCAAGATGGGATTTGTCCCTCTTATGAAGAGAGATGTTTGCTTGGGCCCTTCGATAAATGATGTTGATGAAATATGTGGCCACACTCAAGTGATTTGATAGAGATCAAATGCATTTGGATTATCAACATATTCAGAGTCAAGAAAGCATTGAACAAGATGTGTTGACATGGACCATGACTCATGTTCAATTTGACATCGTGGACAAAGGGATTGTGACATTTGATTATCAAGGAATCAAGCTTTGATGTTATATTTAATTGGGTGGACATAATGATTTTATAGAAGTCACTTATGTCTTGTGAGGTCGATATTTCAACTCACTACCAACATAAAATATAATTCCTAAAGGGTCACACACAAAAGAACGGATTGAAAATGGCTAAAAGGGTGAAATCTGGGCTCAGAGGACGACTCGTCCCATTTTAGCCCAAGTCGTGCCTTGTGAAGGGGCGACTGTAACAGAGGGCCTGCAATAGGGGACGACTCGTCCCCTCAGGGATGACTCGTGCTCACGACTCGTGCCCCTGGGGACGAATCGTGCTGGCGGCGCTGGAAACCTGTTTTTGCAAGGAAAAAGGACTCTTTTCCCTAAGTGTTAAGGATTTATAACAAGTATAAATAGAACCCTTTTGTCCCAGCAAAAAGTGACGAAAATTAGAGTTTTTGAAACACTAATTAGTTGATTTTGATTACGAATCAAAGATCAACATTCATAGATTCATTCTACCAAACAGTCATTGATGATTGAAAGGTGTTTCAATAATCGGTGATTATCTAGCAATCAAACAAGAAATGTTCTTGGTCCGTTCGCGTGTGGATTACCGATATAGGGTGATTGCTTTATCACCAAACGCTTGAAGTTTTCAATCGTTGATTCATCACAAGGTAAAGAACAAGGAGAAGATAAAAAACCTTCATCAACGATTTTTGAGATTCATTTTAGAGATTCACTGTGAAGATCCGATTTCGAGCAAACAAATTGCATTAAGGTAGGTAAATCTATTTCATGTTTCTAATCTCTTCATGCTAGACGGATCTAAGGGCTAGGGTTTTGCTTGTTATTTCTAATTCTTCCGCTGCGTTTGTAACCCCAAAACCCAACAGGAATGACCTCTCTGCTGCTCATCTTGCAGTAAGATACTTAGTGCTTCATTAATTATTGGAAGAGGTTTAATCATCAAGATTTGACCCCGAGTGTGTGTAAAGCTCTCATTTAACCCCTTCAAAAATAGAGTTAGCTTTTGTAATGTCTCATAATCCTCTTGTGCTTTTACAGCTCCACAAGCACAATCACAGATACATTTAGGAAATTGAAACAAAGCCTCATATTCATCCCACATACTTTTGAACTACGTGTGATAGCCAGAAATTGAAAAATGATCTTGAGAAAATGATGTAATATCTTTTTGAATTTGGAATATCTTAGCTAAATTCGAATGAGCATACCTAGACTTTAGACTTTCCCAAATCTGTTTAGCTGATTTGATATAAACAACACTTGAAACAATATCAGAACTCGAAACATTTAATAGCCAGGAAATCACCATGTCACTGCATCTATTCCAAAGCGAGAAGTACTTAGAGGTAGAAACAGGTTGAATACAAGTTCCATCGACCATACCTAGTTTTAATTTGGCTGACAAAGCAATGATCATCGATCGACTCCATTGCGCATAATTGACATGAGTGGAACTTGATTCACTAATTTGAGACATGGATGATCATTTGGATGCATAAATAGTGGATGATTTGGATTTAATTGCAATGTAGAGGCTTCAATATCATAGAAATCTGGTATAGTGTTCGTCGTAGTAGGATCCGCCATTGATAAGCAGGATATAATAGAAAGTTAAGAACAATTTGAGAAATTAGGTTGAATGGATCTTCATAGCTCTGATACCATGTTAGAAGAGAGAAAGAGAGAGAGAGAGAGAGAGAGAGAGAGAGAGAAGAATGAGAAGGAAATTTGATAGAATGAAAATCATCATTGTATTCTCTGTACTTGAATGTATATATACAAGATAATATGAACATTCTAACAAACCACTAACTGACTAACAATCTAAAAACATCCTAACAACTTGTAACTGCCTAAGTTATATTTACATTGACTTCCCCTGTACAATTGTCTACTACACAAGCACCCCTTGAATCCATGTCAGTAGTAGACAGACTGTTATCAAATGGTTACGAGGAAAGGGGGGGGGGGGAATAACCAAATGTTTTTTTGGGTGTGGAGGAAAACACATGTACGACATTTGTTATGTTAGGCATGGTGAGCTTACTACTTAAATCAAGATGGTATTTTATAGTACTTCATCTGTATAAAGAATATATTTGTATATATTTTATTATTTAAAAACCCTAAGCCGAACCCTATCCTATCCACCCACTTCCACCTCTCCACCCCAACATCACCATCGGCTCAACCTTCCTTGGCCGAAACTCTTATTTCGCCACATAACATCAAAATTCTATTCCTAAATCACCACCACCATCGACTCAACCCCTTAGCCGAAAACTCTCCTTATCCAACCTCCTTCTCATCCAACGAAGACCACCACCCTCGGCACAACCCCTTGGCCGAATCTCCTCCTTCTCCAAACTCCCATCTAAAAAAATAACCCTATTATATTAAATTAAGCCCTCCTTGTCAAAACCCTTTGCTTCCGTCACCATAAAAAAGTCTCTCCTCCAACCCTCCACCCTCGGCACAACCCAAAGCCGAAAACCCTTCTCCACCATCTATATATCCCAAACCCTAATTATACATCCGCCTCTCCTCCATAACCACCCACCATCAAAACTCCATCCTCTTAAATAATATCACCCTCGGCATATGTCGAAACCCACAGACTAATATCACCCTTGGCATCTTATGACCTCCACACCAAATGATCTACAACCTGTTCAAACAAAGTGGCCTCTTATGGTCTCCACTCACCACCTATTCAACAAACTGTTACACCACATGATCAACCCCATGTTAAAAAACCTGTCTCACAACTTACCTCCCAAATTGTCTCACAACCCGTCTCACAACTTACCTCCCAACTTGTCTCACAATCAACCTCACAACCTGCCTCTACACTTGCCTAACAACTTGCCTCACAACCTGTCTCACAACCAATCTCGCATCACTGCCACATCTACATTCTGTACCATAACCTATGCCTCTACTACATACACACATCATATACATATCCTACTTCACCCGCTCGCTAGAGCCCGATTCATCTCATCACTCTTCAAGATTGTACTTCTCCGAGGATCATTCATCTTGTAGGGGCATATAAGGAATATACTTGTATATATTTTATTAGTAAAGATTTTGCTAGATCATGTATTAGTTACTTTCCTAATATGATCACTATTGTATAGGTTCCTTATTTGATGTATCTATAGTAGTTTAGGAAGCACTCTTCCTCTTGTATAAATATATGTACCTATTGTTATTAATAATTTTGAGTCATTAATATCAACTCTCTCTCACCCATATGAGAAATAACTTTGTCTAACCATCTTTTATTTTATTAGTTTTTACGTCATCTATTCCAAAATGAATGGCAACACTTAAGGGAGGAAGAACAGTGGACTCTTATTTATGAAAGGGGGGGGGGAGTAGGAATTCTCTTATTTGATCTCAAGTTTTTTTTTTTTTTTTTTTTTTGTTTTTTTTTGGACAAAAGGAGAATGGTACGATACCTCCCTAGATTTTATTAATGAAGACGCAAATTACAAACATGGTGGGGGATATTAGATCTAACTAAAACGAAATCATACAACAACATACAAACTAGTGGGCATAAGCTAACCAAATTATCACAGAAGCAACAAACAACATCCTCAAGTTCAGAAGACTCCTCACTAACTGAGAATTTTTATTTGTAGTTAACACAACATTTAGCCCTTATAAGCCATTGGTATAGCTTCCAACGGAATTGTTTTCCTTAAAGTAATCCCCATCCGTTCACTCATATCAATATCCTTACCTTTAACTCCATCAGCTAATTTCCAATCAAACTTGTGCAAGATCGAACCCAAAGCCAACGGAAGCACACGAGAGACAAGTGGAATAGCAGGGCACATTCTTCTACCCGATCCAAATGGTATGAACTCAAAATGTTGGCCCTTATAATCCATCATGCTGTACTCTAAGAACCTCTCCGGCTTGAATTCCAATGGGCTTTTCCATGTCTTTGGATCTCGCCCAATGCGATACTCCAAAAGAACATCTAAGAAGTCCTTTTTCTTCTTTTCACTAGGGTCATTCTCCATGCTCTCCTTAATGAATTCTCCTGCAATATCATAGGCTTTGTTCACATGAAATTGGGTCTTTGTCCTTATACCTTGTGGATCAAGCCTTTTTAAGATAGGCAAATAATCAGCAACATTAGGCTTTCCTGCAAATTCCATCACTTTGCCTGCATGGTAAAAGAACTTCGC
This sequence comes from Adenophora triphylla var. japonica, assembly GCA_022495995.1. Classification (NCBI taxonomy): domain Eukaryota; kingdom Viridiplantae; phylum Streptophyta; class Magnoliopsida; order Asterales; family Campanulaceae; genus Adenophora; species Adenophora triphylla. Next base: position 326,645 of record JAFEMH010001599.1, on the reverse strand, counting down.
CCCTCTATCCGATTTTGGATCTAAAAGATCCCTTGAGAACATCAAATTCCCAAGAAGATTAAATGCCATCAAGAAAAAGAACCTTCCAACATCAACGGTACTATTAGCACCCTCCCCAGCCTCATCTTCTATAAATTTCACCATTTGATCAATACAACGACTGCGGACCCCACTAGAAGCGTCCAAACGGCTATTCACAAAGAACTCCGTGGTGGACAAGCGCCTCAACATACGCCATTGTGGGCCATATTGTTGGGTTATGAGGGACCCCTCGTTTCCAAAGTCACCTATCATGGATTCATAGATTTTCCTCCGTGCAAGAACCACATCGTGGTTCTTGAACATCTCTCGAGCTGAGTCACTTGATGAGATTACCACGGTGCACATAGAACCTAACCATATAGTCATGATGGAGCCATGTTCACGAGCCAACTTGGCAAATGATTCATGGGGTGACCAACCTAATTGGAAAATGTTGCCAACCACCGGCCACCTTCTAGGGCCCGGCGGCAACCTCCCTTGGTGGGTTTTGTGTTTCCTAGACCATATAACCCATAACATAAGGGCTAGGACTAGGACTAGGCCTATAAGTGTATATTCCATTGTTATATATGTTTGCCCCTATAAGTTTACACGAATATGAATTCTATAAGTTTCTCCTTGCATTCTTTATTAAAGTCTGCTATTACCAAATGTTAGTGAAAATATGTACTCTTACTCCCTCCCTTCGTCTCATATTTAAGTACACTTTATAAGTGATGGAGCATAATATATACTCCCTCCGTCCCATAGAAATAGACACTTTTTGGCTTGGCACGGGGATTAAGGTAAAATGTGAAAAAGGTGATGTGTTGTGAGTGTTGATGGTTGGGTAGGAGAGAGAAAGTGGAGTAAGTGGGTAATGGCTGTGAGTAGAGACAAGTGGGTCCCATTTCCATTTTAGGAAAGTGCAGATTATTGTGGGACATCCAAAAGGGGTCATTTTGCAAATTATCGTGGGACGGAGGGAGTATATATATATATATATATATATATATATATATATATATATATATATATATATATATATATATATATATAATTGGTCCGATTCCGGTACACGACCGTTTATATTTTTTTTTCAAAACAAGGACTAGACCAAATAATCGGTTTCATAAAAATTTGGAATCAGGAGCAGGCCAATACTCGGTCCGATTTTTACTAGACTGGTCCGGTTCTATTGGTTCGGTCCGATTCCACGAATTTTTTTTACAGACCTACCCTCACGTGTAGGACGACATTACCATCGGCTTTACACATGACCATTAATATGTCGACATAACCATTGGCTCAAACCCAACATGGATAAACAACTCCATTAACAACTTGGGCCAACTCTGATACCATATTAGAATTGTGTCATCATCCTCTTAAAAGACCTTGTTAATTAAGGGGTGATGTTATCCAATCTTATATAGCGGATCATTTATTTTCTCCAAATTGAAGTGGGACAAACATGCTCGGCTTAGACATGGCAAATTCGGTTCTTTCGCACAGGGCCCCAAATCTGAGAGGGCCCCATTTTAGATTGGCCCATTAGCTAGGTATATATCTTCCACAAAAAAAAAAATAATAAAAAAAATTAATAATAGGGCCCAATTTTATGAAAATTTTATCTTTATATGAAAGTACTTATACATATTTTATAGTTATTGTATTTTTTTTTTAAATATTAGAGCCCAATTTTCACATTACACATTTAAATAGTCTTACAGTCGAGTTTTGATTTGTTGTTCAACTTTTATTATTATCTACCTACTCTTTCGTCCATGCTTGCATTCTTGTTTGAATTGTTTACACGAATATGAATTCTATAAGTTTCTCCATTATTAGATGTATATTTTGTTAAGCAAATGAGGCGCCCGCCTCAACCTCAGCCAGGCGCCCGCCTCTCTTTGTCAACACCATTGCTGGAGCCTCGGCCTCCCAGGCGTGCGCCCCATTCTCGGCCAGGCGGCCGCCTCACGCAAACAACCAACAGCCCTTTGTCTGATGCTGTTCCACTTCAGTTCATTCTTGGGTTAATGTATTATTGGTTTTGTATGTATCTCAGAATTAGAATAGTCTCAAAATGTTGTATATATATCTCAGTTGTTCAATGGAAAATTCATTCACTCCAATATTTTTTCATGGTATCAGAGCACCAAAACTGATCCTCACCTAAAACCTAGCTGCCGATTGCTGCTATGGTTAATGAAGTTGATCCAACGAAGGTATCATCCTCCAAGAAGGATGATCCGACTCACTCTCCATTTTATTTACATCCCTCCGACAATCCTGGTTTGATAATTTCACCGGTGATTCTAAAGGGTTCAAACTACGACGAATGGGCTCGATCTATGAGGAATGCTCTCCGGGCTAAAAGAAAGCTTGGCTTCATCACTGGTGCGGTGACTGCAGCCGATGCAAGTGATACAGAAGAATGGCTTATGGTGAATTCCATGGTGGTAGCATGGGTCCTCAATACGGTTGAATCGACCCTACGCTCAACACTGACTTATGCCGACTTGGTCAAGACCCTTTGGGATGATCTCCAAGAAAGATTTTCAGTTGGCAATGCACCTCGCATTCACCAACTTAAAGCCGAGATTGCTAATTGCAAACAGGGAGGGTTGCCGGTGGTGGAGTACTACGGTAAACTCAAATTGATGTGGGATGAACTTGTTAATTATGATCCTCCGATTAGCTGTTCTTGTCAAGGGTGCACTTGCGATATGGCGACTACTTTGACGAAGAAACAGGAAGCCGAGAAGCTTCATCAGTTTTTAATGGGCCTGAATTCGGCCATATTTGGGACGGTAATCTCCAACATCTTGAGTACCGATCCTCTTCCACCCATTACTCGGGCCTATTCCTTGATAACCCAAGAAGAAAGCAGGCATGATGTAGCTAAGGGAAACGAAGATAGGGCAGAAGCTGTTGCCTTCGCTGCAAAGGGATATTCCAGGTCTGCTGATGTCGCTACTCCTGGACCAAAACCTTCGCCACCAGTCAAGGTTTTCCGAGACAAGACAGGTACGTGCTCTCATTGTGGGAAAGCTGGACATGTTGTGAAAGATTGTTTTCAACTTCATGGGTATCCGGAATGGTGGGAGGAGAGGAATAGGGTGGCTGGAGTTGGTCGTAGCAGTGGGTCTCGAGGCCGTGGACAGGGTAATCGTGGTAGGGCTAATGCAGTTAACATCAAGGGTGGATCCTCTACCTCTTCGAATGGTAACTATGTGACTGCAGAGAACGTTCGTAATAATTTTTCCGGCTTGAGCAACGATCAAGTATCAACTTTGGTGAATCTTCTCAATGCTTGTACTCCGACCGCCTCCGACAAACTTTCTGGTAAGAATTATGAATGGTTGTTAGATACAGGAGCTTCGCAACATTTGACGGGTAATCTTGAATTTCTGACTAATTTGTCTTCTATTCCCAACTGTGAGATTGGGATGCCGAATGGGGAAATAGCTTTGGCAAAACAAAAGGGGTCACTCTCCCTTGGCCGAAATTTCTATTTGGAAGATGTCCTATTTGTTCCTTCCATGCATTGCACTCTTATTTCTGTTGCACAGCTTGTTATGCAATTACATTGCACTGTCACATTTTCTTCTAATTTGTGTATTATACAGGACCGAGTCACGAGGACTTTGATTGGAGCGGGTGAGCAACGCAATGGGGTATATTTGTTTCGAGCTATTGGTAGTGCACAAGCAAATAATGTTTCCTGTCGGACGACTCGTCACCTTTGGCACATGCGCATGGGTCACCCCTCAGAGTCTGTTTTAAGTAATATTCCTGGTGTAGGGAGCAGCAAGGATAAGGATTGTTTGAAATCTCCTTGTGACATTTGTCTTAGAGCAAAACAAACTCGGGATAGTTTTCCTTTAAGTAATAATAGAGCAGGAGACTCTTTTGTTTTGATTCATATTGATTTATGGGGTGATTACCGCGTTAAATCTTCTTGTGGTGCATCTTATTTTTTGACTATTGTCGATGATTATTCTCGTGCGGTTTGGGTTTATTTATTAGCTGAGAAAACTGAAGTACCCGGTATTGTTAAAAAATTTTGCTCTATGACAGAACGGCAGTTTGGCAAACAGGTTAAAACCATTCGTAGTGATAATGGTACTGAACTACGTCCTTTACGACCTTATTTTCGTGACAATGGGATTTTGTTTGAATCATCATGTACAGGTACTCCTCAGCAAAATGGACGAGTTGAAAGGAAACATCGCCATATATTGAATGTTGCTCGAGCTCTTCGTTTTCAGGCCAACTTACCTCTTCGGTTTTGGGGTGAGTGTGTTCTTACTGCCTATCATTTAATTAATCGTACCCCTACTCGTCTACTTGACGGACAGACCCCATATCAAGTTCTACATGGCAAACCCCCTCTTTATAGTCTTTTAAGGATCTTTGGGTGTCTTTGTTATGTTCATGATCAACGGAGAGATCATGACAAGTTTGGTGAAAGAGGACGCCGTTGCATATTTGTTGGTTATTCTTTTGGACAAAAGGGGTGGAAAGTGTATGATTTAGAGAAAAGAAATTTTTTTGTTTCCCGAGATGTTGTGTTCTTTGAATAAATATTCCCGTTTATGGATACAGTGCAAGATGTGCCGAATAATTTGGCACCAGTTCCGTCTTCTTCCTATGAGGTTCAGCCACTTGATATTACCTCTGTATCTCGACCGAATGTGGAGGTGCCAGTTGCAGCTGAGGGTGAAGCTGCCATGCCGAGTGAGGGAGAAAGTGTGATGTCGCAACCTGCTACTGCTTTGGCTGAGACACCAGGTCCTTCGACTTTGGGTGATGGTTCGGATTTGAGGGGGAGTAGTCCTCCGGATTTAACTGACACTCCGGGGATTGAACAGTTGGGTAGGGGTCATCGGGCAAAACAGGCGCCTGCTTACTTGCAAGACTAAGTTGTGCACACAGCTCAAATATACCCTCCTACGTGTGCTTCATCTCCTTCAAAGTCTAAAGGTACTCGCTATCCTATACACAAATATATGAACTGTGATAGATTTTCTGTGCATCACCGTGCTTTCTTGGCAGCAGTTAGTACGGGTGTTGAACCTACCTCATATCATGAGGCGGTAAAGGATCCCAAACGGCGGAAAGCCATGCATGATGAGATTGCGGCCTTAGAGTCTAATAATACGTGGACCTTGCAACACTTACCACAAGGCAAACAGGCAATAGGATGCAAATGGGTCTATAAAATCAAATACAACTCCGACGGGACAGTAGAAAGGTATAAAGCTCGACTCGTGGTTCTTGGAAATAGACAAGTTGAGGGGATCGATTATAATGAGACTTTCACCCCAGTAGCCAAGATGGTGACAGTCCGCACTTTTCTGACAGTTGCAGTTGCCTCCAACTGGGAGCTTCATCAAATGGATGTGCACAATGCCTTTCTCCACGGTGAGTTGCAGGATGAAGTTTATATGAGACTGCCACCAGGATTTCGTAGTGATACGGGTAAGGTATGTAAACTTCGCAAGTCTCTTTATGGTTTGAAACAGGCTCCACGGTGTTGGTTCTTTAAACTCATGTCGTCTCTTAAGAATTATGGGTTTCAGCAGTCTCGTTCTGATCACTCTCTTTTTACTTATCGAAAGAATGAGTCGATACTGGCTGTTTTGGTTTATGTTGATGATTTAATTATTGGTGGCAATAACTCAGAATTAATTGGGTCCTTTAAAAGTTATCTTGGCAAATGTTTCCATATGAAGGATTTGGGTTCTTTGAAATATTTTTTGGGTATTGAGGTTGCAAGAAATCAAGAAGGTTTATTTTTGTGTCAACGCAAATATGCGCTAGATATCATTTCGGAGATGGGTATGCTTGGAGCCAAACCGTCAGGGCTCCCACTGGAACAGAATCATCGCCTTGCACTTGATACATGACCTCTATTACATGCACTAGATAAGTATCGTCGGTTGATTGGGCGTTTGATTTACTTGACTATTACTCGACCGGAGCTGAGTTACTCGGTTCATGTTCTTGCACAGTTTATGCAGTCACCTCATGTGGCTCACTGGGAGGCGACTCTACGGGTTGTTCGGTACTTAAAGTCAAGTCCGGGTCAGGGGCTTTTTCTTCGTTCAGATTCCAGCTTACAGCTGACAGCATATTGTGATTCTGACTGGGCTAGTTGTCCGGTAACACGACGGTCCGTTACTGGTTACCTGATTTTCCTAGGTTCTTCGCCTATTGCGTGGAAAACTAAGAAACAACCAACGGTTTCTCGGTCTTCCGCGGAGGCTGAATATCGAGCACTTGCAGCTGCCACTTGTGAATTAAAATGGCTTAAAGGCCTATTGGTATCTCTAGGAGTCATTCAGCGCGGCCCTATGGTTGTCCGGTCAGATAGCTTATCTGCTATGCACATTGCCGCTAATCCCGTGCTCCATGAACGTACGAAACATATCGAGATTGATTATCACTTTGTTCGTGACGAAATACGGAGTAACAACATTGCTACATCCTATGTTCATACATCCCACCAATTGGCCGATGCTCTCACCAAGAGTCTCGGTGTCCTCCGCTTGCAGTTCTTCCTCTCCAATTTGGGCGTACGAGACCTTCACGCTCCAACTTGAGGGGGAGTATTAGATGTATACTCCCTCCATCCCGGCCGACTTAGGATTTTTTGAAATGGCACGGGGATTAAGGAAAAGGTAAATGTTGTGAGTGTAATTTAAAAATAGGAGAGAGAATGAGTGGAGGGAATAGTAAATTATAATGGTGTTGTGAGTATTAAAATAATGTAGGAGAGAGAATGAGTGGAGAGAATAGTGATTTAAGGTTTCCATTTTGGGCCGTCCTAAGTCGGGTGGGACGCCCAAAATGGCAAAAAGTCCTAAGTCGGCCGGGACAGAGGGAGTATTTTGTTAAGCAAATGAGGCGCCCGCCTCAACCTCAGCCAGCCAGGTGCCCGCCTCTCTTTGTCAACACCATTGCTGGAGCCTCGGCCTCCCAGGCGTGCGCCCCATTCTCGGCCAAGCGGCCGCCTCACGCAAACAACCAACAGCCCTTTGTCTGATGCTGTTCCACTTCAGTTCATTCTTGGGTTAATGTATTATTGGTTTTGTATGTATCTCAGAATTAGAATAGTCTCAAAATGTTGTATATATATCTCAGTTGTTCAATGGAAAATTCATTCACTCCAATATTTTTTCATCCATGCATTCTTAATTAAAGTTAGTGAAAATATGTACTCTTACTCCCTCCCTTCGTCTCATATTTACACTTTATAGTGATGGATATATATATATGTATATATATATATATATATATAATTTGTCCGATTCCGATACAGATCGTTTATATTTTTTTCAAAACAAGGACCAGACCAAATAATCAGTTTCATAAAAATTTGGAATCAGGAACAAATCAATACTATTGATTCGGTCCGATTTTTACTGGACTGGCCCGGTTCTATTGTTTCGGTCCGGCTTCACGGATTTTTTTTACAGCCCTACCCTCACGTGTAGGATGACATTACTATGCCAAAATCTGCTGAGAAACTCCATATTTTATGGAGAAACGTGTTTTTCATTAAATCAGTTCCTCGTTGAGCTCTTCCTCAAAAAAACAGTTCACCGGCGTCCCTTTCCACCGTTCTCCCTCTCCGGCCAAAACCCATCACCAAGCTCTCCCTCTCCGGCCAAATCACCAAACCCAATTCCTTTCCTCACCGGTTCTCTTCCATTAAATCATCCATCGCCGTTCTTCTCAACCCTCACCGATCTAATCTCAATCACTACTCCGGCCAAACAGCGACCAATCCTCCCCCTCTAAACCCATTCACCGTTCTACCTCCAACAACACCGTTCTCTGTTTCTCAAAACGACCTTCAACACCGAACCTCTCTCTGTACCCAAACCGGTGTTCACCGGTGGCCTCCTTCATTGTTCTCTCCCTCTACTCCGGTTGAATAGAAACCCAATCCAATCCCCTCTCAATTGCTTCCCTGTTACAGACCCTGAGCCATTCACCACCTCCGTCTCCCTTTGAAGCCTTTTTTTTTCTGGATATCCGTCCCAAGGCTTCTGGATATCAATATTCAATGTTCTGGATATCCAGAACTTTATGAAAGTGATATCCAGAACCAGAAATTTAGAATTTGCCTTGGTCTTGGCCCCAAATCTTTTTTTCTGGATATCCGTCCCAAGGCTTTTGAATATCAATATTCAATGTTCTGGATATCCAGAACTTTATGAAAGTGATATCCAGAACTAGAAATTTAGAATTTGCCTTGGTCTTGGCCCCAAATCTTTTTTTCTGGATATCACTTTCATAAAGTTCTGGATATCCAGAACTTTATGAAAGTGATATCCAAAACCAGAAATTTAGAATTTGCCTTGGTCTTGGCCCCAATTTTTTTTTTCTGGATATCCGTTCCAAGGCTTCTGGATATCAATATTCAATGTTCTGGATATCCAGAACCCTTGAGACTGATATCCAGAATTTTTTTTTACTGAATGAATAATTTCTTTTTTTTTTTTTGGAAAAACACGTTTCTCCATAAATTATGGAGAAACGCGTTTCTCCATAAATTATGGAGAAACGCGTTTCTCCAGAGACCTACTCCATTACTATCGGCTTTACACTTGACCATTAATATGTCGACATAACCATTGGCTCAAACCCAACATGGATAAACAACCCCATTAACAACTTGGGCCAACTCTGATACCATATTAGAATTGTGCCATCATCCTCTTAAATGACCTTGTTGTTAAGGGGTGATGTTATCCAATCTTATATAGTTGATAATTTATTTTCTCCTAGTTGATTTGGGACAAATGAGGTTCTAACACCACTGACCAATCAACTATTCAACATTGGTTGATCTCGTTAAACAAGAGAGCTAATTATTACGGAGTAGCTTTTTGTTTCACAAAAACTGCTATTCTTTGATTTTTTCTATCTTCATCTACGTATATTTAATCTTCACCGTTCAAAACGTTCTTTTATGAGTTTAAAACTTTCTCACCAAATTTGAGCTCGATCCAATAGTTAACGAATCATAAATTACAATTTTATCACAGCTGGTCATTGCAAAAACGTGCTGAAATTATCCTTCAACCATCCCTTACATCTCTTTACATCTTTTCTTCCGTGATTACCGCTCCATTAAATTTCTCTAATCTATAATCATTTCTCAAATCGGGAATTTGCTTTAAAATTATTAAAATTGTTAGACAAAATCTTAAATAAGCATAAAAGAGAAAAGAATTACACTATATTTATTGATGCAAATTACAATACAATTGTTAGACAAAATCTTACTTATATTTATTGATGCAAGTTACAATTTCAACCCATCAACTTTGAGGTATCATATCTTTCTCATCCAATCTCATCTATATATATCATTTCAATGTTAATATGAAGTGTAACATGAACCCATAATATTATTTGTCAAACGACAAACAATTTATTTAAGGAAAATATACAATTTCATTCACATACAACTTATTTTTCCAACAATTTTTAGTTTGACTTTACACGTTTATTAAGAAAATAATGCGAAATGGGCCAACAATAGTTGTGAGTCACTGAGTTGATGACGTAATTGTTCAAAACACCATAGTTCGTAAAGCAAGTGAAATGTTGATTGATAACATTTCAATTACACTACAACAAAAATGACTTTTAGCGACATTTTAAAAAATGCTGCAAATAAAATTTTTTATGGAAAGTTATTTCAAGCACATACTCGGACGCTTTTGAAAGTGCAGAAAAAAGAGGTATTGGCAAAAAATTTTGGCACTTTTTCAAAATATCTAGATAGTCTTGACAGTCGAGTGCCAGATGATTTTGATGGTCGTCTTTTATTATTATCTACCTACTCTTTCGTCCATGCTTGCATTCTTGTTTATTATATGATAGAGTGTATATTGAGGTAAATATAAATATAAATGATATGATTTGATATGTATATATTATAGTTGGTAGGTAAATATCTCTGTAGTGATTCAAGGAGATTTGATTAGATTCTAGTTTATAGGAAAGACATTGTATTTATACGTGATTGAGATTGGAATAAACCCTCAAGGGATTATCTTCTATTATGGTATCAGAGCCACGATGGTTTTCTGTGATAATGTTAGTGCCATTTATTTATCAGGTACTCCGGTTCAGCATCAACGCACTAAACATATTGAGTTGGATATACTGTTTGTTGGGGAAAAAGTCGAGAAAGGCCAAGTTCGTGTGCATTAATATAACTATAACCCGACATAAAACCTCGTAAAAAGTAAAAGTAAAAAATTGAATAAATGGTTAAAAAATTAAAAAATAGAACAATATAAGTAGTGTGAAATTAAAAAGATATCTAAAAAATGAAATAATTATAATGAAAATCATTTAAAAAACAAAAATGTACTACTGAAGAAATCGGTAATGCTTGCACGTGTTATGGGCATGGTTCCCATCCAACCCACAACCTTTTAAGCCTTCTTTTTTAAAACATGTTTTAATGGGACGCAAACGAGGGAAAGGGGAGGATATGATAAAGTATCAACACCTATAGCTTACAAGTAATAAGTCTCTTAAATATAGTGAAAACTGTTGAATCACTTATTTTAAATCAGGAATAAACAAGATTTTTGATTAACATATAAAAATCCTGTTCCACTATTTTTAACACTAATTGATTTTAAGGTGTAATCTTAGACTTTAAACTGGTATCAGAGCAGGTTCTTTACACATGCAAACCCAACGTCACACGATATTCTAGCTCCGCATTGTTGAAAAAAAGCGTTGTGTACGAAGGAAATTACGTATTTTCCTTACATGAATCGTTTGTCATTTAACAAAGATTATTGTGGGTTCATGTTGCACTCTATGTGAACATTGAAATGGTATATCTATATGTTCAATTTGAGATTGGATGGAAAGATATGATAGCTCAAAGTTGGAGGGTTGAAATTATAACTTTTAAAATTAACCACACTATTGATGTGTCATGATTTTCAAATTAATTAAGGGATTAATTGGGATCATTATCATGGATTTTGAGATTACAAGTTGTGTAATAAAACCCAATGAATACAAATGAAAATAACTTTTTTCATCAATCTTCCTCTTCCCTCTTCCCCCTTTGCAATTTGTTATTCTTTTTTCTTTGCCCTCCTAAATAGTATACAATGGTATTTTGATTTTGTTCAAGCATTGCTTCAATTCGTCAGAGATTCTAGTATGCAAAAATAGCCCGATTTATCCGTTTTATCCTGGGAGGCAAACGCGCAAAACAACCTCAAGCGCAACTCGGTGAAGGGGCAAATTTGTGTTAAGGAAATTGTGTCACAAACGACTCGCGCAACATTAAGACGATCAACATACGGTTATTTCTTATTGTTTAATTTTACGTTGTAAATTGTATTTCAATATATTGTAATTCTTTTATCTTTTTGTGCTTATGTAAGATTTTTTCTAACAATCTTAACACAAATTCCCTATTTGAGAAATGATTACATATTTGAGAAATCCGGTGGAGTGGCAGCCACCACGGGAGAAAAGATAGAAAACGATGGAAGAGACGAATGTAAGAAAATTCCAACAAGTTTTTTTAAATGACCAGTTGTGGTAAAATTGTAATTCCCGATTCGTTAACCGTTGGATCGAGCTTAAATTTGGTGAGAAAGTTCTAATCTCATATAAGAACAATCTGAACGGTGGATATCAAAATATTTTATGTGGAGATAAAGATAAATATTTCGGAACAGAACAATTTATGAAAAAGGATTTTTTTTGAAGATATAATGAACTAACGGATGAACATAAAGAATGTTGCGACGATTGTGTAAAATAGTTGTGGCGAAGCCACTTCTAGTGTTTATACAATGGGTGATATATCTCTTATGGTTCATGAGAATTATAATGAGAAAAATTGAATAGTTCATTGGAACTATGTTGAGAAAATGAACGTTAAAAGATATACTCCCTCCGTCCCAGTTTAGTGTGGACTTATTTCCCTTTTGATCCGTCCCAAATTAGTGTGGACTGTCAAAAATGGCAAAGAATTTTTACTATTCCACCCACTCATTCTCTCTCCTACTTTACTTTTACACTCACAACATCAATCAATTTACTATTCCTCCCACTCATTCTCTCTCCTATTTAATTTTTTATACTCACAAACACCTCCTCCACCTATTTCTCTCTCCTACTTTTTCTTAGTTCTTGTGCCACAATTTTTGGTCCACACTAAACTGGGACGGAGGGAGTATTATTTAACGTTGCATTTTATCAATAATGTATTGACAAAGATGATAGGCCCACCACTAGAATCTATCAGATTACTCACGAAAAATTACCCACGGAATATTTCGTCAATATTACCCACAAATTGAAGAAGGTCAAATTTTAAAAAATTCAACTTTTTTTCACAAAAAAATTCTGTTGGTAAACGTTTTCAGTACCCACGAAAACTATTCCGTGGGTATTTCCGACGTAATTTCCCTGGGTAAAGGAATTAATTACCCATATAATAGTTTTCGTGGGTAATTGTAGACACCCCATTCTGAACCCATAATTACATGATTACACTACTCTTCATCTCTCTTTTGTGTTTTGATGAAAGCATATCAGTTTCATCATGTTTCGTTAAGTTTCTAACTAACCTCGTTAGTTTTGGACCTAACTGTCTAACGGAATAACTGAAGAGGACAAAATGGTCATTTGACTAGTTGTCCCGCGTGGGACATACGTGTCTCTCGCGAGACAACCCCTTTGCAGGATGTGTAGAATCACTTTCCTTCTCCGTTTCAAACTCTTTTCTTGATAAATATCATCCAATCCGGGTATCCAATCATGAGAGGGTTCTGGAAGCTTCCTTGGGAGGAGTCCCAATCCACTTGAGTCTCCTAATCTAGGTGACCAAGTCATTCATCCACCTCTTAAACCCCTATAAATACTTAATGACTTTCAGTATTTCAGAGGTCCCCGATCCCCGATTCCCGATCAAAAACACAATACACACACATTTTGTGGGTTTCTCTCCATGAAAGATTCCTATAAAATCACCCTAAATCACCTAAAGTTTGTTTATCAACCTTGTTGATCAACAGACATCAAAGTCCGAATCAAGGATTGAGGTGAAACTCTGTCCGCATCAAGATCCGACTCTAAACTTGAGTCGAAACTCTGTCCGAATCCCTTCTCAAACAAAAGTAATCATCCTTTAACTTTCGTTTCTCTTCTCAATCCCTCTATTGATTTTAGAGTAGTGTAATCCCATCAAAAGGATTAGCCTAGAGTCCCTTCAATTCATGGAGGCGATCTCGAAGCATACAATCCGACATTCCTATTTAATAAATTAATTAGGGTTTATTTATTTCTTTTTATTGTTCATAGATTGATTAGATTAATAACACCCAATTAGCAAGATCAATCTTCGGATTTGGTGGAATGGACGCTCCTTGACCTACCTATTCCATAACTTAACCCCCGAACCCTTGAATCTCTTGAAAATATCAAAAAGATTTTTCTTATTGTTTTTCATCAATAAATAATAAGTGGCGACTCCAGATGTTAAAAATTCACAATTGCTACAGTGGCGACTCCGATAGGAACAATTAATTAAGAGGGTTAGACTTGCGTTACAATTGGGTATTATTAATCTTTTCAATTTTCTGTTTGAAATCTGATTTTTTTTTTGGATTTTTTGGAATTTTTCAGCACTGTTTTCGTCAAGAAAAAAATTACTGTCAGACTGTTTGTCAAGCGCGGGACAAGGTAGTCCCGCGTGAAACTAACATACGGTTTTAAAAACAAAAGATTCTTCTCTTTTTGCGGCGCATTAAAAAAAGGAAAAAAGGTTTAGGTCAGTTGACCTTCATCCACGTTTGACCGCACTCACTTAGAAGAAAAGAAAAGATCCAGTTGACTTTTAAAGATTTCTTTAAAAGTTTGACCATATTAAAAAAAAAAAAAACTTACAGAAAAGTTTTAAAAATCTAGAAAAGTCAAAATAAATTATTATTTCTATTTTGGTTGTATTAATTTTATTTTGCAGGATAGAGTAATTATTAATTACTTGAACTATTTACCTGCGTGAGATTGATTTATGATTGAAGTCCGGTCCATGAAGGATTTGGGAATTGTAATTTAAATTAATTTATTATCTCTCTCTCTACTTTTTATGTGGAACTACGACGGCCTGAGTCTCCCAAAATTTGGGAGAAACGTAGGCAACCACTTGGTGCGGCCATCATCTGTTTTTCTTTTGGTTTTCAAAAAAATAAACTCTCTATTTTACTCTATCACCTCGATGGACCCTCACACATGCGCACTCATGCTATATCTGTCATTGCACTACATAACCCTTGATAAACCCGGGACCCACACTAAGGACGGATGACGGTAACCACCTAGTCGCCGGTCTCTCCGAAGTTGGATCATCCCACTCCGCATATTCAATCCACCTAGATTGTCATATCGCGGGGAGCCTAGCCTTCCATCCCTGCATCTCCACATATCATGTAGATTGTCTCTTTAAAAACACTCCATGACCGGTCGATTTTGACTTGGTAATCTTTCTTGTCTTTGACCAAAATAAAGCTAATGTAAAATTGACTATCGAGAAAGGATTCGGAAAAGTCCCTTCGGAAAAAGAAAAAGTCCCTTCGGAAATGTCCCTTCGGAATGACCCTTTCGGAAGTCCCTTAAAAAAATCCTTCTTGAAAAATGATTTTACATGGCTTTATTTTACAAAGAATGGTCAATTACTGAGTCCCTAGGTTTGGTTCGAATTAGGTATGCCTGCAAGATTTACCTAGGATACTAGATAGAAAACAGATCTTTGTCCGTCCGACCAAGAATTTAGGAAATAAAAAGAAAAAAAACCCATCTCTCCGAATGGTTGTCTCGTGCGAGACTACCTTGTCTCGCGCGAGACTTTATTTGCAGAATTCGTGTTTGTGATTGATAATCGATGTGCGCTCCCTCCTTGAATCAAAACTCCGTCTCTAATAAAAACAAAACTTAAAAAAAATCGCTCGTGAGGTAATTTTAACCATCATCCTTTTCTCCATCTAGGATCGTTTGAGGCTAATCTTCTAAAAGGCGTTTCGTTGGGATATCTCTAGTTCATCTTTAAGGTCGTCAAGCTCCCTTACCTCTCCAACGGTAGCAGCTCAATTTCTTTCCGACACGATGAATCCCGAAGCACTCAAGAAGGAAATTGAGGATCTACAAGCCCACGCCGATGAAATGAAGGCCCAATTAGAACTTGAAAGGAGAATCCAAGCCGAAAAAATGAAATCCATGGTTGACGAACTCCGAGCCATTAAACTAAAATGGCCGAATTAAGCTCACAGAAGAAAGAGAATGGGACCTCTTCCGATGGTGAAGTATCATACAATAAGAAGGCTAAAAGCCACCGCAAGCACAAGAAAAGGTGTATAAGTCTAGCTCATCATCTTCCCCCTCTGACAATGAGAGTTATGCTTCCAAGAAAGAAAGCAAGAGGGAATCTTGGAACACATGATTAGCCACCAACTGAAGTTCAGACCTGTTATCACAATACAAAGGAACAAGAGTAAGATCATGAACCCCAAGATCCTTTAATAGAGCCAATAACCATGTGACCTCACAACATGTATTAGCAAGAGCTCTATATTCAGCTTCTGCACTAGATCGAGACACAATCATCTGTTTCTTAAATTTCCAAGAGATCAAAGAAGAACCAAGAAGAATACAATACCCTGTGATGGACCTCCTAGTGGTAGGACATGAACCCCGGTCAGCATCAGAAAATGCTTGTATTGTAAGAGGGGTGAAGGACTTGAACCATAACCCTTGACCAGGAGAGCCTTTGAGATATCTAATCACCTTCATAGCTGGCAGACAAATGAGGAGCTCTTGGACAAGACAGAAACGGACTAAGAACATGAATAGGATAAGACAAGTCTGGCCTGGTAATGGTGAGGTAGATTAGCCTACCCACAAGTCTTCTATACAGGCCAGGATCACATAAGACATCACCCTTGTCAGCAGCTAAGCTGTGATGCTGCTCCATAGGAATCTTGGATGGTTTACAATGTTGTAAACTAGTATCCTTAAGGATATACAAAGCATACTTATGTCGATGCAAGCAAATCCCTGTGGATGATCTAGCAACCTCCGGACCAAGAAAAAATTTGAGATCACCTAGATCCTTCATCTTAAACTTGGATTGCAGAAATTCTTTAACAATTTGAATTAACTCAATGGAATTGCCAGTGAAAACTAAATCATCAACATAAACTAAAAGAGCCACAAACTGAGAATCCTTACGAAAGGTGAATATAGAGTGATCACTCTGGGAAGAGACAAAACAAAACTCCAGCAGAGCATGAGAAAACTTTTGGTACCATTGCCTAGGTGCCTGTTTTAGACCAAAAGACGTCAAGGTTTATCGAGATTTCAGGATTAATGGCAAGCCATTCATGGAAGGCAAACAAGTGGAGTCTATCTATGTGATGTCAGCAGAATCAGCGTACGTAGATAAGACAAGGAGGAGTGAGACTGCGGACATGTGGCACACACGGTTGGGGCATGTCAGCTATCACACTTTAAGAAAGATGATGATAGGGTCAATGGTGAAAGGACTACCATCTTTAGATATTCGTACTGATACAATTTGTGCCGGTTGCCAGTACGGTAAGGCGCATCAGTTGCCTTATGATGAGTCAAAGTTCAGAGCCAGAGAAGCATTGGAGTTGGTACACTCGGACGTATTTGGCTGAGTAAAGCAGTCATCATGCGGGGGCATGAGATACATGGTGACGTTCATCGATGACTATTCACGGTACGTTTGGATTTATTTTATGAAAGAAAAATCTAAAACTCTGAATAAATTTATAGATTTTAAGGAAGAAGTAGAAAATAAGTTTGGAAGAAATATACGGTGCTTGAGGACGGACAATGGTGGAGAATATATGTCAGACGAATTCTCTCGCTATCTTCGTGAGTGCAAGATCAGGCGACAATTGACATGTCCAGGTACTCCTCAACAGAACGGTATAGCCGAAAGAAAGAACAGACATCTAGCAGAGACCTGTCGAAGTATGTTGCATGACAAAAATGTTCCTACACGGTTTTGGGCTGAGTGCATGAAGACTGCAGCACACGTAATAAATAGGCTACCACAAGTAAAGTTGGGATCTGTCTCTCCTTTCCAAAAACTATGGCACACCAAGCCTACGGTAGGTCACTTTAGAGTCTTTGGATGTGTATGTTATAGCTTCATACCTAATCACCTATGGTCAAAATTTGATAAGAAGGCTGTACGGTGCATATTCATTGGCTATGACAGCGAAAGAAAAGGATGGAAATGTTACGACCCTACAAGAGAAGTGTGTGGATAAAACAAGTGAAGGGGAGACTAGTCATCCAGAAGTGTTTAAAGAATCGCTACTAGTCATAGAAGAAGAACACGAGCCAACCTCTCCAGGAGAATTTGATCAAACTGCAAGTCTATGGAGCACTGGTGTTCATAGAAGCCAAGAAGAACATCAACCAAGCTCACAAGAAGAATCTAGAGAAGGTGGTGAAGAGGCAGAAACACAACAACATTCAGTAAGGAGGTCGAACCGTCAACGAAGACCAAATCCAAAGTATGCAAATGCTGCACTTACTGAAGATATCGGCGAGACATAACCTTCAACGTTTGAAGAAGCATCTCGAGATCCTAAATGGAGAAAAGCAATGGATGAGGATATGGCAGCACTCAAGCAAAATGAGAAATGGGATTTGGTCCCGAAGCCCAAAGATGTAAAACCCATAACATGCAAGTGGGTTTACAAAGTAAAGACACGCCCCGATAGTTCAATCGAGCGATATAAAGCACAATTAGTGGCTAGTGGGTTCTATCAACAATATGGACTAGACTATGATGAAACATTTACTCCCGTGGCGAAGATCACCACTGTTCGTGTGCTATTAGCATTGGCTGCTAGCAAGTCATGGAAACTTTGGCAAATGGATGTTAAAAATGCCATCTTACATGGAGAAGTTGACCGAGATATCTACATGGACCAACCACAAGGATATGAAAGGAAGGATCGTCCGGAGTACGTGTGTAAATTAAGAAAAGCATTATACGGACTAAAGCAGGCGCCTAGAGCCTGGTATGGCAAGATTGCAAAATTTTTGGTTCAAAGCGGATATGTTCTGGCATCGGCAGATTCTAGTTTGTTCGTCAAGTATGAACAAGGTAAACTAGATGTCGTGCTAGTTTACGTTGATGATTTGATTATCACAGGTGACGATATGAAAGAGATTCGAAGGATAAGGGAGAACTTGTCTATTCGATTACAAATGAAGGAGCTTGGAGAGCTAAAGCACTTTCTTGGACTTGAAGTTGATCGTGATGAAGGAGTCTTGTTCCTATGCCAACAAAAGTATGCAAAAGATCTCCTACGTAGATGTGGGATGCTTGAGTGTAAACCAATCTCCACCCCAATGGAAGTCAATACAAAGTTATGTGCGGAAGAAGGCAAAGATCTTGAAGATGGGACGATGTACTCAAAATGGTAGGTAGTCTAATCTACTTAACCCTGACGAGGCCAGACATCGCATTTACAGTTGGAGTAGTAAGTCGATTCATGCAAAAACTAAAGAAGCCACACTTGGAAGCTGTAAGAAGAATATTGAGATATGTAAAGGGAACAATTGACTATGGGCTTCTATATCAGAAAGGTGGATATCACAAAGTAATCGGCTACCGTGATGCAGATTACGCAGGAGATCATGATACCCGACGCTCAACAACAGGGTATGTGTTCGGTCTTGGCTCGGGAGCAGTCACATGGTGTAGCAAAAGACAATCAACTGTGTCATTGTCAACCACTGAAGCGGACTACAGATCTGCAACAATGGCAGTTCAAGAAAGTACATGGTTGATGAAGTTAGTGGAGGATCTACATCAACCAATCGAGTATGCAGTCGAGCTACACTGTGATAACCAATCAGCTATTCGTCTAGCCGAAAATCCACTATTTCATGCTCGAACGAAATATGTGGAAGTACACCACCATTTCATAAGTGAGAAAGTGCTACAAGGGAAGATACAAATGTGCCCGATCAAAACAGGGGACCAAATTGCAGATGTGTTCACTAAGAGTCTTAGTGCAAAGAAGTTCGAGGAGTTCAGAGAAAAACTAGGTATGACTACAAGGTCGAGAAGAGTCAACATTGAGGGGGAGTGTTGAAGGAGGCAACCCTGCTCTTCTCATGTCTTCTTCTCCTCTCTCCTCTAGAAGCTTCATGATCCTTCCCTTGATCTTCTAAGGTTCTCTTGAAAGCCCTAGGTGTTTAACAAAAGAAGAAAATCTGGAATCTTCTTGATTGAACACAAGAACACAACAAGAAGATATATGGATGTTGGAGGAATGACCTAGAAAGCACAAGAAGGAGAAATTCTTCACCAACTTGGAAGAAATTTCTGGAAGAATCAAGCCTTCTTCACCGGACTTAAATTGCCTCAAGAAATTGCACAGCCATGGATGGAAGGATCGAGATGCATCGTGAAGTAACCTTCACCGACCTAGGCTAAGTATAAATAGGTAGGAATGCTTTTGTGGGTGTGTGTATCCGTGAGAAAAAAAGAGATTGTGAAAAGATCAGTTAGGTCTCTCTTGAGTTGTGATAGTGTGTGGTGAGGTACATAGAGGTTACTATACACTAGAGTGTATTTGTAGTTGTGCTTAGAGTGCTTGTACATTGTAATTGTACAAAGTGTTTAAGACTAATAATAATAGAAATATTATTATTACTTGTGGTTCGTGAATTCGGGTACCAAAATTCAACATAATACCACCCTTGGCATCTTATGACCTCCACACCAAATGATCAACAACCTGTTCAAACAAACTGGCTTCTTATGGTCTCCACACTCACCACATATTCAACAAAATGTGATGCTGCTCCATAGGAGTCTTGGATGGTTTACAATGTTGTAAACTAGTATCCTTAAGGATATCCAAAGCATACTTATGTCGATGCAAGCAAATCCCTGTGGATGATCTAGCAACCTCCAGACCAAGGAAAAAATTGAGATCACCTAGATCCTTCATCTCAAACTTGGATTGCAGAAATTCTTTAACAGTTTGAATTAACTCAATGGAATTGCCCGTGAGAACTAAATCATCAACTTAAACTAAAATAGCCACAAACTGAGAATCCTTATGAAAGGTGAATATAGAGTGATCACTCTGGGAAGAGACAAAACCAAACTCCAGCAGAGCATGAGAAAACTTTTGGTACCATTGCCTAGGTGCCTGTTTTAGACCATAAAGGGACTTGAGAAGTCTGCAAACCAAAGGCTGAGATGAAGAAGTAGTGGACTGAGAAGGAACAGAATAACCAGGAGGCAAGCCCATGTAAACTTCCTCATGAAGGTCACCATGTAAGAAGGCATTGGTGACATCCATTTGAAATAAAGGTCAGTAAGAAGAAGCTGCCACAACTAATAGAGTTTTAACAACTGTCATATTTGCCACATGAGCAAAGGTATCAAAGTAATCTTGTCCTTCTGTGAGTAAATCCTTTTGCCACTAACCTGGCTTTATAACTTTCTACAGAGCCATTAGAATTGTATTTAACCTTGTAAATCCACTTACAACCCACAATATGTTTATCAGAAGGCAAGGGTTGAAGTGTCCAAGTGTGATTATCTTCAAGAGCATGAATTTCATTTCGCATAGCAACTACCCACATTGGATCTTTGACAGCTTGTAAGTAAGTTTTTTGTTCCACAATGACAGAAGTGTTTAAAAGAAAGGAATAATAAGAGGAGGAAATATTGACATAGGAATCAAATTTAGACAAATGATGAGGAGTAGAAAAACTAACCTGAGAGGAGACTTCATTAGAGATTGCTAAAGTTGATGGCAGTTCTGTATAATCCTTATACTTCACAGGTACAAATTTAAGTCCATAGATCTTCTAGGGGCAGCATCAATGATAGTAGGAGTAGAAGAATTGTCAGTAGGAGATGGAGCAGAAGTAATATGATTATGAGGCAGAGGTGGAATAATAGGAGAGGAAAATGAACTAGAATTGAAATTAAAATAGGAAGGAGGATCAGAATCATTGGGAAAGAGAGGAATTGACTGAGATGATTTGAATATAGAGAATGGGAAGTGATGTTCATAAAAAGTAACATATCTATTGTAGAAGATAGTATGTATGAGAATCAAGGTCATACAATTTATATGCCTTTTTACAAAAAGGATATCCTAGAAAAATACATTTTCTTGCTCTTGGAGAGAATTTATCCCTGCCATGAACAGAAGTAGCAGCAAAACACAAACAACCAAAAACCTTGAGATGATTGTATGTAGGTTTGTGGTGCATAAGAGTTTCAAAGGGAGTTTTATGAAGGAGAACAGAACTAGGAAGTCTGTTAATAAGATATGTAGAAGTTAAAAGACATTCACCCCAAAATTTTAGAGGCAAATTAGCTTGAAATCTGAGAGCTCTAGCTATTTTTAGCAAATACATATGTTTCCTCTCTGCACTCCCATTTTGTTGAGGAGTATCAATGCAAGTGCTTTGTTGTTCTATGCCAAGAGGAGTAAGAAGTTTGGAAATGGAACCATTAAAGAACTCAGTCCCATTATCAGACCTAACTTGTTCTACAGAAGTGTGAAATTGTGTGTTTACCGTAGAGAGAAAAAAAGAAAGAAGGTGACAAACTTGATCCTCGGATGATTTCATGAGATAAGTCCAAGTAACCCTTGAAAAATCATCAACTATAGTGAGAAAATAATATATGCCATTAAAAGTAAGAGTATGAAAAGGACCTTAAACATCACAATGGATTAGAGCAAAAGGTTTAGTGCTATGACTTGTACTTAATGGAAAAGGATTTCTAGTTTGTCTAGCAAAGTGACAAACTTCACACACAATGTTATTACATGGAGAAGTACATATACTGTCAATATATTTGAGCTTAGGAAAAGGAATATGGCCCAACCTAAGATGCCAAAGGTGAGTAGACAGAAGAACTATGTGTACTTGTAGCTGTAGAAGGAAGAATGAGTCTATAGAGACCTCCCATCATTTTACCAATCTCCTTTTGATGTCTTGTGAACTAGGTCCTGGAAGTAACAATGAGTGGAAGAAAAAGATGGAGAACAATTGTTATCAAGAGCAAACTTACTTCCAGAAATCAGGTTAATGTGAAAATCAGGCACACAAAGAACATTATGAAGAACTAGATCATTTGTGAGGTGAATTGTGCCTTTATGTGTGATAGTGGATGTTTTACCATTGGTTTGGTGAATAACAGAGTGTATAGCAATAGGATGGAGAAGAGAAGTGAAGGAAGAAGTGATATGATCTGTGGCACCTGTGTCAATAATCCAATCTGTGCAGTGATTCATGTAAAGAAGATTAACGCTACTCAGACTAGACAAAAGCATACCAGAGAGATGAGATTCTGGACTATCAAGTTGATCTCCAGGATTGATGAGAGCTAGCAATTGGTTGATCTGTGCTTGAGTGAAGCCTTGAGTGGAAATAGGAGTAACAGGTTCAGATGAGTCAGATATCACATTGTGAGCATGAGAGGTATTGTAACCAGATTTGGTTCTGTAGTTTTTGGGCAATCTAGCAGGATCAGGCTTGTCACCATGATAGTGTTCATAGAAGAATTGGCCTCTAGTTTTGCCTTTGGGATTATTAAATCTGATAGAACTAGGACCACCTTTGCTGTACATAGCAGTGGTAAATTCTGAACTAGAAGAAGAAGATCCAATTGAATTGGAATGACCTCTTTGTTGCTCATCTTGCAGTAAGATACTTAGTGCTTCATCAATTGTTGGAAGAGGTTTAATCATCAAGATTTGACCCCGAGTGTGTGTAAAGCTCTCATTTAATCCCATCAAAAATTGAGTTAGCTTTTGTAATGTCTCATATTCCTCTTGTGCTTTTACAGCTCCA
This sequence comes from Adenophora triphylla var. japonica, assembly GCA_022495995.1. NCBI lineage: Eukaryota > Viridiplantae > Streptophyta > Magnoliopsida > Asterales > Campanulaceae > Adenophora > Adenophora triphylla. The sequence goes on along the minus strand of JAFEMH010001599.1, from coordinate 303,668 downwards.
CAAGCACAATCACAGATACATTTAGGAAATTGAAACAAAGCCTCATATTCATCCCACATACTTTTGAACTTCGTGTGATAGCCCGAAATTGAAAAATGATCTTGAGAAAATGATGTAATATCTTTCTGAATTTAGAATATCTTAGCTAAATTCGACTGAGCATACCTAGACTTAAGACTATCCCAAATCTGTTTGGCTGATTTGATATAAACAACACTTGAAACAATATCAGGACTCGAAACATTTAATAGCCATGAAATCACCATGTCAGGTTGAATACAAGTTCCATCGACCATACCTAGTTTTAATTTGGCTGACAAAGCAATGATCATTGACCGACTCCATTGCGCATAATTGACCTGAATGGAACTTGATTCACTAATTTGAGACATGGATGATCATTTGGATGCATAAATAGTGGATGATTTGGATTTAATTGCAATGTAGAGGCTTCAATATCATAGAAATCTGGTATAGTGTTCGTCATAGTAGGATCCGCCATTGATAAGCAGGATAGAACAGAAAGTTAAGAACAATTTGAGAAATTAGGTTGAATGGATCTTCATAGCTCTGATACCATGTTAGAAGAGAGAAAGAGAGAGAGAGAGAGAGAGAGAGAGAGAGAGAGAGAGAGAGAGAGAGAGAGAGAGAGAGATAAGAATGAGAAGGAAATTTGATAGAATGAAAATCATCATTCTATTCTCTGTACTTGAATGTATATATACAAGATAATATGAACATTCTAACAAACCACTAACTGACTAACAATCTAACAACATCCTAACAACTTGTAATTTACCTCCCAACTTGTCTCACAATCTGCCTCACAACCTGCCTCTACACCTGCCTAACAACTTGCCTCACAACCTGTCTCACAACCAATCTCGCATCACTGCCACATCTACATTCTGTACCATAACCTATGCCTCTCCTACATACACCATATACATATCCTACTTCACCTGCTCGCTAGAGCCCGGTTCATCTCATCATTCTTCAAGATTGTACTTCTCCAAGGATCATTCATCTTGTAGGGGCATATAAGGAATATACTTGTATATATTTTATTAGTAAAGATTCTGCTAGATCATATATTAGTTACTTTCCTAATATGATCACTATTGTATAGTTTTCTTATTTGATGTATCTATACTAGTTTAGGAAGCACTCCTCCTCTTGTATAAATATATGTACCTATTGTTATTAATAAATTTGAGTCATTAATATCAACTCTCTCTCACCCATATATGAAATAACTTCGGCTAACTATCTTTTATTTTATTAGTTTTTACGTCATCTTTTCCAAAATGAATGGCAACACTTAAGGGAGGAAGAACAGTGGACTCTTATTTATGAAAGGGGGGGGGAGTAGGAATTCTCTTATTTGATCTCATTTTTTTTTTGTTTTTGTTTTTTTTTTTGGACAAAAGGAGAACGGTACGATACCTCCCTAGATTTATTAATGAAGACGCAAATTACAAACATGGTGGGGGACATTAGATCAAGTATTTCATCCTTGAAAAAAAAAAGAAAAATAAAAAGAAAAAAGTAAAGAAGGCAATCTAACTAAAAAGAAATCACACATGGTGGGGGACATTAGATCAAGTATTTCATCCTTGAAAAAAAAAAGAAAAATAAAAAGAAAAAAGTAAAGAAGGCAATCTAACTAAAAAGAAATCACACAACAGCATAAAAACTAGTAGGCATAAGCTAACCAAATTATCACAGAAGCAACAAACAACATTCTCAAGTTCATAAGACTAACACTCCACCCCTCACTTAACTGAGAATTTTTATTCGTAGTTAACCCAACATTTAGCCCTTATAAGCCATTGGTATAGCTTCCAATGGAATTGATTTCCTTAAAGTTATCCCCATCCGTTCACTCATATCAATATCCTTACCTTTAACTCCATCAGCTAATTTCCAATCAAACTTGTGCAAGATCGAACCCAAAGCCAACGGAAGCACACGAGAGGCAAGTGGAATAGCAGGGCACATTCTTCTACCCGATCCAAATGGTATGAACTCAAAATGTTGGCCCTTATAATCCATCATGCTGTGCTCTAAGAACCTCTCCGGCTTGAATTCCAATGGGCTTTTCCATGTCTTTGGATCTCGCCCAATGGCCCACACATTCACGAGGATTTGTGTCTCTTTAGGGATATTGTAGCCTAGCATTTGGCAAGAATCCATGGCCTTGTGTGGGACTAAGAATGGGAGTGGTGGATGGAGCCTTAGAGTTTCCTTTATCACTGCTTTGAGGTATGGTAGGTCTTCTATGTGTCTTTCTTGAAGCTTTTCATTTGGAGAAAGAAGTCCTCTTAGCTCGGATTGGACTTCGTGGAGTGTGGTTGGGTTGTGGAGAAGCTCAGCCATTGCCCACTCTAGTGTGCTTGTAGTTGTGTCCGTTCCTGCAGTGAACATCTCCTAAAATGTTTTCCTAAGTTAGAATACAATCAGAGAGAGATAGAGATAGAGAGAGAGAGAGAGAGAGAGAGAGAGAGAGATACTTACAAACACAATAGTATTTATCGTCAAAGACGAGAACCTAGATGGACCTTCAATCCCATCTCCGCGATACTCCAAAAGAACATCTAAGAAGTCCTTTTTCTTCTTTTCACTAGGGTCATTCTCCATGCTCTCCTTAATGAATTCTCCTGCAATATCATAGGCTTTGTTCACATGAAATTGGGTCTTTGTCCTTATACCTTGTGGATCAAGCCTTTTTAAGATAGGCAAATAATCAGCAACATTAGGCTTTCCTGCAAATTCCATCACTTTGCCTGCATGGTAAAAGAACTTCGCCCCTCTATCCGATTTTGGATCTAAAAGATCCCTTGAGAACATCAAATTCCCAAGAAGATTAAATGCCATCAAGAAAAAGAACCTTCCAACATCAACGGTACTATTAGCACCCTCCCCAGCCTCATCTTCTATAAATTTCACCATTTGATCAATACAACGACTGCGGACCCCACTAGAAGCGTCCAAACGGCTATTCACAAAGAACTCCGTGGTGGACAAGCGCCTCAACATACGCCATTGTGGGCCATATTGTTGGGTTACGAGGGACCCCTCGTTTCCAAAGTCACCTATCATGGATTCATAGATTTTCCTCCCTGCAAGAACCACATCGTGGTTCTTGAACATCTCTCGAGCTGAGTCACTTGATGAGATTACCACGGTGCACATAGAACCTAACCATATAGTCATGATGGAGCCATGTTCACGAGCCAACTTGGCAAATGATTCATGGGGTGACCAACCTAATTGGAAAATGTTGCCAACCACCGGCCACCTTCTAGGGCCCGGCGGCAACCTCCCTTGGTGGGTTTTGTGTTTCCTAGACCATATAACCCATAACATAAGGGCTAGGACTAGGACTAGGCCTATAAGTGTATATTCCATTGTTATATATGTTTGCCCCTATCTGGTAAGCCTGAATATATAAGCAATGAAACAAATTTAACTAGCTAAAATTACACTGTATTATTATTATTTTATTATTATCTTCCTACTCTTTAGTCCATGCTTGCATTCTTGTTTGAATTGTTTACACGAATATGAATTCTATAAGTTTCTCCTTGCATTCTTTATTAAAGTCTGCTATTACCAAATGTTAGTGAAAATATGTACTCTTACTCCCTCCCTTAGTCTCATATTTACTTACGTACACTTTATAAGTGATGGAGCATAATATATATATATATATATATATATATATATATATATATATATATATATATATATATATATATATATACTAATGGTCCGATTCCGGTACACGACCGTTTATATTTTTTTCAAAACAAGGAACAGACCAAATAATCGGTTTCATAAAAATTTGGAATCAGGAATAGACCAATACTATTGGTTCGGTCCGATTTTTACTAGACTAGTCCGGTTCTATTGGTCCGGTCCGATTCCACGGAATTTTTTTATAGCCCTACCCTCACGTGTAGGACGACATTACCATCGGCTTTACACATGACCATTAATATGTCGATATAACCATTGGCTCAAACCCAACATGGATAAATAACTCCAATAACAACTTGGGCCAACTCTGATACCATATTAGAATTGTGCTATCATCCTCTTAAAATGCCTTGTTAATTAAGGGGTGATGTTATCCAATCTTTTATATATAGCGGATCATTTATTTTCTCCAAATTGATGTGGGACAAACAGGCCGACTTAGACATGGCAAATTCGGTTCTTTCGCACAAGGCCCCAAATTTGAGAGGGCCCCATTTTAGATTGACCCATTAGCTAGGTATATATCTTCAAAAAAAAAATAAAATTAATAATATGGCCCAATTTTATAAAACTTTTATCTTTTTATGAAAGTACTTATACATGTTTTATAGTTTTTGTGTGTTTTTTTTTTTTTTAAATATTAGAGCCCAATTTTCACATTTCACATTTAGATAGTCTTACATTCGAGTTTTGATTTGTTGGTCGACTTTTATTATTATCTACCTACTCTTACATTCTTATTTGTATTGTTTACACGAATATGAATTCTATAAGTTTCTCCATGCTTGCATTCTTAATTAAAGTTAGTGAAAATATGTACTCTTACTCCCTCCCTTCGTTTTCTTCTCATATTTACACTTTATAAGTGATGGATATATATATATATATATATATATATATATATATATATATATATATATATATATATATATATATATATATATATATATATATATATATATATTTCTCCCTCCCTTCGTTTTCGTCTCATATTTACACTTTATAAGTGATGGATATATATATATATATATATATATATATATATATATATATATATATATATATATATATATATTTATATATATAGATTTATATATATATATTTATTTATTTGTGGTAAAATTGTAAAGTTTTAATCTCATATAAGAACAATCTGAACGATGGATATCAAAATATTTTATGTGGAGATAAAGATAAATATTTCGGAACAGAACAATTTATGAAAAAGGATTTTTTTTTTTTTTTGAAGATATAATGAACTAACGGATGAACATAAAGAATGTTGCGACGATTGTGTAAAATAGTTGTGGCTAAGCCACTTCTAGTGTTTATACAATGAGTGATATATCTCTTATGGTTCATGAGAATTATAATGAGAAAAATTGAATAGTTCGTTGGAACTATGTTGAGAAAATGAACGTTAAAAGATATACTCCCTCCGTCCCAGTTTAGTGTGAACTTATTTCCCTTTTGGTCCGTCCCAGATTAGTGTGGACTGTCAAAAATGGCAAAGAATCTTTACTATTCCACCCACTCATTCTCTCTCCTACTTTACTTTTACAGTCACAACACCAATCAATTTACTATTCCTTCCACTCATTCTCTCTTCTATTTAATTTTTCATACTCACAAACACCTCCTCCATCTATTTCTCTCTCCTACTTTTTCTTAATTCTTGTGCCACAATTTTTGATCCACACTAAACTGGAACGGAGGGAGTATTATTTAACGTTGCATTTTATCAATAATGTATTGACAAAGATGATAGGCCCACCACTAGAATTTGTCAGATTACTCACGAAAAATTACCCACAGAATATTCCGTCAATATTACCCACAAATTGAAGAAGGTCAAATTTTAAAAAATTCAACTTTTTTTCACACGAAAATTCCGTGGGTAAACGTTTTCATTACCCACGAAAACTATTCCGTGGGTATTTTCGACGGAATTTCCCTGGGTAAAGGAATTAATTACCCACATAATAGTTTTCATGGGTAATTGTAGACACCCCATTCTGAACTTATAATTACATGATTACACTACTCTTCATCTCTCTTTTGTGTTTTGATGAAAGCATATCCGTTTCGTCATGTTTCGTTAAGTTTCTAACTAACCTCGTTAGTTTTGGACTTAATTGTCTAACGGAATAACTGAAGAGGACAAAATGGTCGTTTGACTAGTTGTCCCGCGCGGGATATACGTGTCTCGCGTGAGACATCCCCTCTGCAGGATGTGCAGAATCACTTTCCTTCTCCGTTTCAAACTCTTTTCTTGATAAATATCATCTAATCCGGGTATCCAATCATGAGAGGGTTCTGGAAGCTTCCTTAGGAGGAGTCCCAATCCACTAGAGTCTCCTAATCTTGGTGACCAAGTCATTCATCCACCTCTTAAACCCCAATAAATACTTGATGACTTTCAGTATTTCAGAGGTTCCTGATCCCCGATCGAAAACACAATATGTGGGCGCCTCCCAACTCCCGGACCTATAAACCGTGTCCTAGGATGGAGGGTCCCAAAATATACCATTTCCAAAAAACTTTTCTTTACTTTAACTTGAAAAGTAAACAACACCTTTTTAAAATCATCTCAAAATAACCTCTCTACACGGAGGCGATAGATAAACCTGTTTAAACCAAACACAACCTGGTTTTACAAAATATACAACTGGAAAGGCTATACATAAGCCAATCATAAAACAAACCAAGTTTAAGTTACTTACAACACCATACAACTGAAATATGTTTGTAAAAATTTATATACAACACATTTCCCAAAAGAATAACAACCAAAGTCCAAATTTCAACTCCCAAAATAACTCATACCCTGACAACCCAAAAGGAGTCCAAACTCTTTCCCCGACCTCACTGGTCCGGTCCACCTGTCTCAGCGGGATCTAAAACAATAAAAGGAGAAGGGGTGAGATAAAATCTCAGCAAGCTATTATGTATGCAACAATATGCCATACAATATGCAACACATAAACAGGTTGCTCATATTGGAAAACAGTAAACACCATACGTTACCTTTTCCTTCTGACCAATAAGTCATACAATATACAACACGCAATCAGGTTGCCAATTATCAAATATGCAACACATAAGTAGGTTGCCAAGATCACATTGGGAAACAGTAACCACATTATGATACCTTTCCCATCTAAATCACATATAGTATAACGGTGGGAGTAATACTCCTCTCGTGAACTGTTGGTGCACCTTCACGACTTATACGATCTCTATCGGAGATCCATATAAGTTATCAGCTATCATATGGCATGACTGCACATATCCATAGAAGCTGCGCACCCTGCATCGTGGCCACGAAGGGGGAGAGGTCACAGGTATAAGGAAATCTAAACACCTTATGAGATATCTTCCCATAAGTGATAGTATCCCGCATACCCCCAAAAGATCAGCTGATATCACCATGTTCAAGCACATAACAGATACTTGAAAATAAGTCCACCCTATGGGACACCAATTTTTATAACATGGAACTATAATTCATGTTAATCCAATCACAATAGTGCACATATATTTCAACACTAGTGAATAATAACACAATTCAATGACATGACAATAATACTCATGCTCAATCAAATAAACAGTGCAACACGTATTAAACACTATATGCACAATAACTAGAAACAAGTAAGCACTTATGGCACAATTTATATCACATAAGTCTTACAATTTCATTACATACTATGGAAACCAGAAACAGGATATTCAAACTCCTGTCTAACGAATGTAGTAGTGCAACTTCTTTTAAAGGCACTATACATAACCCAATAACCCTCTAGAGTCAACCACGTAGAGATACAACATGCTATACGTAGCCCTACACATTCACAATACAACATTGAACAACTTCTTTTAAGGTTACGTGATCAAATACCAAGTTTTACAACCTTTGGTTTAAGTTTCATAAACTGCCTTTCAAGCATGTTCACGACATTAATTAAAGCACTTCCCATTATAAAATTGGACCAATTCAAGTTCCATAATGTAGTACTAAAGTTGTACTAGATTCAGGGTTAAAGAGTGTTCCAAATTATGTTGGTTAGACTAGGTTTGCAAGGCCTAGAAAAAGGTTCAAGGTTGCATTTGAAAATGGTTCAAGTCATAACTGCCTTTCAGGCATTTTCACGCCACTATTTAAAGCTCTTGCCAATATCTTTTTGGCCTAATCCAAGTTATACATTGTAGTACTAAACTTCTACTATAAGCATGGTTGAAGAGGTACTAAATCTATACCCTTTTATTTAGGTCCAAAACCTTGCAAAGTTGCTAACCTGGTACAGTTCTGGGAACGACTCGTGTTGCTGGGAACGAGTCATTCCCAACACCTGCACGACTGCTCCAAATGCCACGACTCGTGACCATTTTGGTCACTTGATGTCGCACGATTGCCAAGAGCTTGGTCACGACTCGTGCTTATGGGCACGAGTCGTGCCCAACACCAGAAGCCACGGTTTTAAACAGCAGCAGTAACATCAATAACAACCCAGCTCTTGTACAGTTCAAACAAGGTAAATCCTACCAATACATAAAACGGATTTAACCCATAATATACTCCCTTTTATACCCCATAACATATATGTAACAACCTTACACTAATCCAAGTCTTCCTTGACCTATAATCAACCCCTAGCTTACTACCTTTCACCCTATTCAGTTTCAGCTCAGGGTTCATCATTTTCCAAGCCATAACTTGTCAAAAACACTTCACATACTCAGAATAACATCATTAAACCAAGCATGAACATGTATAGAATAGAATCATAACAACTTACCTCAAGGAAAAGAAGATATAATCGGATAACTATCTCTATCCACCTTCCTTTAGCAAGAATTCAAAGTTGAAATCAACCACAACTCAAGGAATGAATTTCTAGGATTTTAGGAAGTTAAAATAGGGTTTGGAAACTCTCTTGGCTGATAGAAGAAAGAAGAACACTGAGGAACGTTTTTATGCTTCTTGAAGAAGCTTACAAAAGATATATATAAAACATTTACAATTAAGCTCCTCAAAGATTAAAATGCAACAAAACACCACCTTGAACTTAATGTTACACCTAAGCACCCTGATAACTTTTATAACACTTTCAACTCAAATTCAAGTGTTGACAAAGAACTTCACAACTTTTCTTTATTTAGACATTATATGCTTAAATCAAGTTATAACATCTAAAATAACATAGTTCATCAAAATGCCAAAATGAACACGTTAGCAAATCAAATGCTAACAAACCAAGGATGATATGCAAGGCATACCCAACCCCACGTGCTTCACGTATGACCAAAATGTGCCTAGGTTTAGGGTCGTGGACAATACCTCTAATCACCGCCGTAGGATCTACCTCACCTCGGCCTAAGGCAAACACTCTGCCTTGCACTTTCTCTTTTGGTTTTCCCTCTACATCTCTTTTCACACCACCTCTGGACTGATCACCTTGTTGTTTACCACCCGGAGCTTGACCCTTTTTGAATTTAGTACAATCCTTTTTGAAATGCCCCATCTCTCCACAGTTTAGACATTTACCCTGCTTCATCCAACAGGTGTCATCAGAATGCCCTATCCTCTTGCAAAAGTTATAAACAGTCCCAAATTGACGGGATACAGGCCTTGTTGAAACTGTAACTGTACCTCCCTTAGCCACTCCAGCAATTGAAGCTTTAGTCTGACTCTTGCCTTGCCCTGAACTCTGGCCTTGAGACTTAGCTTTGCTTCCACTTGCCTCTGATTTACTCTTATGTTCATCAATGTCATTCTCAATTCTGTAGGCCATATTAACTGCCGCCTGATAGGTAGGAAAATCGTGAGTCAACAATTGCTTCCTGAATTCCAACCTCAACCCTTTAACAAATCGGTAAACCCTCCTTCTTTCATCTGGTACAAGATGTTGGCAATACCTGACTAACTCTGTAAATTTGGCTGAGTACTGAGCTACTGCCAGTGCCCCCTGCTCAAGTTTCAGGAATTCTACCTCTTTCTTATCTTTAATAATCACGGGAATGAAATGCTCCTTGAATTTCCCCACAAAGTTGTCCCAAGTCTGGGGCGTATGATCTCGCTCCCAGCTTTCTTTAAGGATTTACCACCAATGCTCGGCAGGACCCTCTAGTTTAAACACTGCACATCGAACTTTTTCTTCATCTGTGCTCTCCATTGCAATAAAGATTTTTGTCATGGCTTCCAACCATCTCTCAGCTATCACTGGATCTGGATCGCCGTTGAAGCTTGGTGGAGACAATTTGATAAACTTTTCCAATCCCTGGGTTGGCCTTGCCTCAGGTTGCTGCTGTGCTCTACCCTGAGATGCCATATTCTGAAGGAATACCCAAAACATAGCCATCATCTCGGCATTCTGATCTCCCCTAGCACCCTGATCACCAATATTTCCCTGCTGGTCACCACTAGTCCCAGCCATTACAATGATCCATCCAGGAAACACTCGGCGTCAGATATCACACACTTCTCCTTAGACTAGACATCTACCCTTAACTTCTAGCCAAAGCTCTGATACCAACTGTGGCCGCCTCCCAACTCCCGGACCTATAAACCGTTTCCCAGGATGGAGGGTCCCAAAATATACCATTTCGAAAAAACTTTTCTTTACTTTAACTTGAAAAGTAAATAACACGTTTTTAAAACCATTTCAAAATAACTCTCTACACGGAGGCGATAGATAAACCTGTTTAAACCAAACACAACCTGGTTTTACAAAATATACAACTGGAAAGGCTATACACAAGCCAATCATAAAACAAACCAAGTTTAAGTTACTTACAACACCATACAACTGAAATATGTTTGTAAAACTTTATATACAACACATTTCCCAAAAGAATAACAACCAAAGTCCAGCCCCAACTCCCAAAATAACTCATACCCTGACAACCCAAAAGGAGTCCAAACTCTTTCCCCGACCTTACTGGTTCGGTCCACCTGTCTCAGCTAGATCTAAAACAATAAAGGGAGAAGGGGTGAGATAAAATCTCAGCAAGCTATTATGTATGCAACAATATGCCATACAATATGCAACACATAAACATGTTGCTCATATTGGAAAACAGTAAACACCATACGTTACCTTTTCCTTCTGACCAATAAGTCATACAATATGCAACACGCAATCAGGTTGCCAATTATCAAATATGCAACACATAAGTAGGTTGCCAAGATCGCATTGGGAAACAGTAACCACATTATGATACCTTTCCCATCTAAATCACATATAGTATAACGGTGGGAGTAATACTCATCTCGTGAACTGCTGGTGCACCTTCACGGCTTATACGATCTCTATCGGAGATCCATATAAGTTATCAGCTATCATATGGCATGACTGCACATATCCATAGAAGCTGCGCACCCCCAGACCGTGGCCACAGAAGGGGGAGAGGTCACAGGTATAAGGAAATCTAAACACCTTATGAGATATCTTCCCATAAGTGATAGTATCCCGCATACCCCCAAAAGATCAGCTGATATCACCATGTTCAAGCACATAACAAATACTTGAAAATAAGTCCACCCTATGGGACACCAATGTTTATAACATGGAACTATAATTCATGTTAATCCAATCACAATAGTGCACATATATTTCAACACTAATGAATAACAACACATTTCAATGACATGGCAATAATACTCATGCTCAATCAAATAAACAGTGCAACACGTATTAAACAGTATGTGCACAATAACTAGAAACAGGTAAGCACTTATGGCACAATTTATATCACATAAGTCTTACAATTTCATTACATACTATGGAAACCAGAAACAAGGTATTCAAACTCCTGTCTAACGAACGTAGTAGTGCAACTTCTTTTAAAGGCACTATACATAACCCAATATCCCTCTATGGTCACACACGTAGAGATACAACATGCTATATGGAGCTCTACACATTCACAATACAACATTGAACAACTTCTTTTAAGGTTACGTGATCAAATACCAAGTTTTACAACCTTTGGTTTAAGTTTCATAAACTGCCTTTCAAGCATGTTCACGACATTAATTAAAGCACTTCCCATTATCCAATTGGACCAATTCAAGTTCCATGATGTAGTACTAAAGTTGTACTAGATTCAGGGTTAAAGAGTGTTCCAAATTATGTTGGTTAGACTAGGTTTGCAAGGCCTAGAAAAAGGTTCATTTGCATTTGAAAATGGTTCAAGTCATATAACTGCCTTTCAAGCATTTTCACGCCACTATTTAAAGCTCTTGCCAATATCTTTTTGGCCTAATCCAAGTTCTACATTGTAGTACTAAACTTTTACTATAAGCATGGTTGAAGAGGTACTAAATCTATACCCTTTTATATAGGTCCAAAACCTTGCAAAGTTGCTAACCTGGTAAAGTTCTGGGAATGACTCGTGATGCTGGGAACTAGTAGTTCCCAATACTTGCACGACTGCTCCAAATTCCACGACTCGTGACCATTTTGGTCACTTGATGTCGCACGACTGCCAAGAGCTTGGTCACGACTCGTGCTCATGGGCACGAGTCGTGCCCAACACCAGAAGCCACGGTTTTAAACAACAGCAGTAACAGCAATAACAACCCCAGCTCTTGTACAGTTCAAACAAGGTAAATCCTACCAATACATAACATGGTTTTAACCCATAATATACTCCCTTTTATACCCCATAACATATATGTAACAACCTTACACTAATCCAAGTCTTCCTTGACCTATAATCAACCCCTAGCTTACTACCTTTCACCCTATTCAGTTTCAGCTCAGGGTTCATCATTTTCCAAGCCATAACTTGTCAAAAACACTTCACATACTCAGAATAACATCATTAAACCAAGCATGAACATGTATATAACAGAATCATAACAACTTACCTCAAGGAAAAGAAGATATAATCGGATAACTAGCTCTATCCACCTTCCTTTAGCAAGAATTCAAAGTTGAAATCAACCACAACTCAAGGAATGAATTTCTAGGATTTTAGGAAGTTAAAATAGGGTTTGGAAACTCTCTTGGCTGATAGAAGAAAGAAGAACACTGAGGAACGTTTTTATGCTTCTTGAAGAAGCTTACAAAAGATATATATAAAACATTTACAATTAAGCTCCTCAAAGATTAAAATGCAACAAAACACCACCTTGAACTTAATGTTACACCTAAGCACCCTGATAACTTTTATAACACTTTCAACTCAAATTCAAGTGTTGACAAAGAACTGCACAACTTTTCTTTATTTAAGACATTATATGCTTAAATCAAGTTATAACATCTAAAATAACATAGTTCATCAAAATGCCAAAATGAACACGTAAGCAAATCAAATGCTAACAAACCAAGGATGATATGCAAGGCATACCCAACCCCACGTGCTTCACGTGTGACAAAAATGTGCCTAGGTTTAGGGTCGTGACACAATACACACACATTTTGTGGGTTTCTCTCCCTGAAAGATTCCTATAAAATCACCCTAAATCACCTACAGTTTGTTTATCAACCTTGTTGATAACAAACATCAAAGTCTGTATCAAGGATTGAGGCGAAACTCTGTCCGCATCAAGATCCGACTCTAAACTTGAGTCGAAACTCTGTCTGAATCCCTTGTCAAATAAAAGGTAATCATCCTTTAACTTTCGTTTCTCTTCTCAATCCCTCTATTGATTTTAGAGTAGTGTAATCCCACAAAAAAGATTAGCCTAGAGTCCCTTCAATTCATGGAGGCGATCTCGAAGCATACAATTCGACATTCCTAATTAATAAATTAATTAGGGTTTATTTATTTCTTTTTATTGTTCATAGAAGAATTGGCCTCTAGTTTTGCCTTTGGGATTATTAAATCTGATAGAACTAGGACCACCTTTGCTGTACATAGCAGTGGTAAATTCTGAACTAGAAGAAGAAGATCCAATTGAATTGGAATGACCTCTTTGTTGCTCATCTTGCAGTAAGATACTTAGTGCTTCATCAATTGTTGGAAGAGGTTTAATCATCAAGATTTGACCCCGAGTGTGTGTAAAGCTCTCATTTAATCCCATCAAAAATTGAGTTAGCTTTTGTAATGTCTCATATTCCTCTTGTGCTTTTACAGCTCCACAAGCACAATCACAGATACATTTAGGAAATTGAAACAAAGCCTCATATTCATCCCACATACTTTTGAACTTCGTGTGATAGCCCGAAATTGAAAAATGATCTTGAGAAAATGATGTAATATCTTTCTGAATTTAGAATATCTTAGCTAAATTCGACTGAGCATACCTAGACTTAAGACTATCCCAAATTTGTTTGGCTGATTTGATATAAACAACACTTGAAACAATATCAGGACTCGAAACATTTAATAGCCAGGAAATCACCATGTCAGGTTGAATACAAGTTCCATCGACCATACCTAGTTTTAATTTGGCTGACAAAGCAATGATCATTGACCGACTCCATTGCGCATAATTGACCTGAATGGAACTTGATTCACTAATTTGAGACATGGATGATCATTTGGATGCATAAATAGTGGATGATTTGGATTTAATTGCAATGTAGAGGCTTCAATATCATAGAAATCTGGTATAGTGTTCGTCATAGTAGGATCCGCCATTGATAAGCAGGATAGAACAGAAAGTTAAGAACAATTTGAGAAATTAGGTTGAATGGATCTTCATAGCTCTGATACCATGTTAGAAGAGAGAAAGAGAGAGAGAGAGAGAGAGAGAGAGAGAGAGAGAGAGAGAGAGAGATAAGAATGAGAAGGAAATTTGATAGAATGAAAATCATCATTGTATTCTCTGTACTTGAATGTATATATACAAGATAATATGAACATTCTAACAAACCACTAACTGACTAACAATCTAACAACATCCTAACAACTTGTAACTTACCTCCCAACTTGTCTCACAATCTGCCTCACAACCCGCCTCTACACCTGCCTAACAACTTGCCTCACAACCTGTCTCACAACCAATCTCGCATCACTGCCACATCTACATTCTGTACCATAACCTATGCCTCTACTACATACACCATATACATATCCTACTTCACCTGCTCGCTAGAGCCCGGTTCATCTCATCATTCTTCAAGATTGTACTTCTCCAAGGATCATTCATCTTGTAGGGGCATATAAGGAATATACTTGTATATATTTTATTAGTAAAGATTCTGCTAGATCATATATTAGTTACTTTCCTAATATGATCACTATTGTATAGTTTTCTTATTTGATGTATCTATACTAGTTTAGGAAGCACTCCTCCTCTTGTATAAATATATGTACCTATTGTTATTAATAAATTTGAGTCATTAATATCAACTCTCTCTCACCCATATATGAAATAACTTCGGCTAACTATCTTTTATTTTATTAGTTTTTACGTCATCTTTTCCAAAATGAATGGCAACACTTAAGGGAGGAAGAACAGTGGACTCTTATTTATGAAAGGGGGGGGGAGTAGGAATTCTCTTATTTGATCTCATTTTTTTTTTGTTTTTGTTTTTTTTTTTGGACAAAAGGAGAACGGTACGATACCTCCCTAGATTTATTAATGAAGACGCAAATTACAAACATGGTGGGGGACATTAGATCAAGTATTTCATCCTTGAAAAAAAAAAGAAAAATAAAAAGAAAAAAGTAAAGAAGGCAATCTAACTAAAAAGAAATCACACAACAGCATAAAAACTAGTAGGCATAAGCTAACCAAATTATCACAGAAGCAACAAACAACATTCTCAAGTTCATAAGACTAACACTCCACCCCTCACTTAACTGAGAATTTTTATTCGTAGTTAACCCAACATTTAGCCCTTATAAGCCATTGGTATAGCTTCCAATGGAATTGATTTCCTTAAAGTTATCCCCATCCGTTCACTCATATCAATATCCTTACCTTTAACTCCATCAGCTAATTTCCAATCAAACTTGTGCAAGATCGAACCCAAAGCCAACGGAAGCACACGAGAGGCAAGTGGAATAGCAGGGCACATTCTTCTACCCGATCCAAATGGTATGAACTCAAAATGTTGGCCCTTATAATCCATCATGCTGTGCTCTAAGAACCTCTCCGGCTTGAATTCCAATGGGCTTTTCCATGTCTTTGGATCTCGCCCAATGGCCCACACATTCACGAGGATTTGTGTCTCTTTAGGGATATTGTAGCCTAGCATTTGGCAAGAATCCATGGCCTTGTGTGGGACTAAGAATGGGAGTGGTGGATGGAGCCTTAGAGTTTCCTTTATCACTGCTTTGAGGTATGGTAGGTCTTCTATGTGTCTTTCTTGAAGCTTTTCATTTGGAGAAAGAAGTCCTCTTAGCTCGGATTGGACTTCGTGGAGTGTGGTTGGGTTGTGGAGAAGCTCAGCCATTGCCCACTCTAGTGTGCTTGTAGTTGTGTCCGTTCCTGCAGTGAACATCTCCTAAAATGTTTTCCTAAGTTAGAATACAATCAGAGAGAGAGATAGAGAGAGAGAGAGAGAGAGAGAGAGAGAGAGAGAGAGAGTGAGAGAGAGAGAGAGATACTTACAAACACAATATTATTTATCGTCAAAGACGAGAACCTAGATGGACCTTCAATCCCATCTCCGCGATACTCCAAAAGAACATCTAAGAAGTCCTTTTTCTTCTTTTCACTAGGGCCATTCTCCATGCTCTCCTTAATGAATTCTCCTGCAATATCACAGGCTTTGTTCCCATGAAATTGGGTCTTTGTCCTTATACCTTGTGGATCAAGCCTTTTTAAGATAGGCAAATAATCAGCAACATTAGGCTTTCCTGCAAATTCCATCACTTTGCCTGCATGGTAAAAGAACTTCGCCCCTCTATCCGATTTTGGATCTAAAAGATCCCTTGAGAACATCAAATTCCCAAGAAGATTAAATGCCATCAAGAAAAAGAACCTTCCAACATCAACGGTACTATTAGCACCCTCCCCAGCCTCATCTTCTATAAATTTCACCATTTGATCAATACAACGACTGCGGACCCCACTAGAAGCGTCCAAACGGCTATTCACAAAGAACTCCGTGGTGGACAAGCGCCTCAACATACGCCATTGTGGGCCATATTGTTGGGTTACGAGGGACCCCTCGTTTCCAAAGTCACCTATCATGGATTCATAGATTTTCCTCCCTGCAAGAACCACATCGTGGTTCTTGAACATCTCTCGAGCTGAGTCACTTGATGAGATTACCACGGTGCACATAGAACCTAACCATATAGTCATGATGGAGCCATGTTCACGAGCCAACTTGGCAAATGATTCATGGGGTGACCAACCTAATTGGAAAATGTTGCCAACCACCGGCCACCTTCTAGGGCCCGGCGGCAACCTCCCTTGGTGGGTTTTGTGTTTCCTAGACCATATAACCCATAACATAAGGGCTAGGACTAGGACTAGGCCTATAAGTGTATATTCCATTGTTATATATGTTTGCCCCTATCTGGTAAGCCTGAATATATAAGCAATGAAACAAATTTAACTAGCTAAAATTACACTGTATTATTATTATTTTATTATTATCTTCCTACTCTTTAGTCCATGCTTGCATTCTTGTTTGAATTGTTTACACGAATATGAATTCTATAAGTTTCTCCTTGCATTCTTTATTAAAGTCTGCTATTACCAAATGTTAGTGAAAATATGTACTCTTACTCCCTCCCTTAGTCTCATATTTACTTGCGTACACTTTATAAGTGATGGAGCATAATATATAATATATATATATATATATATATATATATATATATATATATATATATATATATATATATATATATATATATTGGTCCGATTCCGGTACACGACCGTTTATATTTTTTTCAAAACAAGGAATGCACCAAATAATCGGTTTCATAAAAATTTGGAATCGTGAATAGACCAATACTATTGAGTCGGTCCGGTTTTTACTGAACTGCTCCGGTTCTATTGGTCCGGTCCGATTTCACGGAATTTTTTTATAGCCCTGCCCTCACGTGTAGGACGACATTACCATCGGCTTTACACATGACCATTAATATGTCGATATAACCATTGGCTCAAACCCAACATGGATAAACAACTCCAATAACAACTTGGGCCAACTCTGATACCATATTAGAATTGTGCTATCATCCTCTTAAAATGCCTTGTTAATTAAGGGGTGATGTTATCCAATCTTTTATATATAGCGGATCATTTATTTTCTCCAAATTGATGTGGGACAAACAGGCCGACTTAGACATGGCAAATTCGGTTCTTTCGCACAGGGCCCCAAATTTGAGAGGACCCCATTTTAGATTGACCCATTAGCTAGGTATATATCTTCAAAAAAAAATAAAATTAATAATATGGCCCAATTTTATAAAACTTTTATCTTTTTATGAAAGTACTTACACATATTTTATAGTTATTGTGTGTTTTTTTTTTTTCTTTTAAATATTAGAGCCCAATTTTCACATTTCACATTTAGATAGTCTTACATTCGAGTATTGATTTGTTGGTCGACTTTTATTATTATCTACCTACTCTTGCATTCTTATTTGTATTGTTTACACGAATATGAATTCTATAAGTTTCTCCATGCTTGCATTCTTAATTAAAGTTGAGTGCGTCTGGGGAGAAACGCGTTTCTCCGTCGCGTATGGAGAAACGGGGCTTATTATGTCGCGCGACATAAGTAGCCAGTTTCTGGATATTCTTTACAAAGCTTCTGGATATCCAGAAGCTTTGAAATGGATATCCAGAAGCTTTGTAAAGGATATCCAGAAACCAAGTATTTTTTTCTGGATATTCTTTACAAAGCTTCTGGATATCCAGAAGCTTTGAAATGGATATCCAGAAGCTTTGTAAAGGATATCCAGAAAAAATATTTGGTTTCTGGATGTCCTTTACAAAGCTTCTGGATATCCTTTTCAAAGCTTCTGGATATCCTTTCCAAAGCTTCTGGATATCCAGAAGCTGATGAAGTGATATCCAGTTTTTGTGGCTATGTATGTCGCGCGACATAACAAGCCCCGTTTCTCCATAAGCGACGGAGAAACGCGTTTCTCCCCAGATTTTGTGATTAAAGTTAGTGAAAATATGTCTCTTACTCCCTCCCTTCGTTTTCGTCTCATATTTACACTTTATAAGTGATGGATATATATATATATATATATATATATATATATATATATATATATATATATATATATATATACTCCCTCCCTTCGTTTTCGTCTCATATTTACACTTTATAAGTGATGGATATATATATATATATATATATATATATATATATATATATATATATATATATATATATATATATATATATATATATATTTATATATATAGATACATATATATATATTTATTTATTTGTGGTAAAATTGTAAAGTTTTAATCTCATATAAGAACAATCTGAACGATGGATATCAAAATATTTTATGTGGAGATAAAGATAAATATTTCGGAACAGAACAATTTATGAAAAAGGATTTTTTTTTTTTTTGAAGATATAATGAACTAACGGATGAACATAAAGAATGTTGCGACGATTGTGTAAAATAGTTGTGGCGAAGCCACTTCTAGTGTTTATACAATGAGTGATATATCTCTTATGGTTCATGAGAATTATAATGAGAAAAATTGAATAGTTCATTGGAACTATGTTGAGAAAATGAACGTTAAAAGATATACTCCCTCCGTCCCAGTTTAGTGTGAACTTATTTCCCTTTTGATCCGTCCCAGATTAGTGTGGACTGTCAAAAATGGCAAAGAATCTTTACTATTCCACCCACTCATTCTCTCTCCTACTTTACTTTTACACTCACAACACCAATCAATTTACTATTCCTTCCACTCATTCTCTCTCCTATTTAATTTTTCATACTCACAAACACCTCCTCCACCTATTTCTCTCTCCTACTTTTTCTTAATTCTTGTGCCACAATTTTTGGTCCACACTAAACTGGAACGGAGGGAGTATTATTTAACGTTGCATTTTATCAATAATGTATTGACAAAGATGATAGGCCCACCACTAGAATTTGTCAGATTACTCACGAAAAATTACCCACGGAATATTCCGTCAATATTACCCACAAATTGAAGAAGGTCAAATTTTAAAAAATTCAACTTTTTTTCACACGAAAATTCCGTGGGTAAACGTTTTCATTACCCACGGAAACTATTCCGTGGGTATTTTCGACGGAATTTCCCTGGGTAAAGGAATTAATTACCCACATAATAGTTTTCATGGGTAATTGTAGACACCCCATTCTAAACCTATAATTACATGATTACACTACTCTTCATCTCTCTTTTGTGTTTTGATGAAAGCATATCCGTTTCGTCATGTTTCGTTAAGTTTCTAACTAACCTCGTTAGTTTTGGACTTAATTGTCTAACGAAATAACTGAAGAGGACAAAATGGTCATTTGACTAGTTGTCCCGCACGGGATATACGTGTCTCGCGTGAGACATCCCCTCTGCAGGATGTGCAGAATCACTTTCCTTCTCCATTTCAAACTCTTTTCTTGATAAATATCATCTAATCCGGGTATCCAATCATGAGAGGGTTCTGGAAGCTTCCTTAGGAGGAGTCCCAATCCACTAGAGTCTCCTAATCTTTGTGACCAAGTCATTCATCCACCTCTTAAACCCCAATAAATACTTGATGACTTTCAGTATTTCAGAGGTTCCTGATCCCCGATCGAAAACACAATATGTGGGCGCCTCCCAACTCCCGGACCTATAAACCGTGTCCTAGGATGGAGGGTCCCAAAATATACCATTTCCAAAAAACTTTTCTTTACTTTAACTTGAAAAGTAAACAACACCTTTTTAAAATCATCTCAAAATAACCTCTCTACACGGAGGCGATAGATAAACCTGTTTAAACCAAACACAACCTGGTTTTACAAAATATACAACTGGAAAGGCTATACATAAGCCAATCATAAAACAAACCAAGTTTAAGTTACTTACAACACCATACAACTGAAATATGTTTGTAAAAATTTATATACAACACATTTCCCAAAAGAATAACAACCAAAGTCCAGCCCCAACTCCCAAAATAACTCATACCCTGACAACCCAAAAGGAGTCCAAACTCTTTCCCCGACCTCACTGGTCCGGTCCACCTGTCTCAGCGGGATCTAAAACAATAAAAGGAGAAGGGGTGAGATAAAATCTCAGCAAGCTATTATGTATGCAACAATATGCCATACAATATGCAACACATAAACAGGTTGCTCATATTGGAAAACAGTAAACACCATACGTTACCTTTTCCTTCTGACCAATAAGTCATACAATATACAACACGCAATCAGGTTGCCAATTATCAAATATGCAACACATAAGTAGGTTGCCAAGATCACATTGGGAAACAGTAACCACATTATGATACCTTTCCCATCTAAATCACATATAGTATAACGGTGGGAGTAATACTCCTCTCGTGAACTGTTGGTGCACCTTCACGGCTTATACGATCTCTATCGGAGATCCATATAAGTTATCAGCTATCATATGGCATGACTGCACATATCCATAGAAGCTGCGCACCCCCAGACCGTGGCCACAGAAGGGGGAGAGGTCACAGGTATAAGGAAATCTAAACACCTTATGAGATATCTTCCCATAAGTGATAGTATCCCGCATACCCCCAAAAGATCAGCTGATATCACCATGTTCAAGCACATAACAGATACTTGAAAATAAGTCCACCCTATGGGACACCAATTTTTATAACATGGAACTATAATTCATGTTAATCCAATCACAATAGTGCACATATATTTCAACACTAGTGAATAATAACACAATTCAATGACATGGCAATAATACTCATGCTCAATCAAATAAACAGTGCAACACGTATTAAACACTATATGCACAATAACTAGAAACAAGTAAGCACTTATGGAACAATTTATATCACATAAGTCTTACAATTTCATTACATACTATGGAAACCAAAAACAGGATATTCAAACTCCTGTCTAACGAATGTAGTAGTGCAACTTCTTTTAAAGGCACTATACATAACCCAATAACCCTCTAGAGTCAACCACGTAGAGATACAACATGCTATACGTAGCCCTACACATTCACAATACAACATTGAACAACTTCTTTTAAGGTTACGTGATCAAATACCAAGTTTTACAACCTTTGGTTTAAGTTTCATAAACTGCCTTTCAAGCATGTTCACGACATTAATTAAAGCACTTCCCATTATAAAATTGGACCAATTCAAGTTCCATAATGTAGTACTAAAGTTGTACTAGATTCAGGGTTAAAGAGTGTTCCAAATTATGTTGGTTAGACTAGGTTTGCAAGGCCTAGAAAAAGGTTCAAGGTTGCATTTGAAAATGGTTCAAGTCATAACTGCCTTTCAAGCATTTTCACGCCACTATTTAAAGCTCTTGCCAATATCTTTTTGGCCTAATCCAAGTTATACATTGTAGTACTAAACTTCTACTATAAGCATGGTTGAAGAGGTACTAAATCTATACCCTTTTATTTAGGTCCAAAACCTTGCAAAGTTGCTAACCTGGTACAGTTCTGGGAACGACTCGTGTTGCTGGGAACGAGTCATTCCCAACACCTGCACGACTGCTCCAAATGCCACGACTCGTGACCATTTTGGTCACTTGATGTCGCACGATTGCCAAGAGCTTGGTCACGACTCGTGCTCATGGGCACGAGTCGTGCCCAACACCAGAAGCCACGGTTTTAAACAGCAGCAGTAACATCAATAACAACCCAGCTCTTGTACAGTTCAAACAAGGTAAATCCTACCAATACATAAAACGGTTTTAACCCATAATATACTCCCTTTTATACCCCATAACATATATGTAACAACCTTACACTAATCCAAGTCTTCCTTGACCTATAATCAACCCCTAGCTTACTACCTTTCACCCTATTCAGTTTCAGCTCAGGGTTCATCATTTTCCAAGCCATAACTTGTCAAAAACACTTCACATACTCAGAATAACATCATTAAACCAAGCATGAACATGTATAGAATAGAATCATAACAACTTACCTCAAGGAAAAGAAGATATAATCGGATAACTATCTCTATCCACCTTCCTTTAGCAAGAATTCAAAGTTGAAATCAACCACAACTCAAGGAATGAATTTCTAGGATTTTAGGAAGTTAAAATAGGGTTTGGAAACTCTCTTGGCTGATAGAAGAAAGAAGAACACTGAGGAACGTTTTTATGCTTCTTGAAGAAGCTTACAAAAGATATATATAAAACATTTACAATTAAGCTCCTCAAAGATTAAAATGCAACAAAACACCACCTTGAACTTAATGTTACACCTAAGCACCCTGATAACTTTTATAACACTTTCAACTCAAATTCAAGTGTTGACAAAGAACTTCACAACTTTTCTTTATTTAGACATTATATGCTTAAATCAAGTTATAACATCTAAAATAACATAGTTCATCAAAATGCCAAAATGAACACGTTAGCAAATCAAATGCTAACAAACCAAGGATGATATGCAAGGCATACCCAACCCCACGTGCTTCACGTATGACCAAAATGTGCCTAGGTTTAGGGTCGTGACACTCACTCCCCCTTAAACAAAATTCGTCCCGAATTTGGACTTCACTTACCTGAATGATCCAACAACTCAGGATACTTCTGCCTCATCTCAGATTCCAATTCCCAAGTGGCTTCCTCAATGGTGTGATTCTTCCAAATAACTTTCACCACGGGAATACTCTTGGTACGCAATTCCCGGACCTGCCTCTCCAGAATCCGTAAAGGTACCTCAACATAGGTCATATCCGCTTGGACATCCTCAGGAGGAGAACTCAACACATGAGAGGAATCATAACAGTACTTCCTTAACATGGATACAGGGAACACATCATGGAGAGAAGAAAGAGATGGTGGTAGGGCCAAACGATAGGCCAACTCAACTACCTTCTCTAACACCTCAAATGGACCAACAAATCTCGAAGCCAATTTCCCTTTTTTGCTAAACCTCTTGATCCCCGTTCTTGGTGAGATCTTCAAGAACACAAAATCACCAACCTGAAAGGATAACTCCCTTCTTCTCGTGTCGGCATAACTTTTCTAGCGACTCTGGGATGTCCTCAAACTGTCACGGATCACCTTGATCTTCTCAGTTGAGTCTCTAACCAAATCTGGACCCCAAAGTTTAGCCTCACCAACCTCGTCCCAACACATTGGGGAACTACATTTCCTCCCATACAATGCCTCATACGGTGCCATGTCAATGCTGGATTGGTAGCTATTGTTGTAGGCAAACTCCACTAAAGGCAAATGGTCCTCCCAAGATAACTGGAAGTCCATCACACACGCTCGTAACATATCCTCAAGAATCTAAATGGTCCTCTCTGTCTGCCCATCAGTCTGAGGATGAAATGCTGTACTAAAACTCAACTTAGACCCCAAGGCCTCATGTAAAGCCTTCCAAAACCGCAAAGTGAATCTCGGATCCTATCAGAAACAATGTTGACAAGTACCCCAATGGATATACAACTGAGCCAATATCTCCAAGGTATAGTTGGTTGAAACTGGAAGAAAATGAGCTGATTTGGTCAATCTATCCACAATCATCCATATAGCATCCATCTTCTTCGGAGTAGGAGGCAATCCTGTCACAAAATCCATATAAATGGCCTCCCACTTCCACTCAGGAATATCAAGTGGTTGAAGTAGTCCAGCTGGCCTCTGATGTTCAGCTTTGATCTGTTGGCAAGTCAAACACTTTGATACAAATTCTGCAATCTCCTTTTTCATGCCATTCCACCAGTAACCCCTTTTCAGATCCTGATACATCTTGGTGCTCCCTGGATGAATAGCAAATCGGGACTTATGGCCATTCTCTAATACCTGCCTTTTGATCTCTGGGGAAGAAGGTACGCAAATCCTACCTTTGAAGGTAAGAATTCCATCCTTGTTCAATGCAAACTCCCCAAACTTTCCATCTTGCAATTTCCCCCTGATTTTCTTCAACTCATCATCATTCAACTGAGCTTCCATAAGATCTCCATAAAGAGTAGGAACATCTCTGACATTAGCAAACAACATATCACCTTTCAACTCCCGAGATACCAAGGACGATAGATGAGCCTTACGGCTAATAGCATCAGCTACCACATTGGCCTTCCCGGGATGATAAGAAATAACACAATCATAGTCTTTCAGAAGCTCCAACCATCGCCTCTGTCTGTTGTTCAGGCCTTCGGGTAAACAAGTACTTCAGGCTCTTATGATCTGTAAATATCTCAAATTTTGCCCCATAAAAGTAGTGCTTCCACTTATGCAATGCAAACACAATGGCTGCTAACTCCATATCGTGGGTAGGATAATTCTGCTCCGCTGGTGATAACTTCCTCGAAGCATACGCAATTACCTTCCCATTTTGCATAAAAAAACAACCCAGACCCTCTTTAGAGGCATCACTGAATATAACAAAGTTCTCACAACCCCTTGGAAGTGTAAGAATATGAGCTGAAGTCAATCTCTTCTTCGCCCGCAAGAAACCAGACTTCACACTTTGCATCCCAAATAAATGGTATATCCTTCCTAGTCAATCTGGTCAACGGAGTTGCAATCCTCGAAAATCCCTCAATAAATCTTCGATAGTACCCCTCTAACCCAAGGAAACTACGAACCTCTGTCACTGTAGAAGGCTGTTTCCAGTTGACTACGACCTCAATTTTTGAAGGATCCACTGCAATCCCATTTCTGGATACCACATGACCTTAAAAGAAATCTGCTCCTGTAATTCACACTTGCTGAACTTTGCAAATAACTGTTTCTCACGAAGCACGAATAAGACAATTCTCAAGTTCCTCTCGTGATCTTCCCTGGATTTTGAGTATACCAGGATATGATCAATAAAAACAACAACAAAGTTATCAAGATACAGTTTAAAAATCCTGTTCATCATGTCCATGAAGACTGCTGGTGCATTAGTCAACCCAAATGGCATAACAAGAAATTCATAATGCCCGTACCTTGTTCTGAAAGCTATCTTTGAAACATCATCTGGCTTAATTTTCAACTGATGGTATCCGCTACGTAAATCCAACTTAGAATATATAACGGAACCTTGAAGTTGATCAAACAAATCATCAATGTGAGGAAGAGGATATTTGTTCTTAATTGTAGCTTGATTCAGTAGTCTGTAATCAATACACAGCCGCAAAGTACCATCCTTCTTCCTAACAAACAACACTGGTGCTCCCTAGGGTGATACACTGGGATGAATAAAACCCCTATCTAGAAACTCCTGCAACTGAAGTTTCAACTCTTTCAACTCAGCTGGAGCCATTTTGTAGGGTGCCTTAGAAATTGGTGAAGTACCTGGCAATAAGTCAATACAAAACTCCACTTCTCTATCGGGAGGCATACTATACTCAGTTGAGAATACGTCACTGAACTCATTCACAACTGGAACACAAGATAATTCAGGAGACTTCTTACCAGAATCTACCACATATGCCAAGTAACCATCACACCCTTTAGATAATAACTTTCTAGCCTTTAGTGCAGAAATAACATGAATGCCAAATAAAGATTTATCAGCATCAAAAATAAATACAGGCACATCAGGCATAGAAAAGGTGACTCGCTTTCTGCGACAGTCCACCAAGGCATGACAAGAACTCAACCAATCCATGCCTAAAATAACATCAAAATATCGGATTGGTAACTCTACCAAATCCACTGGCAATACATGCTCACAAATAATCACCTCATAGCCATGATAGATCAGAGAGGATTCGAGGTGCTCTCCCACAGGAGTAGAAACCTCTAACACATAAGGTAACAACATAGGCAACTTATGCAATGTAAATGCAAAATGAGATGCCACATATGAATGAGACGATCCAGGGTCGATAAGAACACGAGCGCTGACCCCTGAGACATGGACAATACCTCTAATCACCGCCGTAGGATCTACCTCACCTCGGCCTAAGGCAAACACTCTGCCTTGCACTTTCTCTTTTGGTTTTCCCTCTACATCTCTTTTCACACCACCTCTGGACTGATCACCTTGTTGTTTACCACCCGGAGCTTGACCCTTTTTGAATTTAGTACAATCCTTTTTGAAATGCCCCATCTCTCCACAGTTTAGACATTTACCCTGCTTCCTCCAACATGTGTCTTCAGAATGCCCTATCCTCTTGCAAAAGTTACAAACAGTCCCAAATTGACGGGATACAGGCCTTGTTGAAACTGTAACTGTACCTCCCTTAGCCACTCCAGCAATTGAAGCTTTAGTCTGACTCTTGCCTTGCCCTGAACTCTGGCCTTGAGACTTAGCTTTGCTTCCACTTGCCTCTGATTTACTCTTATGTTCATCAATGTCATTCTCAATTCTGTAGGCCATATTAACTGCCGCCTGATAGGTAGGAAAATCGTGAGTCAACAATTGCTTCCTGAATTCCAACCTCAACCCTTTAACAAATCGGTAAACCCTCCTTCTTTCATCTGGTACAAGATGTTGGCAATACCTGACTAACTCTGTAAATTTGGCTGAGTACTGAGCTACTGCCAGTGCCCCCTACTCAAGTTTCAGGAATTCTACCTCTTTCTTATCTTTAGTAATCACGGGAATGAAATGCTCCTTGAATTTCCCCACAAAGTTGTCCCAAGTCTGGGGCGTATGATCTCGCTCCCAGCTTTCTTTAAGGATTTACCACCAATGCTCGGCAGGACCCTCTAGTTTAAACACTGCACATCGAACTTTTTCTTCATCTGTGCTCTCCATTGCAATAAAGATTTTTGTCATGGCTTCCAACCATCTCTCAGCTATCACTGGATCTGGATCGCCGTTGAAGCTTGGTGGAGACAATTTGATAAACTTTTCCAATCCCTGGGTTGGCCTTGCCTCAGGTTGCTGCTGTGCTCTACCCTGAGTTGCCATATTCTGAAGGAATACCCGAAACATAGCCATCATCTCGGCATTCTGATCTCCCCTAGCACCCTGATCACCAATATTTCCCTGCTGGTCACCACTAGTCCCAGCCATTACAATGATCCATCCAGGAAACACTCGGCGTCAGATATCACACACTTCTCCTTAGACTAGACATCTACCCTTGACTTCTAGCCAAAGCTCTGATACCAACTGTGGCCGCCTCCCAACTCCCGGACCTATAAACCGTTTCCCAGGATGGAGGGTCCCAAAATATACCATTTCGAAAAAACTTTTCTTTACTTTAACTTGAAAAGTAAACAACACCTTTTTAAAACCATTTCAAAATAACTCTCTACACGGAGGCGATAGATAAACCTGTTTAAACCAAACACAACCTGGTTTTACAAAATATACAACTGGAAAGGCTATACACAAGCCAATCATAAAACAAACCAAGTTTAAGTTACTTACAACACCATACAACTGAAATATGTTTGTAAAACTTTATATACAACACATTTCCCAAAAGAATAACAACCAAAGTCCAGCCCCAACTCCCAAAATAACTCATACCCTGACAACCCAAAAGGAGTCCAAACTCTTTCCCCGACCTTACTGGTCCGGTCCACCTGTCTCAGCTGGATCTAAAACAATAAAGGGAGAAGGGGTGAGATAAAATCTCAGCAAGCTATTATGTATGCAACAATATGCCATACAATATGCAACACATAAACAGGTTGCTCATATTGGAAAACAGTAAACACCATACGTTACCTTTTCCTTCTGACCAATAAGTCATACAATATGCAACACGCAATCAGGTTGCCAATTATCAAATATGCAACACATAAGTAGGTTGCCAAGATCGCATTGGGAAACAGTAACCACATTATGATACCTTTCCCATCTAAATCACATATAGTATAACGGTGGGAGTAATACTCATCTCGTGAACTGCTGGTGCACCTTCACGGCTTATACGATCTCTATCGGAGATCCATATAAGTTATCAGCTATCATATGGCATGACTGCACATATCCATAGAAGCTGCGCACCCTGCACCGTGGCCACAGAAGGGGGAGAGGTCACAGGTATAAGGAAATCTAAACACCTTATGAGATATCTTCCCATAAGTGATAGTATCCCGCATACCCCCAAAAGATCAGCTGATATCACCATGTTCAAGCACATAACAAATACTTGAAAATAAGTCCACCCTATGGGACACCAATGTTTATAACATGGAACTATAATTCATGTTAATCCAATCACAATAGTGCACATATATTTCAACACTAATGAATAACAACACATTTCAATGACATGGCAATAATACTCATGCTCAATCAAATAAACAGTGCAACACGTATTAAACACTATGTGCACAATAACTAGAAACAGGTAAGCACTTATGGCACAATTTATATCACATAAGTCTTACAATTTCATTACATACTATGGAAACCAGAAACAAGGTATTCAAACTCCTGTCTAACGAACGTAGTAGTGCAACTTCTTTTAAAGGCACTATACATAACCCAATATCCCTCTATGGTCACCCAGGTAGAGATACAACATGCTATATGTAGCCCTACACATTCACAATACAACATTGAACAACTTCTTTTAAGGTTACGTGATCAAATACCAAGTTTTACAACCTTTGGTTTAAGTTTCATAAACTGCCTTTCAAGCATGTTCACGACATTAATTAAAGCACTTCCCATTATCCAATTGGACCAATTCAAGTTCCATGATGTAGTACTAAAGTTGTACTAGATTCAGGGTTAAAGAGTGTTCCAAATTATGTTGGTTAGACTAGGTTTGCAAGGCCTAGAAAAAGGTTCAAGGCTGCATTTGAAAATGGTTCAAGTCATATAACTGCCTTTCAAGCATTTTCACGCCACTATTTAAAGCTCTTGCCAATATCTTTTTGGCCTAATCCAAGTTCTACATTGTAGTACTAAACTTGTACTATAAGCATGGTTGAAGAGGTACTAAATCTATACCCTTTTATATAGGTCCAAAACCTTGCAAAGTTGCTAACCTGGTACAGTTCTGGGAATGACTCGTGATGCTGGGAACTAGTAGTTCCCAATACTTGCACGACTGCTCCAAATGCCACGACTCGTGACCATTTTGGTCACTTGATGTCGCACGACTGCCAAGAGCTTGGTCACGACTCGTGCTCATGGGCACGAGTCGTGCCCAACACCAGAAGCCACGGTTTTAAACAGCAGCAGTAACAGCAATAACAACCCCAGCTCTTGTACAGTTCAAACAAGGTAAATCCTACCAATACATAACATGGTTTTAACCCATAATATACTCCCTTTTATACCCCATAACATATATGTAACAACCTTACACTAATCCAAGTCTTCCTTGACCTATAATCAACCCCTAGCTTACTACCTTTCACCCTATTCAGTTTCAGCTCAGGGTTCATCATTTTCCAAGCCATAACTTGTCAAAAACACTTCACATACTCAGAATAACATCATTAAACCAAGCATGAACATGTATATAACAGAATCATAACAACTTACCTCAAGGAAAAGAAGATATAATCGGATAACTAGCTCTATCCACCTTCCTTTAGCAAGAATTCAAAGTTGAAATCAACCACAACTCAAGGAATGAATTTCTAGGATTTTAGGAAGTTAAAATAGGGTTTGGAAACTCTCTTGGCTGATAGAAGAAAGAAGAACACTGAGGAACGTTTTTATGCTTCTTGAAGAAGCTTACAAAAGATATATATAAAACATTTACAATTAAGCTCCTCAAAGATTAAAATGCAACAAAACACCACCTTGAACTTAATGTTACACCTAAGCACCCTGATAACTTTTATAACACTTTCAACTCAAATTCAAGTGTTGACAAAGAACTGCACAACTTTTCTTTATTTAAGACATTATATGCTTAAATCAAGTTATAACATCTAAAATAACATAGTTCATCAAAATGCCAAAATGAACACGTAAGCAAATCAAATGCTAACAAACCAAGGATGATATGCAAGGCATACCCAACCCCACGTGCTTCACGTGTGACAAAAATGTGCCTAGGTTTAGGGTCGTGACACAATACACACACATTTTGTGGGTTTCTCTCCCTGAAAGATTCCTATAAAATCACCCTAAATCACCTACAGTTTGTTTATCAACCTTGTTGATAACAAACATCAAAGTCTGTATCAAGGATTGAGGCGAAACTCTGTCCGCATCAAGATCCGACTCTAAACTTGAGTCGAAACTCTGTCTGAATCCCTTCTCAAATAAAAGGTAATCATCCTTTAACTTTCGTTTCTCTTCTCAATCCCTCTATTGATTTTAGAGTAGTGTAATCCCACAAAAAAGATTAGCCTAGAGTCCCTTCAATTCATGGAGGCGATCTCGAAGCATACAATTCGACATTCCTAATTAATAAATTAATTAGGGTTTATTTATTTCTTTTTATTGTTCATAGAAGAATTGGCCTCTAGTTTTGCCTTTGGGATTATTAAATCTGATAGAACTAGGACCACCTTTGCTGTACATAGCAGTGGTAAATTCTGAACTAGAAGAAGAAGATCCAATTGAATTGGAATGACCTCTTTGTTGCTCATCTTGCAGTAAGATACTTAGTGCTTCATCAATTGTTGGAAGAGGTTTAATCATCAAGATTTGACCCCGAGTGTGTGTAAAGCTCTCATTTAATCCCATCAAAAATTGAGTTAGCTTTTGTAATGTCTCATATTCCTCTTGTGCTTTTACAGCTCCACAAGCACAATCACAGATACATTTAGGAAATTGAAACAAAGCCTCATATTCATCCCACATACTTTTGAACTTCGTGTGATAGCCCGAAATTGAAAAATGATCTTGAGAAAATGATGTAATATCTTTCTGAATTTAGAATATCTTAGCTAAATTCGACTGAGCATACCTAGACTTAAGACTATCCCAAATTTGTTTGGCTGATTTGATATAAACAACACTTGAAACAATATCAGGACTCGAAACATTTAATAGCCAGGAAATCACCATGTCAGGTTGAATACAAGTTCCATCGACCATACCTAGTTTTAATTTGGCTGACAAAGCAATGATCATTGACCGACTCCATTGCGCATAATTGACCTGAATGGAACTTGATTCACTAATTTGAGACATGGATGATCATTTGGATGCATAAATAGTGGATGATTTGGATTTAATTGCAATGTAGAGGCTTCAATATCATAGAAATCTGGTATAGTGTTCGTCATAGTAGGATCCGCCATTGATAAGCAGGATAGAACAGAAAGTTAAGAACAATTTGAGAAATTAGGTTGAATGGATCTTCATAGCTCTGATACCATGTTAGAAGAGAGAGAGAGAGAGAGAGAGAGAGAGAGAGAGAGAGAGAGAGAGAGAGAGAGAGAAGAATGAGAAGGAAATTTGATAGAATGAAAATCATCATTGTATTCTCTGTACTTGAATGTATATATACAAGATAATATGAACATTCTAACAAACCACTAACTGACTAACAATCTAACAACATCCTAACAACTTGTAACTTACCTCCCAACTTGTCTCACAATCTGCCTCACAATCCGCCTCTTCACCTGCCTAACAACTTGCCTCACAACCTGTCTCACAACCAATCTCGCATCACTGCCACATCTACATTCTGTACCATAACCTATGCCTCTACTACATACACCATATACATATCCTACTTCACCTGCTCGCTAGAGCCCGGTTCATCTCATCATTCTTCAAGATTGTACTTCTCCAAGGATCATTCATCTTGTAGGGGCATATAAGGAATATACTTGTATATATTTTATTAGTAAAGATTCTGCTAGATCATATATTAGTTACTTTCCTAATATGATCACTATTGTATAGTTTTCTTATTTGATGTATCTATACTAGTTTAGGAAGCACTCCTCCTCTTGTATAAATATATGTACCTATTGTTATTAATAAATTTGAGTCATTAATATCAACTCTCTCTCACCCATATATGAAATAACTTCGGCTAACTATCTTTTATTTTATTAGTTTTTACGTCATCTTTTCCAAAATGAATGGCAACACTTAAGGGAGGAAGAACAAGTGGACTCTTATTTATGAAAGGGGGAGTAGGAATTCTCTTATTTGATCTCATTTTTTTTTTTGTTTTTGTTTTTTTTTTGGACAAAAGGAGAACGGTACGATACCTCCCTAGATTTATTAATGAAGACGCAAATTACAAACATGGTGGGGGACATTAGATCAAGTATTTCATCCTTGAAAAAAAGAAAAATAAAAAGAAAAAGTAAAGAAGGCAATCTAACTAAAAAGAAATCACACAACAAAGATAAAAACTAGTAGGCATAAGCTAACCAAATTATCACAGAAGCAACAAACAACATTCTCAAGTTCATAAGACTAACACTCCACCCCTCACTTAACCGAGAATTTTTATTCGTAGTTAACCCAACATTTAGCCCTTATATGCAATTGGTATAGCCTCCAATGGAATTGATTTCCTTAGAGTTATCCCCATCCTTTCACTCATATCCATATCAAACCCTTTACTTCCATCAACTAACTTCCAATCAAACTTGTGTAAGATCGAGCCCAACGCTAATGGGAGCACGCGGGAGGCAAGCGGTATAGCGGGACACATTCTTCGACCCGATCCAAATGGTATGAACTCAAAATGTTGGCCTTTGTAATCCATGTTTTGCTCCAAGAACCTCTCTGGCTTGAATTCCAGTGGGCTTTCCCATGTTTTGGGATCACGCCCAATGGCCCAAACGTTTACGAGGATTTGTGTCTCTTTTGGGATGGAGTAGCCTAACATGTTGCATGAATCCATAGCCATGTGTGGAACTAAGAAAGGGAGAGGTGGATGAAGCCTTAGGGTTTCTTTTATCACAGCTTTGAGGTATGGTAAGTTGTCTATGTGTCTTTCTTGAAGCTTTTCATTTGGAGAAAGAAGTCCTCTTAGCTCGGATTGGACTTCGTGGAGTGTGGTTGGGTTGTGGAGAAGCTCAGCCATTGCCCACTCTAGTGTGCTTGTAGTTGTGTCCGTTCCTCGCAGTGAACATCTCCTAAAATGTTTTCCTAAGTTAGAATACAATAAGAGAGAGAGAGAGAGAGAGAGAGAGAGAGAGAGAGAGAGAGAGAGAGAGTGAGAGAGAGAGAGAGATACTTACAAACACAATATTATTTATCGTCAAAGACGAGAACCTAGATGGACCTTCAATCCCATCTCCGCGATACTCCAAAAGAACATCTAAGAAGTCCTTTTTCTTCTTTTCACTAGGGCCATTCTCCATGCTCTCCTTAATGAATTCTCCTGCAATATCACAGGCTTTGTTCCCATGAAATTTGGTCTTTGTCCTTATACCTTGTGGATCAAGCCTTTTTAAGATAGGCAAATAATCAGCAACATTAGGCTTTCCTGCAAATTCCATCACTTTGCCTGCATGGTAAAAGAACTTCGCCCCTCTATCCGATTTTGGATCTAAAAGATCCCTTGAGAACATCAAATTCCCAAGAAGATTAAATGCCATCAAGAAAAAGAACCTTCCAACATCAATGACACTTTTACCCTCCTTAGCCTCATCCTCAATAAACTTCACCATTTGATCAATACAACGACTGCGGACCCCACTAGAAGCGTCCAAACGACTATTCACAAAGAACTCCGTGGTGGACAAGCGCCTCAACATACGCCATTGTGGGCCATACTGTTGTGTTACGAGGGACCCCTCGTTTCCAAAGTCGCCTATCATGGACTCATAAATCTTCCTGCCCGCGAGGACAACATCGTGGTTCTTGAACATCTCGCGAGCCGTTTCGCTTGATGATATAACCACGGTGCACATGGAACCTAACCATATGGTCATGATGGAGCCGTGGTCACGAGCCAACTTGGAAAATGACTCGTGGGGTGACCAACCTAGTTGGAAAATGTTGCCAACCACTGGCCACCTTGTTGGACCTGGAGGCAACCGCCCTTGGTGGGTTTGGTGTTTCCTAGACCATATAACCCATAACATAAGGGCTAGGACTAGGACTAGGCCTATAAGTGTATATTCCATTGTTATATATGTTTGCCCCTATCTGGTAAGCCTGAATATATAAGCAATGAAATATGTTTGTAAAAAATTTATATACAACACATTTCCCAAAAGAATAACAACCAAAGTCCAGCCCCAACTCCCAAAATAACTCATACCCTGACAACCCAAAAGGAGTCCAAACTCTTTCCCCGACCTCACTGGTCCGGTCCACCTGTCTTAGCGGGATCTAAAACAATAAAGGGAGAAGGGGTAAGATAAAATCTCAGCAAGCTATTATGTATGCAACAATATGCCATACAATATGCAACACATAAACAGGTTGCTCATATTGGAAAACAGTAAACACCATACGTTACCTTTTCCTTCTGACCAATAAGTCATACAATATACAATACGCAATCAGGTTGCCAATTATCAAATATGCAACACATAAGTAGGTTGCCAAGATCACATTGGGAAACAGTAACCACATTATGATACCTTTCCCATCTAAATCACATATAGTATAACGGTGGGAGTAATACTCTTCTCGTGAACTGTTGGTGCACCTTCACGGCTTATACGATCTCTATCGGAGATCCATATAAGTTATCAGCTATCATATGCAATGACTGCACATATCCATAGAAGCTGCGCACCCCCAGACCGTGGCCACAAAAGGGGGAGAGGTCACAGGTATAAGGAAATCTAAACACCTTATGAGATATCTTCCCATAAGTGATAGTATCCCGCATACCCCCAAAAGATCAGCTGATATCACCATGTTCAAGCACATAACAGATACTTGAAAATAAGTCCACCCTATGGGACACCAATGTTTATAACATGGAACTATAATTCATGTTAATCCAATCACAATAGTGCACATATATTTCAACACTAGTGAATAATAACACAATTCAATGACATGTCAATAATACTCATGCTCAATCAAATAAACAGTGCAACACGTATTAAACACTATATGCACAATAACTAGAAACAAGTAAGCACTTATGGCACAATTTATATCACATAAGTCTTACAATTTCATTACATACTATGGAAACCAGAAACAGGGTATTCAAACTCCTGTCTAACGAATGTAGTAGTGCAACTTCTTTTAAAGGCACTATACATAACCCAATAACCCTCTAGAGTCAACCACGTAGAGATACAACATGCTATACGTAGCCCTACACATTCACAATACAACATTGAACAACTTCTTTTAAGGTTACGTGATCAAATACCAAGTTTTACAACCTTTGGTTTAAGTTTCATAAACTGCCTTTCAAGCATGTTCACGACATTAATTAAAGCACTTCCCATTATAAAATTGGACCAATTCAAGTTCCATAATGTAGTACTAAAGTTGTACTAGATTCAGGGTAAAAGAGTTTTCCAAATTATGTTGGTTAGACTAGGTTTGCAAGACCTAGAAAAAGGTTCAAGGCTGCATTTGAAAATGGTTCAAGTCATAACTGCCTTTCAAGCATTTTCACGCCACTATTTAAAGCTCTTGCCAATATCTTTTTGGCCTAATCCAAGTTATACATTGTAGTACTAAACTTCTAATATAAGCATGGTTGAAGAGGTACTAAATCTATACCCTTTTATTTAGGTCCAAAACCTTGCAAAGTTGCTAACCTGGTACAGTTCTGGGAACGACTCGTGTTGCTGGGAACGAGTCGTTCCCAACACCTGCACGACTGCTCCAAATGCCACGACTCGTGACCATTTTGGTCACTTGATGTCGCACGATTGCCAAGAGCTTGGTCACGACTCGTGCTCATGGGCACGAGTCGTGCCCAACACCAGAAGCCACAGTTTTAAACAGCAGCAGTAACAGCAATAACAACCCAGCTCTTGTACAGTTCAAACAAGGTAAATCCTACCAATACATAACATGGTTTTAACCCATAATATACTCCCTTTTATACCCCATAACATATATGTAACAACCTTACACTAATCCAAGTCTTCCTTGACCTATAATCAACCCCTAGCTTACTACCTTTCACCCTATTCAAGCCAAATCGGGGTTCATCATTTTCCAAGCCATAACTTGTCAAAAACACTTCACATACTCAGAATAACATCATTAAACCAAGCATGAACATGTATAGAACAGAATCATAACAACTTACCTCAAGGAAAAGAAGATATAATCGGATAACTAGCTCTATCCACCTTCCTTTAGCAAGAATTCAAAGTTGAAATCAACCACAACTCAAGGAATGAATTTCTAGGATTTTAGGAAGTTAAAATAGGGTTTGGAAACTCTCTTGGCTGATAGAAGAAAGAAGAACACTGAGGAACGTTTTTATGCTTCTTGAAGAAGCTTACAAAAGATATATATAAAACATTTACATTTAAGCTCCTCAAAGATTAAAATGCAACAAAACACCACCTTGAACTTAATGTTACACCTAAGCACCCTGATAACTTTTATAACACTTTCAACTCAAATTCAAGTGTTGACAAAGAACTGCACAACTTTTCTTTATTTAGACATTATATGCTTAAATCAAGTTATAACATCTAAAATAACATAGTTCATCAAAATGCCAAAAATGAACACGTAAGCAAATCAAATGCTAACAAACCAAGGATGATATGAAAGGCATACCCAACCCCACGTGCTTCACGTGTGACCAAAATGTGCCTAGGTTTAGGGTCGTGACACTCACTCCCCCTTAAACAAAATTCGTCCCGAATTTGGACTTCACTTACCTGAATGATCCAACAACTCAGGATACTTCTGCCTCATCTCAGATTCCAATTCCCAAGTGGCTTCCTCAATGGTGTGATTCTTCCAAATAACTTTCACCACGGGAATACTCTTGGTACGCAATTCCCGGACCTGCCTCTCCAGAATCCGTAAAGGTACCTCAACATAGGTCATATCCGCTTGGACATCCTCAGGAGGAGAACTCAACACATGAGAGGAATCATAACAGTACATCCTCAACATGGATACATGGAACACATCATGGAGAGAAGAAAGAGATGGTGGTAGGGCCAAACGATAGGCCAACTCAACTACCTTCTCTAACACCTCAAATGGACCAACAAATCTCGGAGCCAATTTCCCTTTGTTGCCAAACCTCTTGATCCCCGTTCTTGGTGAGATCTTCAAGAACACAAAATCACCAACCTGAAAGGATAACTCCCTTCTTCTCGTGTCGACATAACTCTTCTGGCGACTCTGGGCTGTCCTCAATCTGTCACGGATCACCTTGATCTTCTCAGTTGAGTCTCTAACCAAATCTGGACCCCAAAGTTTAGCCTCACCAACCTCATCCCAACACAATGGGGACCTACATTTCCTCCCATACAATGCCTCATACGGTGCCATGTCAATGCTGGATTGGTAGCTATTGTTATAGGCAAACTCCACTAAAGGCAAATGGTCCTCCCAAGATAACTGGAAGTCCATCACACACGCTCGTAACATATCCTCAAGAATCTAAATGGTCCTCTCTGTCTGCCCATCAGTCTGAGGATGAAATGCTGTACTAAAACTCAACTTAGACCCCAAGGCCTCATGTAAAGCCCTCCAAAACCGCAAAGTGAATCTCGGATCCTATCAGAAACAATGTTGACAAGTACCCCAATGGATATACAACTGAGCCAATCTCTCCAAGGTATAGTTGGTTGAAACTGGAAGAAAATGAGCTGATTTGGTCAATCTATCCACAATCACCCATATAGCATCCATCTTCTTCGGAGTAGGAAGCAATCCTGTCACAAAATCCATATAAATGGCCTCCCACTTCCACTCAGGAATATCAAGTGGTTGAAGTAGTCCAGCTGGCCTCTGATGTTCAGCTTTGATCTGTTGGCAAGTCAAACACTTTGATACAAATTCTGCAATCTCCTTTTTCATGCCATTCCACCAGTAACCCCTTTTCAGATCCTGATACATCTTGGTGCTCCCTGGATGAATAGCAAATCGGGACTTATGGCCATTCTCTAATACCTGCCTTTTGATCTCTGGGGAAGAAGGTACGCAAATCCTACCTTTGAAGGTAAGAATTCCATCCTTGTTCAATGCAAACTCCCCAAACTTTCCATCTTGCAATTTCCCCCTGATTTTCTTCAACTCATCATCATTCAACTGAGCTTCCATAAGATCTCCATAAAGAGTAGGAACATCTCTGACATTAGCAAACAACATATCACCTTTCAACTCCCGAGATACCAAGGACGATAGATGAGCCTTACGGCTAATAGCATCAGCTACCACATTGGCCTTCCCGGGATGATAAGAAATAACACAATCATAGTCTTTCAGAAGCTCCAACCATCGCCTCTGTCTGTTGTTCAGTTCCTTCTGGGTAAACAAGTACTTCAGGCTCTTATGATCTGTAAATATCTCAAATTTTGCCCCATAAAAGTAGTGCTTCCACTTATGCAATGCAAACACAATGGCTGCTAACTCCATATCGTGGGTAGGATAATTCTGCTCCGCTGGTGATAACTTCCTCGAAGCATACGCAATTACCTTCCCATTTTGCATAAAAAAACAACCCAGACCCTCTTTAGAGGCATCACTGAATATAACAAAGTTCTCACAACCCCTTGGAAGTGTAAGAATATGAGCTGAAGTCAATCTCTTCTTCAGTTCAGTAAAACCAGCTTCACACTTTGCATCCCAAATAAATGGTATATCCTTCCTAGTCAATCTGGTCAACGGAGTTGCAATCCTCGAAAATCCCTCAATAAATCTTCGATAGTACCCCTCTAACCCAAGGAAACTACGAACCTCTGTCACTGTAGAAGGCTGTTTCCAGTTGACTACGACCTCAATTTTTGAAGGATCCACTGCAATCCCATTTCTGGATACCACATGACCCAGAAAAGAAATCTGTTCCAGCCAGAATTCACACTTGCTGAACTTTGCAAAT
Source organism: Adenophora triphylla var. japonica (assembly GCA_022495995.1). NCBI lineage: Eukaryota > Viridiplantae > Streptophyta > Magnoliopsida > Asterales > Campanulaceae > Adenophora > Adenophora triphylla. The sequence continues at coordinate 264,072 of JAFEMH010001599.1, read as the reverse complement.
AACTGTTTCTCACGAAGCACGAATAAGACAATTCTCAAGTGCCTCTCGTGATCTTCTCTAGATTTTGAGTATACCAGGATATCATCAATAAAAACAACAACAATGTTATCAAGATACAGTTTAAAAATCCTGTTCATCATGTCCATGAAGACTGCTGGTGCATTAGTCAACCCAAATAGCATAACAAGAAATTCATAATGCCCGTACCTTGTTCTGAAAGCTGTCTTTGAAACATCATCTGGCTTAATTTTCAACTGATGGTATCCGCTACGTAAATCCAACTTAGAATATATAACGGAACCTTGAAGTTGATCAAACAAATCATCAATGTGAGGAAGAGGATATTTGTTCTTAATTGTAGCTTGATTCAGTAGTCTGTAATCAATACACAGCCGCAAAGTACCATCCTTCTTCCTAACAAACAACACTGGTGCTCCCTAGGGTGATACACTGGGATGAATAAAACCCCTATCTAGAAACTCCTGCAACTGAAGTTTCAACTCTTTCAACTCAGCTGGAGCCATTTTGTAGGGTGCCTTAGAAATTGGTAAAGTACCTGGCAATAAGTCAATACAAAACTCCACTTCTCTATCGGGAGGCATACTATACTCAGTTGAGAATACGTCACTGAACTCATTCACAACTGGAACACAAGATAATTTAGGAGACTTCTTACCAGAATCTACCACATATTCCAAGTAACCATCACACCCTTTAGATAATAACTTTCTAGCCTTTAGTGCAGAAATAACATGAATGCCAAATAAAGATTTATCAGCATCAAAAATAAATACAGGCACATCAGGCATAGAAAAGGTGACTCGCTTTCTGCGACAGTCCACCAAGGCATGACAAGAACTCAACCAATCCATGCCTAAAATAACATCAAAATATCGGATTGGTAACTCTACCAAATCCACTGGCAATACATGCTCACAAATAATCACCTCACAGCCATGATAGATCAGAGAGGATTCGAGGTGCTCTCCCACAGGAGTAGAAACCTCTAACACATAAGGTAACAACATAGGCAACTTATGCAATGTAAATTCAAAATGAGATGCCACATATGAATGAGACGATCCAGGGTCGATAAGAACACGAGCTCTGACCCCTGAGACATGGACAATACCTCTAATCACCGCTGTAGGATCTACCTCACCTCGGCCTAAGGCAAATACTCTGCCTTGCACTTTCTCTTTTGGTTTTCCCTCTACATCTCTTTTCACACCACCTCTGGACTGATCACCTTGTTGTTTACCACCCGGAGCTTGACCCTTTTTGAATTTAGGACAATCCTTTTTGAAATGCCCCATCTCTCCACAGTTTAGACATTTACCCTGCTTCCTCCAACAGGTGTCTTCAGAATGCCCTATCCTCTTGCAAAAGTTACAAACAGTCCCAAATTGACGGGATACAGGCCTTGTTGAAACTCTAACTGTACCTCCCTTAGCCACTCCAGCAATTGAAGCTTTAGTCTGACTCTTGCCTTGCCCTGAACTCTGGCCTTGAGACTTAGCTTTGCTTCCACTTGCCTCTGATTTACTCTTATGTTCATTAATGTCATTCTCAATTCTGTAGGCCATATTAACTGCCGCCTGATAGGTAGGAAAATCGTGAGTCAACAATTGCTTCCTGAATTCCAACCTCAACCCTTTAACAAATCGGTAAACCCTCCTTCTTTCATCTGGTACAAGATGTTGGCAATGCCTGACTAACTCTGTAAATTTGGCTGAGTACTGGGCTACTGCCAGTGCCCCCTGCTCAAGTTTCAGGAATTCTACCTCTTTCTTATCTTTAGTAATCATGTGAATGAAATGCTCCTTGAATTTCCCCACAAAGTTGTCCCAATTCTGGGGCGTATGATCTCGCTCCCAGTTTTCTTTAAGGATTTGCCACCAATGCTCGGCAGGACCCTCTAGTTTAAACACTGCACATCAAACTTTTTCTTCATCTGTGCTCTCCATTGCAATAAAGATTTTTGTCATGGCTTCCAACCATCTCTCAGCTATCACTGGATCTGGATCGCCATTGAAGCTTGGTAGAGACAATTTGATAAACTTTTCCAATCCCTAGGTTGGCCTTGCCTCAGGTTGCTGCTGTGCTCTACCCTGAGTTGCCATATTCCAGAAGGAATACCCGAAACATAGCCATCATCTCGGCATTCTGATCTCCCCTAGCACCCTGATCACCAATATTTCCCTGCTGGTCACCACTAGTCCCAGCCATTACAATGATCCATGCAGGAAACACTCGGCGTCAGATATCACACACTCCTCCTTAGACTAGACATCTACCCTTAACTTCTATCCAAAGCTCTGATACCAACTGTGGCCGCCTCCCAACTCCCGGACCTATAAACCGTTTCCCAGGATGGAGGGTCCCAAAATATACCATTTCGAAAAAACTTTTCTTTACTTTAACTTGAAAAGTAAACAACACCTTTTTAAAACCATTTCAAAATAACTCTCTACACGGAGGCGATAGATAAACCTGTTTAAACCAAAGACAACCTGGTTTTAGAAAATATACAACTGGAAAGGCTATACACAAGCCAATCATAAAACAAACCAAGTTTAAGTTACTTACAACACCATACAACTGAAATATGTTTGTAAAACTTTATATACAACACATTTCCCAAAAGAATAACAACCAAAGTCCAGCCCCAACTCCCAAAATAACTCATACCCTGACAACCCAAAAGGAGTCCAAACTCTTTCCCCGACCTCACTGGTCCGGTCCACCTGTCTCAGCTGGATCTAAAACAATAAAGGGAGAAGGGGTGAGATAAAATCTCAGCAAGCTATTATATATGCAACAATATGCCATACAATATGCAACACATAAACAGGTTGCTCATATTGGAAAACAGTAAACACCATACGTTACCTTTTCCTTCTGACCAATAAGTCATACAATATGCAACACGCAATCAGGTTGCCATTTATCAAATATGCAACACATAAGTAGGTTGCCAAGATCGCATTGGGAAACAGTAACCACATTATGATACCTTTCCCATCTAAATCACATATAGTATAACGGTGGGAGTAATACTCATCTCGTGAACTGCTGGTGCACCTTCACGGCTTATACGATCTCTATCGGAGATCCATATAAGTTATCAGCTATCATATGGCATGACTGCACATATCCATAGAAGCTGCGCACCCCCAGACCGTGGCCACAGAAGGGGGAGAGGTCACAGGTATAAGGAAATCTAAACACCTTATGAGATATCTTCCCATAAGTGATAGTATCCCGCATACCCCCAAAAGATCAGCTGATATCACCATGTTCAAGCACATAACAAATACTTGAAAATAAGTCCACCCTATGTGACACCAATGTTTATAACATGGAACTATAATTCATGTTAATCCAATCACAATAGTGCACATATATTTCAACACTAGTGAATAACAACACAATTCAATGACATGGCAATAATACTCATGCTCAATCAAATAAACAGTGCAACACGTATTAAACACTATGTGCACAATAACTAGAAACAGGTAAGCACTTATGGCACAATTTATATCACATAAGTCTTACAATTTCATTACATACTATGGAAACCAGAAACAAGGTATTCAAACTCCTGTCTAACGAACGTAGTAGTGCAACTTCTTTTAAAGGCACTATACATAACCCAATAACCCTCTATGGTCACCCACGTAGAGATACAACATGCTATATATAGCCCTACACATTCACAATACAACATTGAACAACTTCTTTTAAGGTTACGTGATCAAATACCAAGTTTTACAACCTTTGGTTTAAGTTTCATAAACTGCCTTTCAAGCATGTTCACGACATTAATTAAAGCACTTCCCATTATCCAATTGGACCAATTCAAGTTCCATGATGTAGTACTAAAGTTGTACTAGATTCAGGGTTAAAGAGTGTTCCAAATTATGTTGGTTAGACTAGGTTTGCAAGGCCTAGAAAAAGGTTCAAGGCTGCATTTGAAAATGGTTCAAGTCATAACTGCCTTTCAAGCATTTTCACGCCACTATTTAAAGCTCTTGCCAATATCTTTTTGGCCTAATCCAAGTTCTACATTGTTGTACTAAACTTGTACTATAAGCATGGTTGAAGAGGTACTAAATCTATACCCTTTTATATAGGTCCAAAACCTTGCAAAGTTGCTAACCTGGTACAGTTCTTGGAATGACTCGTGATGCTGGGAATGAGTCGTTCCCAATACTTGCACGGCTGCTCCAAATGCCACGACTCGTGACCATTTTGGTCACTTGATGTCGCACGACTGCCAAGAGCTTGGTCACGACTCGTGCTCATGGGCACGAGTCGTGCCCAACACCAGAAGCCACGGTTTTAAACAGCAGCAGTAACAGCAATAACAACCCCATCTCCTGTACAGTTCAAACAAGGTAAATCCTACCAATACATAACATGGTTTTAACCCATAATATACTCCCTTTTATACCCCATAACATATATGTAACAACCTTACACTAATCCAAGTCTTCCTTGACCTATAATCAACCCCTAGCTTACTACCTTTCACCCTATTATGTTTCAGCTCAGGGTTCATCATTTTCCAAGCCATAACTTGTCAAAAACACTTCACATACTCAGAATAACATCATTAAACCAAGCATGAACATGTATATAACAGAATCATAACAACTTACCTCAAGGAAAAGAAGATATAATCAGATAACTAGCTCTATCCACCTTCCTTTAGCAAGAATTCAAAGTTGAAATCAACCACAACTCAAGGAATGAATTTCTAGGATTTTAGGAAGTTAAAATAGGGTTTGGAAACTCTCTTGGCTGATAGAAGAAAGAAGAACACTGAGGAACGTTTTTATGCTTCTTGAAGAAGCTTACAAAAGATATATATAAAACATTTACAATTAAGCTCCTCAAAGATTAAAATGAAACAAAACACTACCTTGAACTTAATGTTACACCTAAGCACCCTGATAACTTTTATAATACTTTCAACTCAAATTCAAGTGTTGACAAAGAACTGCACAACTTTTCTTTATTTAGACATTATATGCTTAAATCAAGTTATAACATCTAAAATAACATAGTTCATCAAAATGCCAAAATGAACACATAAGCAAATCAAATGCTAACAAACCAAGGATGATATGCAAGGCATACCTAACCCCACGTGCTTCACGTGTGACAAAAATGTGCCTAGGTTTAGGGTCGTGACACAATACACACACATTTTGTGGGTTTCTCTCCCTGAAAGATTCCTATAAAATCACCCTAAATCACCTACAGTTTGTTTATCAACCTTGTTGATAACAAACATCAAAGTCTGTATCAAGGATTGAGGCGAAACTCTGTCCGAATCAAGATCCGACTCTAAACTTGAGTCGAAACTCTGTCTGAATCCCTTCTCAAATAAAAGGTAATCATCCTTTAACTTTCGTTTCTCTTCTCAATCCCTCTATTGATTTTAGAGTAGTGTAATCCCATAAAAAAGATTAGCCTAGAGTCCCTTCAATTCATGGAGGCGATCTCGAAGCATACAATTCGACATTCCTAATTAATAAATTAATTAGGGTTTATTTATTTCTTTTTATTGTTCATAGATTTATTAGATTAATAACACCCAAACCAATCTTCGGATTGGGTGGAATGGATGCTCCTTGACCTACCCATTCCATAACTTAACCCCCGAACCCTTGAATCTCTTGAAAATATCAAAAAGGATTTTCTTATTGTTTTTCATCAATAAATAATAAGTGGCGACTCCAGATGTTAAAAATTCACCATCGCTACAGTGGCGACTCCATTGGGGACAATTAATTAAGAGGGTTAGACTTGCGTTATAATTGGGTGTTATTAATCTTTTAATTTTCTGTTTGAAATCTAATTTTTTTGGATTTTTTCTGCACTATTTCGTCAAGAAAAAAATTATTGTCAGACTATTTGTCCAGCGCAGGACAAGGTAGTCCCGCGCGAAACTAACATACGGTTTTAAAAAACAAAAGATTGTTCTCTGTTTGCGGCGCATTAAAAAAAAGGAAAAAAGGTTTAGGTCAGTTGACCTTCATCCATGTTTGACCGCACTCACTTAGAAGAAAAGAAAAGATCCAGTTGACTTTTAAAGATTTCTTTAAAAGTTTGACCATATTAAAAAAAAAACAAAAATTTATAAAACAGTTTTAAAAATCCAGAAAAGTCAAAATAAATTATTATTTCTATTTTGCTTGTATTAATTTTATTTTGCAGGATAGATTAATTATTAATTACTTGAACTATTTACCTGTGTGATATTGATTTTTGATTGATGTCCGGTCCATGGAGGATTCGGAAATTGTAATTTTAATTAATTTATTATCTCTCTCTCTACGTTTTATGTGGAACTACGACGGCCTGAATCTCCCAAAATTTGGGAGAAACGTAGGCAACCACTTGGTGCGGCCATCATCTGTTTTTCTTTTTGTTTTCAAAAAAAAAAAAACTCTCTATTTTACTCTATCACCTATATGGACCATCACACACGCGCACTCATGCTATATCTGTCATTGCACTACATAACCCTTGATAAACCCGGGACCCACACTAAGGACGGATGACGGTAACCACCTAGTCGCCGGTCTCTCTGAAGTTGGATCATCCCACTCCGCGTATTCAATCCACCTAGATTGTCATATCGCGGGGAGCCTAGCCTTCCAGCCCTACATCGCCACATATCATGTAGATTGTCTCTTTAAGAACACTCCGTGACCGGTCGGTTTTGACTTGGTAATCTTTCTTGTCTTTGACCAAAATAAAGCTAATTTAAATTGACTATCGAGAAGGATTCGGAAAAGTCCCTTCGGAAAAATAAAAAGTTCCTTCAGAAATGTCCCTTCGGAATGACCCTTTCGGAAGTCCCTTTAAAAAAAAAATCCTTCTTGAAAAATGATTTTACATGGCTTTATTTGACAAAGAATGGTCAATTACTGAGTCCCTAGGTTTGGTTCGAATTAGGTATGCCTGCAAGATTTACCTAGGATACTGATACCAAAGATGGGGGGAGGTGTATGGTAGATCTATAGAAGACCTATAAGAACAACAAAACTAACAAGAACACTTAACAAGAATAAACATATAAGAAGAACTACACAAGAACACTCAACAAGAACACACAAGAACATTTAAAACTAACAAGAACACTCAAGAACATTTAAAACTTATGACTTTGCTAGAGAGAATTGAGAGAGGAAATAAGAAAGAAAGATTTTATTTCTTCGAAGGATATCTCACAATGAAAACCTTCACCCCTATTTATAGTACTTAGGGGAGAATACAAACAACACACTTTTTTACATGGAGATAAGCACTAACTTATCTTTATTTAGCACTATCTATTCTTTATATTACAACCACACATAATGCTTTAAAAAGAAATTAAAAGCAAGCTCCACTAGGAAAAGAAAATCAGCCCTCTTAATGGCCTAAGTGTTTTATGACGTAAGCGCTTGCATCATTCGGGTATGTGAATACCCCGTCCCGATGCAACGCGCAATCGGAAGTTTGAAATAGATAATCATATAACGCCGGACCGAAATGGGATATTCATTTAGTGACACTCGCTTTAAACCATATTAAAAAATTAGTTTAATTTTGAGAGTCGCCACGCCACTTTGATATATCCCAAAGCTTTGAAAAAAGGCTAAGCATTTAATTGGGTTCGGGGGTCAAGTTACAACAGAAGAAGAAACGCTATCACTCCTATTTCCCGACGGATCGGTCTTTCTAGCATATGGGGGTGTTGGTTGTGTGCGGTGTTTACAGGAATAGATAGAAGAAACGGGATCATGCATAAGGAGGAGGGGAGAGAAAGAATTAATTGATGATCACACCCTAAAACCTTTGAGTTAGGCCCTCGGAAGGTGCACTAATCAACGTTCATCCTTGGGGAATTGTTGATCATGGGATAATTATTACTAAGGTGGAAGGTAAGAAATAGTTCCTAGATCCATTGGGTTTTTTTGGACGAAACCTTAGATCATCCTCGGCTATGCATATTTAAATATATTGAAATAGTCCTAAATCTAGCATAAAGGCACAATTAAAATATAATAAGCATGCAAGTGAATTATTCTAATATTATAATAATAATAATAGGGAACGAAATATTAATAAAAGGCTTACCAATTGTAGCAAGACTTTGGGATCGAATCTAGGGCGATTCGAAGAACGTGGGGAGAGATACGGAAAAAACAAGTATAGTCTTGATTCTCCGGGATAAAAATGTGTGTTGAGAATGGGTACCGAGCACACTTATTTATAGTGCTTCGGTAAATGGGCTGGACCAAGGAAATGGTCGATCGGCCCTAATAATAAGGGTCGATCGGCACAAAAAAGAAGGGTCGATCGGCACAAAAAGCAAGGTTCGATCGGCACAAATAATAATGTTCGATCGGCACTTAAAATATAAGGGCCGATCGGCACTATCTCCTGGCGTACTTTCCACGCGTACGGCTGACGGCGGAGGGCATAGAAGAATGAATAGATTTTTAGGGTTTCATTAATAAACGGGCCAGGATATTTAAAATACCCTTTTTTAGGACCGGGTACTAACAGTAGCCCCTCGGCGACGCTTCTTGTAAGACAAGTGGGGTCGACGATAAAAGAATAGGATCCGTCCTGAAAAAGGGGATTTCAGGAGGTGAAACGGTGATCTTGCGGATGTGAGGATTGGACTCGAGCTGAGTCGCAAATGAAAGATGACCAGGTAGGTCAAGCGGCTGAACCCACGTCGGGCTACCTACGTATCCCAAGAGGAATCAAGCCAAGCCGTAGTTCGGAAGAGTGGGCATTTAGTACCCGAGAGTGGAGAACGTGTAGCATCTCAAACCGAAGATATGATTGTGAGGGAATCACCCGAGGATATGTGACTGCATGAGAGTCATCTAGAATGTGAGGACGTGACTGCGTGAAAGTCACTGGAATGCGAAGACGTGACTGTGTGAAAGTTACTGGAATGTGAAGACGTGACTGCGTGAAAGTCACTGGAATGACCACGCGGGAGTCACCCAAAAAAAATTGTGAGAGTATGACTATGAGGGAGTCACCCGAAAAAATAGGAATTTGACTGTGTGGGAGTCATCCTGAAAAAATAGGAATTTGACTGTGTGGGAGTCATCCCGAAAAAATAGGAATTTGACTGTGTGGGAGTCATCCCGAAAAAATAGGAATTTGACTGTGTGGGAGTCACCCCGAAAAAATAGGAATTTGACTGTGTGGGAGTCACCCCGAAAAAATAGGTTTTTTGAGTTTATGAATAAATAAAAAAAAGAGTAAGGATTTTTTTTTTGAAAAAAACGGAGGTTTATTAAAGCCTAGTCAACCGCTTGGACCGAGGTGACGCGTACCAAGGCGGGGGAGAGAAAGGGTTGATCGGCCCTATCTCCTGATTGGCCAAGGACAGTTTGACGAGGATCGCGACGCTGAGATGAGATCTGGACCGCTCGTTGATCCAAAAGAAACACAAAATAAATGGCCGATCGGCCCTTCTTTTCATTGGTTAGATCTTCGGCCGACCGGCCTTTAAATCCGCCCATCTTCTTCTCCCTTTACGCCTTCTTCTTCTCTTTTACGAACTCTGAAGCTTTTTTTTTCTTTTGCCTGAAAATTTTCGAGTTCCTCCATTGATTTTGTGCCGAGTTTTGTGAAGGTCTTGCCATGGATAATCCTCCAGATTGGGTCAACGATGTAATTTCCATGATAAATCGCCCGGATTATCATTCTTTGGGCTCGTACACCGGCGGCATGGGTGATGCTTTCTTTGGCTATGGCGGCGGAGTTGGTGCTAGTGGCCATGGTGCTGGGGGCAGCCACGGTTCTGGCGGTTTTGGGAGCGGTTATGGCAATATTGGTGGTGGTTTTGATGGTGGTTATGGAGGTTATGGTGGCGGTGATGATGGCAGCCATGGCGGCAGTCATGGTGGTCACGGCGGCAGTCACGGCGGCGGCGGTGGTGGTCACGGCGGTAGCGGTGGTGGTCATGGTGGCAGCGGTGGTGGTCATGGCGGTGATGGCGGCGGCAACGGTGGTAGTGACGATAACGAGGGTGGTGACCATGATGCCGGGGAGAGTGACAGGAGTGATGCCGGTGGAGATGCTGATGCGAGGAGGCGACGGGCTTCACGCAACTACCGACCCTCGAGGCTACATTTTCCGTTACAGAATCAGTCCGATTTTTACGCGGGCTTGGATTTTCACGGGTCCACCGGACTTCGCTCCCGCGTTGGGATGAAGGTACAAGAATTTTTATTTAACAACAGAATAATTCATGCATGTACATAATGTTTTTATTATTTTAAATGCGAGTAATGATACATACCTGTGCTGTGTTTACCTGCAGGGGAAGAAGATGAAGGGACGCAGCTCCCTTAAGGCGGTAGGAGAGTTGTGGGCGTCCTTGCCGGCCGGTGAGGGTAGTCCTCGGGAGCGAGTACAAAGCTTGGGGTTGGCTCCCTTTTTTGACATGGTCCTGCAGATGGGTCAGACCAGGAAGTGCACTGCGGTGGTGAAGGCGTGTCGGGAGTTCTGGTGGGACACGACACATACCTTCCATTTGAGTTGGGGGGAGGCCACGATCACTCCTACAGACTTTGCCGTTCTTACCGGCTTGAGGTTCACAGACATAGCTCTGCCTTTTGATGATACTCTTCATGCCGATCCGGCTCGTCAGGTCCAGTTGTTTGGTGCTAGCTTGGGCTCGAGTAGGAATTTCGGTGTGGATGCGGGGAAGTTGTATAGGCTTGTTAAAGCTGCTATTGACCAGTATAGGGTTGGCCGGTACGGGCTTGATGCGCTTGTTCGAGGATTCCTCTGGTACGGATTCTCAGTGGCCCTCTTCCCCAACTCGGGCCCAGTATGTCGGTTTTCTTTGTTGGGTGCCTTAGTGGATTTGGATCTGGTACGAGATATTTCCTGGGGAGGGGCCGGCTTGGCCGAGCTGTATCGGGCTCTGGATACTGTCTCGAGGTCTAATACCTCTTCCTTTGACGCTTTTCAGTTTGTTCTGGAGGTATGTCAACTTTTGTCATTTTTTATTGTCCTCTTACTTATTACTTGTCTTTCTGTCTTTATAAATATCTGCTTTCCGTGTCTTTTGCAGGCATGGGTCTATGAGATTTTCAGTGCTGCGCCATTTACTTTGCGTGTCCAGACCCGGGATGTGCCTGTCCTGTGCTATTGGAGGAAGGAGAACCAGATTGAGGGGGCCCAGAAGACGGTCCATGAGTCTGAGCTGAGGGCTGTTTTCAGTGGTCCCAGTAGGATCGAGTTTTTGCTTTACCCTTGGACTCCTGAGGCTTCAGAGACGGTTGGTGCTGTCCGGGATGTGACTGCTTCCCGCAGATTGTTGGTTGGATTGCTTGCTGATGAGATGTACTTGGGTGAGCGGGTGGCGAGACAACATTATGCGTGGGCTCCGCTTTATGCGCCCCAGCATCCTCCCAGGAATATGTGGTATCCCCACCGCTTGGCGAGGAGGGTGGAGTATCTACAGGGGATCCCTGCTTCTGAGTTTCGGCTCGACATGGATTATATGACTTTTGTGGAGCATTTTCTGAGGTCGCCACAGGTGGTGAGGCGGGCGGCTGAGGCTGCCGGTATAGGGGAGCAGGGCTTAGTTATCCCCGAGCCGATGGGTGCTGGACATCCCGAGATTGTAGACATGCCTCCATTTCCTGATCATTTCTTTGTGCATATGAGCGACGGGCAGGTGAGGGTAGACTTGACGCCCACAGAGGCTGACGAGGTCGAGGGTGCTCAGCTTCCTCCAGACAGTGCCGGCGGGGTATACCTCTTACTTTTCCTTTTTATGCACCGATTATTATGTTTTAGCCATGGTGTGACTCTCGCGTCTGATTTTGCAGGTTACCCGGGATTCCTATGTGCGGGCTGTGAGGCAGACCAATATACTGAGCCGTCTGCTGAGGAGTGCGATGCATACACTTTCTTGCCAATCCCGGAGGTCGGTGGACGTGGATCTAGTGCAGCGGAGGCAGCGATCCCATGATGAGGGTAGCTCGACATCCAGATTTTCCCGTGGTCGCTCTTCGACCTCCCGTCGGGGTCATTAGGACTTTTTATTTTGTAGTTCCTGTAGGGAAAGAGTAGGAAAGAAACATGCAGACTCTATTTTGATGCTGACTCACTTATGTAATGCAAATGCTTTATGTACTAGTTTATGGGTTAAATATGAAATTTAGCATTTTCTATTTATGAACATTTTCTATTTACGGACATTATCTATTTTTGTACACTGCATTGAATAACTAAGGACAATAATGTAACAACATGTGGGGTCTTTAGAATTCTTGAGCAGTTAGAGTTGCACCGTGTCTGTGAAAATAAAAGGGTCGATCGGCCTTGTTTTGGTAAAGGGTCGATCGGCACTAAAATAAAGGTTCGATCGGCCCTTATAGGACAAGGTCGATCGGCACTATTTTGAGAGGTGCTGGTTTATCAAAATTCTCCTTGGAAGGGGTCGATCGACCCTTATCTCTCCTTTTCCTGCACGGATTCCATCAATCCTTTTCCCGTACGAATTCTAATACCCGAAACCTATATATTCCCTTGCCAACCGTCTGAGCTTCTCACTTTTCTCTTTTCTTTGTCGTTTTTTTTTTCTTCATTGTCTTTGTCTTTTCTACTGCCTTGGACAACAATGAATTCCCACCCTTCCGTTTTGATGGAGAAGCAAAGCAGTTTTGAGAACGATTTGGCTGTTTGGATATCCAAGGTACCTCGCTCCGTTCGTCATGCCTTTGATAAACGCTTTGGGGTAAAGTGTGTTTGGTCCCTTTTGCCCATGCATCCCAACTGGAATCTTCTACACGCAGCAGCTGCCTTTTGGGACGAATCCAACCATGTCTTCAACTTTTCTTACAATGAAATTACGCCCACCTACGAAGATTTTCTTGCTCTATGCGGAGGAGATGACGTCAGTTTGATAGCGGTCCCTCAAGATCGAGTTCCGTTGGTGACAAGGGTGGCTAAATTTCTGCACATCCCTACGGCTGTGGCTAGAGGTTTGGTCGAAGGTGTGGATATAGATATATGTGATTTGCCGGGGAGGTTTGCTCATGGCAGTGATTTTGACTCGGATTTTGCTTTGGATTGCTTGGCCCTTTGCTTGTTTTCCAAGGTTCTATTCTCTCCTTACGTGGGGGTAGCTACCAGTGGATGTCTTGATATGGTTGATCAGGCCCGTTCTGGGAGGAGTATCATTCCAGTTCTTTTGGGCGAGACACTTCATGGTATATCTCAGATAGCTAGGGGTGCTCCAATCATGACTAGAGGCAGTGCCAAATTACTGACCACATGGCTTGAAGATCGACTTTTTGTTCTAGAGATTCCTCCTTCGAGTGTTAAGCCTTGGTTTCATGGTTGCAGAAGGAAGGTTGATCCACTTTCCGGCTTATCAGAGCGGGAGTGGAAGATGTACTTAGCAGAGATGGATACCGACAAGATTCAGTGGCGAGTACAGCATTGGGGTATCTCTTTCATTCGGAGCCTTCAGCTTGGACAATGCCTGATTCGCGTACCAGCTTTTGAGGCCACCACTTTTTACTATGCTGAGCGGGTACTTCGCCAATATGGCATGGAGCAGGTCTGTCCTCAAACTTGGGGAACTCCTGAGCTTGATGATTCTGCCAAGGTTCTTCCAATGGACGTTGGTGTTTCGGTTCTGATGGTAAGCTTATGGAGTTCTCATGGGATGCCACGAGTTTATCTTGCACAGCGGACCCTTAGCACTCATTTGTCACATGCTTATTTGACATGGTATGAAGAAAACTTGGGACCGATGAAGGAGGTTTTATATGACTTGAGGCGGAGATTGATTCCTAACATATCTACGAGTCGTTTTCTCAGAGACAGAGAAGCCTTGGAGACTTCTTCAAACAAAGTGGAAGAGCATCATCCCAAGAAGATTGAGCGAAAGTTGAAGGGTAAGGCGATCGAAGATGTTCCCCCATTGAAGAAAAAGTATTCGCCTTATTTTAAGAGAGAGGCCAAGAAGAAACCGACTCGACGAGCCGCCAAGAAGAAGAGGGACGGAAATGAGGGGCCTAGTGCCAAGGAGTAGACCTATATGTCCGAGTATCCACCCATAGTCACATGCAGACACATTAGTCATTTATTTTGTCTTTTAATTCATTTTAGTTTCTTTTGCAAGTTATGTAGTCATTAGTATAGTCGAGCTTAGACTCATCAAATAAGTGTAATCATGCATTGATTGTGGGAATGAAAAAGTTTATTGCTTTAGTAAAAAAAACAGACTGGATTTTTATTTATTTTTTGGACCGTGCCGATTAAGGCTGCCTACGTTCCCCTTTTACAATGAGAACTAAGGGGCTCAGGTCGTCGTAGTTCATTTTTGTCAAGCTACTAATTTTAGAAAGGGAAGATAGAAGCGGGACAGTTTTTTATTATTTTTTTGTTTGCTCTAACTTTTGCCTAGACCGCCCTTTACGGGTTTTCAATCTAGCGAGCTTTTGAACGCACCCTTTCTTTTATTGCTAGACTGCCCTTTACGGGTTTTCAATCTAGCGGGCTTCTTTTTGCGTTTTTTTTTTTTTTTTTTTTTTAGAGGGGGGAAAGTTTAATCATAGTAGCGTCTGAGCTTGCTGAGATTGACGGGTTCCTTGAATTCGTTGCCATCGAAATCTGCCATTTTAACTGCTCCACCCGAAAATATCTTCTTGATCACATACGGGCCGGTCCATGTGGGGGCCCACTTCCCGAGAGGGTTGAACTTATTGGGAAGTCGCTGTTTCAAGACCAAATCTCCTTCTTTAATGTCTAAGGGCTGCACCTTCTTGTTGAAAGCTCTTGCTGTCCGTCTTTGGTAGGCTCGGATGTGTTCCATGGCTTTGAGTCTGCGCTCGTCAAGTGTGGCCAACTGATCATATCGACTGCGGAGCCATTCAACTTCTGCTACTTGATTCTCTAGTAGGATCCTTAAAGACGGGATTTCCAGTTCGACCGGGAGCACAGCCTCCATCCCATATGTCAGAGCAAAAGGAGTTTCACCTGTAGCGGTACGGACGGAAGTTCTATACCCCCAAAGTGCCAATGGTAATTTTTCGGGCCAGTCCCTACCTCGAATTGCCGTTTTTCTGATTATCTGCTCAATCGTCTTGTTAGCTGCTTCGACTGCTCCGTTGGTCTGAGGCCTATAAGGGGAGGACTTGTGCCGGGTAATTTTGAACTCTGCCAGTAATCTGTCACAATCTCCATCAAAGTGGGACCCATTATCTGAGATGACCTCATTCGGTACCCCATATCTGCATATGATGTCCTCCTTAATGAACTGTGCCACCTTCTTGGAAGTCAACACCTTGTAAGACTTTGCTTCGATCCACTTGGTGAAGTAATTGACAGCTACTAATACAAAACAATGCCCATTGTTTCCCGGCGGTGTAATCTTGCCAATCACGTCAATCCCCCATGTCGCAAATGGCCAAGGGGTTACCATGCTGTACAACTCGTGAGGGGGGACATGGTTCAGATTGGAACACATTTGGCATTTGGGACATTTCCGCACAAACTGGATGCAGTCTGCTTCTATAGTGATCCAATAATAACCCAACCGTGTGATTTTCTGCCTCAACATTATGGCGTTCATGTGCGGACCGCATAAGCCATTGTGTACTTCTTCCATGATCGTTTCTGCCCGTTTCGCATCTACACAGAGCAATAGGAGACCATCGTAATGCCTTTTGTATAAGGTATCATCTAGTAGAACAAACTGTCCTGCCAATCGCTTCAATGCCTGCAAGCTTTTGGCTTTCACGTCTCCTAGAAAAGATACGTCACCCTTCTTGAGATACTCATAAATCTATGTGTACCACTGATCCTTATTTTCCTCGGTGTCAACTTGAATCTCGCAGCAGTAGGCTTCGCAGCAGTAAGCGGGGTTCTCTCTCCGACCAACTCTGAATGGTTTTACAGACATTCCGTGAGGGATTTCGACCAAAGAAGCAAGAGTAGCTAAAGCGTCAGCGAACCTATTCCTGTCTCTGGGTAGGTAATGGAATGTCACTTCTCTGAATTGTCTGACTAGCTCGTCCATGTAAGTCTGATACTGTTGCAGGTAGGGATCAACGGTCTTCCACTTCTTGGATGTCTGATTGATAATCAAGGCTGAGTCTCCATATACCTCCAACTCTTTCACATTACGCTCTAAGGCTGCTTCTAAACCAGCTATGCAAGCCTCATATTCAGCCGCGTTGTTGGTGGTCGTAAAATTCAGCTTGATGGCGATGGGGGTGTGCTCATCTTTGGGATCAACCAAAAGGATTCCCACTCCGTTGCCTCTCTTGTTTGCAGCCCATCAAAGAATAGTTGCCATCTCTCTTCTGTATCAAGGCTAAAAAATCCCCTCGTCTGGAAACTCCGGTTCAAGCCCCTGTTCTTCTGTACTAGGAAACTCTGCTAAATGATCTACCATGGCTCGCCCTTTAACTGCTTTCCTCGGCACATAGGTGATGTCGAATTCCCCCAGAAATACTGACCACTTGGCTAGCCTCATGGACAGAGAAGGCTTGTCGAACAAATACTTAATTGGATCCATCTTTGACACCAGTAGAATCGGATGTGCCGACAAGTAGTGCTTGAGCTTATTAACCACCCAAACTAGCCCGGTGCAAGTCTTTTCCAACGCTGAGTAGTTTAGCTCACTCCCCTGCAATTTTCGGCTAACGAAATAAACAGCGTTCTCCACCCGAGAATCTTTGGCTTCCTGTGCTAGCATGGCCCCAACGGCTGTATCTGTTACTGTTACGTACAAGAGCAATGGTTTCTCCGAATGCGGGGGGCGAAGGATAGGGGGATTGACAAAATATTTCTTGATTTCTTCGAAGGCCTCCTGACACTTCCAGTCCCAATCTATACTTGCGGTCTTCTTCATCAGTCTGAAAATCGGCTCACACATAGTAGTCAATTGATTAATGAAGCGGCTGATGTATTGTAGCCGTCCCATGAATCCCTTAACTTCCTTTTCTGTACGTGGTGGCCTCATTTCCATGATAGCTTGAATCTTCCTTGGATCTGCCTCAATCCCGCGTTCTGTGACCATGTAACCCAGGACTTTTCCTCGGATAACCCCGAATGTACACTTGGCAGGATTCAGCCGCATGGAGTGCTCGCGCAGTCTGTCAAAGAACTTCCTCAAATCAATAAAGTGCTGACCGTCTGACCCTTTGGAATGAATGATCATATCATCGACATAAACCTCAATCTCCTTATGAATCATGTCGTGGAATAATGCTGTGACCGCTCTCTGATATGTAGCCCCTGCATTCTTCAACCCGAATGGCATTACCGTGTAACAGTACGTTCCCCATGGCGTAGTGAAAGCTGTCTTCTCTTGGTCTGCCTCGGCCATCTTGATCTGATTATAACCCGCAAAACCATCTACAAATGACTTAACCTCGTAATTAGCAGTGGCATCTACTAACAAGTCGATATTGGGTAGCGGGAAGTCGTCCTTTGGGCTAGCCTTGTTGAGATCTCGGAAGTCAACACAAACTCTGACCTTGCCGTTCGATTTACTGACCGTCACAATGTTGGATAACCACGTCGGATACTCGATGACTCTGATAAAACCCACCCGGAGGAGCTTCTCTATCTCTTCTTTAACTTACAGAGACCATTCTGGCTTGATGCGGCGCAATTTCTGCTTGACAGGCTTGGCTTCTGGTGCTAGTGGTATCCTGTGCTCCACTATTGAGTTATCCAGCCCCGGCATATCCTTATACGACCATGCGAACACATCCGAATATTCTTTGAGCAGCTCGATCAAAGCTTCCCTTTCAGTCCCTTCGAAGAAACTTCCAATCTGCGTCTCTCTTGGATCCTCTTCTGTTCCCAAATTAATACATGCTAACACCTCATCGACAGCTTGGGCTCGACCTTCCTTTTGATTAATAACTTGCTCAGAAATTTCTTTAATGTATTCGCTATTTAGTGTGTCTGCTTCTTCTAATGAATCATTATTAACTAAGTTAATTTGATTAAGTTGAGCATCATTTTTAGTTAATTTATCATTTAAAAGACTGGCTATGAGGGGATACTCGGAAAGATCTAGCTTTTCATTCATTGCGTAAGGGAAAACAACGTTTGCGACTAAGTCATAGTCCTCTGACGTGAGGTCATCAGACTTAGTAGAAGACTCAAATTCAAAAGAAAACACATCGGACTCAAACAAAACAGACGACTTGGGGGAAACAGGGGACTTGGGGGAACCAACAGGAGACTCAACAGGAGGAGGAATCAGTCCTAGCTCTTCAACCATGTAGTTCTTTGTGGCTATGGGTCCGCCAAGTATGCACCAATTCTTCGCCTTCCGCCACGGGGTGTCACCAACGTCCTTGGATCAATGTCGTCTGTCTGTTCTGCTCCAATGACTGCAACCATATCATCCTCTATATTCAGATCCTCCAAATACTGTAGCAGGTTCTGACCATCCCATTCATCTGATGCTTCTATAACTGCAGTATTCTCGACCAACGGCTCATCCAAAGACACCTGCCCTAGCTGATCTGCCAACTTGTCCTCAGTCTTGACGGCATACTGGCTCTGAATCATGACAACCTTGCCTCCTCTCTGATGCGGATCCATAAGAACTGTCTTCAGCTTCGATCTGTCGAACTCTGTATCTCTGAAGATCTCAAAACCCTTTTCCAGCTTACCCGTGTGATCAAACCAAGGCTCATTAAACTCCATGCAAGAAAACTCCTCGCCTTCCTTGACAAAATAACTATTAAGGGATAGGCGGTATGGTCTCATCTCTGGCTTCTCGTAGGGCAGCTTCGCTCTCTTGAGATACTCAATTCTCTTCTCCTCAGCTCTGTCTTCAGTGGTAATGACATAGCCTAAACCGTGTCGGCCGCGGTGATCAATAGCTTCCACTGCTTTCGTAGGTCCTTGGAGATGCCCACCAAGCCCCAGTCCTGGTACAAATCCCCTGTTCCTCATCATTCTGACAGCTGGCCGTACTCTGTCCGACGTTTTCGTGAGGTCTACCGCGCAAACCTGTGCCTGTGCTACTAGCTGAAAACCGTTGAACATCGAACTAATTTCTTCATGCTGAATCTGTAGAACCGGCTTTCCCCCAGTGTTCGACCCTGATGGATGTGGTTTTATCCATCCAAAAGATATATTTCCTAGCTTATTTGGTGCTCGAAACCTTGAGAATTTAATGTATTTTCTAGTGTTTTGAAAGTACAGGGGTTGAAGTGCAACAATGTTGAAAACGGAGGATTGGAGCGTACTTTGGAAGCTTTTGGATCAAATTGTAATTTTGGAAAATTTGGGACTAAACAGAAATTACGAAGTTCAAGGACTAAAGTGGAAATATTGGAAATTAAGGGACTAAAGTGGAAATATTGAATTTTTGGATGAATTTGATATATAAAAATTCGTGGGATTAAATGAAAAATAAAATCCTAAAGAGCGAAGTGCAAAAGAAGTCATTAGAGTGGCCAAAATGCGACGACAAAATTGCGGGACGAAACGAATACTAAATAAATACAAATGATACAAAATGGCTGGCTGGAAGTGGCCGAGGGATTGAAGGAGAATGGCCGGCCAGTTCTAGGCCATTTTGGGCCACTGCAAGGAAATATGGGCCAAAGAAGTTGGGCCAAAGAAATTTCAGGCAGGTGCACGCCTAGTCCCATTGGGCGCACGCCCGGAAGTAACCAGATTGAAAGCAGGTGCGCACCCGGTCTCAGTGGGCGCGCGCCCGGTATGTACGGACAGATGTAACCAGTTTCCTTATTTTGGACGGATTCTAAAGATTTTCCACAGATTTGCACAAAATCAGCCACGGATTTCGGGAGATTTTCTATTTTGACTAGGATTTTGATCCTAATTTGTTTCCAAAAAGGATTTCCACCCCCTCCTCCTATATAAACAACCCTAGACTAGTTTTGTATCATCTTTTATCTTTTATCTTTTTATTTTCTTGGAATCTTTGGATCTTTTATTCTTTTATTTTCTCTATATTTTTAGTTTAGGTTTTATTTATTTTTGAAGATGAAAGAACAAGGTTTTGCTTTATTTATTTTAATGGCCATTCAAGGCTAATTTATTTTATTCATGGATTGAGGTGAGTAACAATTTGATCTTTATGCTAAGGTTTTAATTCTTCCTATCTCTCTTTTGTTCTTGTTCTTCTCAACGGTTTTAATTATTGTTCTTGAGATCAATTGTATTGACCTACCGGAATATACTTTTGACCTCTTGAATTTATTTGGATACAAACCATTGCACTTGCGTGGATGAATTGTAATTTGACCATTGTTGAGAAGAATAGATTCAATTGAGGACCTACCGGAAATCAAACGAATCTAGGTTCCATTGTTCTTAAGTTTTTAATTGAAATTCTTGAATGTTTATATTGACCTACCGGAATATATGAACATCTTAATGCTAGATTTTTGTGAACGAACCCAAGAATGAGATTGAATCCTTTTTACATGAAATAAAAAGCATAAAGTGATAATTGTTATGATCCCCAATCCATGAATTCCTTGTCTCTTATTATCTTTAATTTATTTATTTTGCTTTCTTAGTTTTATAATTCAATCAAATCAAAAAACCCTTTTCCCTTTTGTTTCGTTTACACTAATTAAATCAACTTGTTAAAGCACACGAGTCTGTGTGGTTCGACCCTTACTTTTGTACGTTGCTACTTCGGTGACTTGTACACTTGCAAGGTTTTTATTACACAGTGGAATTTTCTCCATCAAGTTTTTGGCCCCGTTGCCGGGGACTTGTTGTGAGTTACGAGTTAATTTTGATTAGTGTATTGTAAATAATTTTCTTTTCTTATTTTTTTGGGTGTAAATAGTTTTCTTTAATTATCTTCTCATTTTATTTAGTTTTTATTTTTATTATTAAAAAAAAAAATCAAATGGACTATAGAATGAATAATTATAGCATGTATGAGTCGGGTCAAAATTGTGGGTTTTATTCTCATGCTACTAATGCTTGTCCGTCTAGGACATATTTTTCTGAATATTATCCACAGGTACAAGAAAGAAATTATTTCCAGTCATGGCAATCTCCGTATGGTATTCCTCCCAACTCGTATAACCAAGGGTGGAAAAATTATTCAAACATGACGTGGAATGAGCGAGAGCCAATTTACTATGACCCATCACCTCCGCCACCTCAAAAGCAATACTGGGAGGAACAATTGGAAGAGATGAAAGAGCAGAGAATGGAACATGAGAAACAAACCGAAGCAGTATTGAGTAAGATAGATGGACACATTGACACAATATTGAAGGCATTGAGGAAGCATGAATCGGATTCAAGTCTAATTCAAATTTCGATCATGTTGAGTCAATCACCACGCTTCGAGATGAGAGTTCCATAAGCTATGAGGTACATTCTTCTTCTCACACCGATCCGGTACATACTCCCGCCGTTAGCCGTTATTCTGAAGAGACACCTTCAACCCTAGTTTGGTATACGAATGATGATGGGGAAGAGTGTGTTTATGATTCAACTTTTCATTTACCACCACTAGAACAAAAGCAACGCACGAAGAAATCAAAGGAGAATTTTGTCTATGAAATCCCCAATGATGACTCTAAGGATGAATCACTTTGTGTTAGTTCAAGTGAGTGTATAGAGAGGGAGAATGTAGAGAATTTAGAGAAAACAGAGCATGAACAAGCCATTGAGGAGCCTGAGTTAGCTCTGTATGGTGGTGAAGGGTGGGTCAATGATTCGGTGCAAGGTGGTGCGCTCATATCTGACAAGGCTAATGAATGTGGCCATAGTGAAAATCCTATTCATTACCTTGGAAATGAAGAAAAATTGGCAATCATTCTTGTACCTCCCCCTGTTTTTGTGGGAGAAGAAAGTGGCGAGAGTTTGAAAGAGAAGAAGCCCAATAAATTGAAACGTCAAAAATTTCATTGGGCACAAAACAATATTAAAGCTCGAGGAATTTACATGGGACATGAACTGAGCATAAGGACCCGTGAAACCATGAAGTGGGCCAAAGGACGGAAGGTGAAGTCCAAACGGAAGCAACGGTCGGGCTAACGACCTTAACCAAATGCGCTAATTGGGAGGCAACCCAAGTAGGTACGTTTTATTTGCTTTATTCATTTGCTTTGTTGTGTCATATCGTCCTTTGAACCCAAGACATGTTTTTGTTCTCTTTGCTATGAGGACATATCATGTTTTGAGTTTGGGGGTAGATATCTCTCCGAGTTTGTGGGTTTATAGGGGAGTGTATATAGTGTCACCCTCCAAAAAAAAATAGAAAAATTTAAAAAATTTTGTTCTCATTATATGTTTGGAAGTTGGCCAACGTTTGTGATGATTTGAGAGAGTTTTTGATTGAGTTTTGCTAGTTTGTGCCAATTTGAATATGTTAATTAGAATTACATTAATACATGTAAAACACAATTGCACCACCATTCACTTCCATCATTTTTCTTGATCATTGTTAACAATTTAGGAGACCTTTATAGGATCACTTTGACATTCTCGGGGTCCCTAGAACATGTTTGCATGACTGTCAATAACACATCAATTAGGCTATTCGGGAAGTGATATGTGGCTATTTCTTTGAACCCTATTTGTGAGCCTTTAACTTTCTCGTCACTTATACAAAATTTTCCGCTAGAACCTCTTTTGAGCTTGAAAAAGAATGGAATCTCTCACAAAGTGGGAGGTTATTTTAGACCACCATTCGCCTTCTTTTGTACCCTCATTATCCTACCCTTTTAACTTATACACTATTTTCTTACCTTTTCAAGAAAGTGAAACTAGGGAATGAATGGGAATTTTTGGGTGAAGTTTGGAAAGTTAAAGGGTTGAGTGGAAAGTGGTCATGAAAAGAAAGAAAAGGGTTATGAATTGTTATGTAATGAAAAGAGGGGCTTGAGCAAAAAGTATTGAATGCACATTCTTCGTGATTTATTTGTGCAAAGCAAAAAAAAAAAAAAAAAAAAAAAAAAAAAAAAAAAAAAAGCCTTGCCCTCTCTAATGTTGAAGTGGAAAGTGATCAAAAAGAAAGAAAGGTGATCGAGTACAAGTTTGAAAGTGTACAAAATTGTAAGTTTGGAGGTTAAATCAATGGGTTGGCTTGGAGCGGAGTGATAATTTCAATGTGAGGATGTATGATGAAGACTTTCTAGTTTCACTTGCTTGACTTCGTATATCCTTATCTTCATTTGTAACTGTGAACCTAGCCCGCGTTTATCGCAATACATTACAAACCGTAAAAGTCATATTTGATCCCTAATGAGTAGCCGGGTTGACAGTTTTGTTTAAATATGCATATGAGTGTCCCTTGTGCAGAAATTTCATCTTTGTATCATTGATTTAGAGCATGTGGTTAGTGACCCTATAAAATATCTTACTTTGGTGACAATGACCTCCCATATTTCATTCATCATTCAGGCCGAGGTGGAAAATTGTGGGTTAGATGCATTAATGTGATTGTAATTGCATATTCTTATTGGCAATTGTTTAGCATATTATGTGAGAATCTGAGACTTGTTTGGCCGGCAACCTTGTATATAGTGAGAACATATCAAAAATATTTTCTGTTGATTGTTTTTATTTGTTAGGGTAATTTTGTTTTTTTTGTTTATTTCCTTTGTTTTACTCGAGGACGAGCAAAAGATAAGTTTGGGGGTATTTGATGGATGTGGTTTTATCCATCCAAAAGATATATTTCCTAGCTTATTTGGTGCTCGAAACCTTGAGAATTTAATGTATTTTCTAGTGTTTTGAAAGTACAGGGGTTGAAGTGCAACAATGTTGAAAACGGAGGATTGGAGCGTACTTTGGAAGCTTTTGGATCAAATTGTAATTTTGGAAAATTTGGGACTAAACAGAAATTACGAAGTTCAAGGACTAAAGTGGAAATATTGGAAATTAAGGGACTAAAGAGGAAATATGGAATTTTTGAATGAATTTGATATATAAAAATTCGTGGGATTAAATGAAAAATAAAATCTTAAAGAGCGAAGTGCAAAAGAAGTCATTAGAGTGGCCAAAATGCGACGACAAAATTGCGGGACGAAACGAATACTAAATAAATCTATACTTATAGTATATTAAAGTAGGCCAAACTTGATAAGGTGTTGCCACATAAGCCAAAAAAGGTCATTCTTGCATTCTTAGGCTTCCAACTCATCCACCCCCTAATTAATTTGTGATGTTTTGAATTCTCCCTAATAACTATTAACATTCATAGTCTCTAATAGTTATGTGAATGGTTACTTCTTACAAGTTAACTTTTATTTCTTAATTTTATTGTATTCTACTATATAAGTTATTCTATTAGTTTACATCAATAGTTAATATTATATTCTTTGAAATAATAGAGTAGGATAGCTACTTCTTCTAATAGTGTCTTCAAATAGTTATCACTACTCCTACTATTTATACTATTAGATAATAGCAATGCATTGAATTGATCATTACATGCATGAGTCTCTTGATGTTTCATTTCTTTAACTTACAAATTTTTAACTTTTGAAATGCAAACTTTTGGAATGCAACAATCAATGGATCCTTACATGCATGAGCCCCTTGATGTATCCTTTACTATAACTTACAAATTATTAACTTTTAAAATACAACCATTAATGAAATGAGATGCATGAATCCCTTAATGTTTCATACACTATAGCTTACAAATTATTAAATTTTGAAATTCAACAATTAGTTCAAGGGTCATGAACTTTATGTGCATCTAATTATAAAATTAAATAATTATGCATAAAGTATATTTACATTCGGCAATAATGATGGGAGGGGGTAACAGAAAGTTTGGAGTGAAGATTAGTCATAATCCAAAAGGTGTTGCTGTTTCTTCTGTTGAGGAAGTCCGTAAGGCGATTCAAGAGACATTTCCCAATAAAAAGGAGGTAAGTGCGAGCATTCATATGATTTGTTTTTCAGTAAGCTTCTCTAGATTGATAAAAAATTGGGGGCTATTTTTTGGCCGATGAAAAGTTAACGGGGTTCATTTTGAGACGCAATTTTTATAATTTTTTTTTAATGAACAGATGATTGATCCACGGAGTGATGTTCAACCATTAAAATTGAGCCAAGAAAGGTAATTTTAATAATTTATTTTATTTTTTGTTTTGCTCACAATTTTATTTATTTCATAATTGTGTTTGATTTCTCTTATGGCCTTTCATAGTAAAACTCTCTTTTTCATTTTCCCTTTTACCTCTCACCTCTCACCTTTCATTTTGATTTCTTTTTTCTTTTTTCCTTTTGATTTATATTTATATTTTAGTTGTATGTTGCTATTTTATTCATTTTTTATTTGTTTTCGTTGATTTATACTTTGGTTCAAATAAATTTATTTTGTCTTCTTATGTGTTTTTTTTTATTTTGATTAAAAGCTTAATTTTGTATTCCTCTTTAGTTTTTTACTTAGTTTGTATATTTGTTGATTTTGACATTCATTTTCAATTTATTTTTATCTTATTTTGTTATCGTATTTTTTATTTTGATTCTTTTTTAATGCTTCGATTATTTCATTGCCTTCTCTTTTGGTTATATTTGAAAATTATATTTAATTTTTCAATTTTTTTTTTAACTTTGTTTCAAACTTGATTTCAGATTTTTTTTTTAAAAATATCATACATTTGTTTTTATTTTATTTAATGATGTTTTTTTATTTTTATTATATTGACGAATATTTCTTTTGATTAAGGCTTGGTATTCATATATTATTTATTTTTGATTTGTTTTTATGTTATGTTATGCTATTTATTTCAATTTTTATTTTTTCGAATATTTTTTTATATATAAATAAAATTTATTTTTCTCTATTTTGACTATGTTAGTGAAGTTTAATTTTATTTTTTCATTTGAAGATTTTTTTTTAATTTACCTATACCTTTTTCTATTTTGATTTATTTGTGTCTTTATTTATTTTATTATGTTTTTGAAAATTTTCTATTTCTATTGTTTTTTTTTAATTAAGGTTTAATTTTCATATTTTTGTTTTTTGCTTTTCTTCTTTTCATTTTCAGTGTGTATTGATTATGTATATTTATCACTGTTGGGCAAAAGATGGAACCAAAATCATGTTGACATCATTTGTAGGACCATTCTTTACGGAGATTTTTATCTTGGAGTATTTGGAAATTATTAATTTCTATCTTTATATTTTATATTTATATTGTCCGTTTTTTTTCATATGATATTAATTTTATATATACTATTAGTTTTAGTTTCATATATATATGATCATCTCTTTTTAGTAATTTTATAGAAAATTATCTTCATTTTACACTTATGTATGTTTTGTGCATTTATTTTTGTTTATTAATTTGAATTGTTTTATTTACTTTCAATGCATGTTTTAATTTGAAGTTTTGTGATACTTCGACATCAATGCAACATCAATTCCAAACTAATCATTCATTATAATGGAAGCTAAGGAAAATAGAGATAAAAGAATAACGAGATTTAAAATTGAAGTTTGAAAGGATTTCAACAATAGTGTAAGCATTATAATGTGTAAAGCTGCATGATTATATACTTACTATTTGCAAATATAATCTATCATGATTCAATTTATTGATTATATTCAAAGAAAGTTGTAAATCTCTTTATCGAAAATAATTTCACGCCTTTGCCTTTTCAGATAATAATCTAGATTGATTATTATTTTCCTTTTTTGATTGTCATTAGTTAATTTAGTAATCCCTCCATCTCAAAAAGTTTATCCCACTTTAATTTTTATAATCAACTAAATAAAATTTTGACCACAACTTAACTTTATGAAATCATGTAATTCATATACAAATCTAAATGTTGTTATTGATTCACCATACAAATACTATCAATAACAACTTTTAAAATATTATAGGGATGATTCAATTTTTTTTTAAAATTGTTTTTTTTTATAGAATTTTATAAAGTACTATAAATATATTTTTTAAGGTTGGTCTCTAATTAAAAAAAAAAAAAGTTGGTCTCTAATTCAACTTGAAACTTGGTTCTTTAAATCGTCTAATCATTTCATCTTTAAAAATCTTGATATCAATTGATAATTTCATTGTATGATTACATGAAACTATCTTCATTCGTGTTTATGCTTGATGTATATAAAAATATCATGATAGAATATTAATATTGTCCATATACATAAAACTTTTCTTCTTCTATCTTCATTCGTGACTATCAAGTGATGTCTCTTCACATTTGCAAATATTAAATTCTTAAGATCTTCAAATTTTCATATTTTAAAACCGCCAAATATATAATTCTTCATCTCCAACAATGAAAATAACTTTCAAATGTATTAAAACCAAATAACTACGTCAAAACTAATGAAGTCGGTAACAATTCATTTTCATTAATTATCACCTCTACATGTATTGAAATTGTATAACTAGATTAAATTTATGAATTCCATTTTTCACCAATTCATTATCTTCATCCCATTTTATCACTGTTGCCTTTTTTTAAATATACTCCCTTCAATCTAAATAATTATCATTTTTGAACTTCTCACAACATCAGGAAATACAATTATTATTTCAATTTAATGGTAAAACTATCAAAATGGTACCTTATTTAATGTTTTAATCTCTTACATTATTTCACACAACAATCTAATTAATAAAGCAAAACAAATTTTAATACAAGAATAAAATAGATTTTTGAATGTTTTTTACTTCAAAAGCGACAATTTTTTGGAACAAGCATTTTATTCAAAAATAATAATTATTTTGTATTTGCAGGAGAAATAGATAATAAAATATAAAAAATTGATAAAAAATAAAAACTATCCTAATTCTACCCCGTGCGAAGCACGGGTTTTCACCTAGTACAAATGATACAAAATGGCTGGCTGGAAGTGGCCGAGGGATTGAAGGAGAATGGCCGGCCAGTTCTAGGCCATTTTGGGCCACTGCAAGGAAATATGGGCCAAAGAAGTTGGGCCAAAGAAATTTCAGGCAGGTGCACGCCTAGTCCCATTGGGCGCACGCCCGGAAGTAACCAGATTGAAAGCAGGTGCGCACCCGGTCTCCGTGGGCGCGCGCCCGGTATGTACGGACAGATGTAACCAGTTTCCTTATTTTGGACGGATTCTAAAGATTTTCCACAGATTTGCACAGAATCAGCCACGGATTTCGGGAGATTTTCTATTTTGACTAGGATTTTGATCCTAATTTGTTTCCAAAAAGGATTTCCACCCCCTCCTCCTATATAAACAACCCTAGACTAGTTTTGTATCATCTTTTATCTTTTATCTTTTTATTTTCTTGGAATCTTTGGATCTTTTATTCTTTTATTTTCTCTATATTTTTAGTTTAGGTTTTATTTATTTTTGAAGATGAAAGAACAAGGTTTTACTTTATTTATTTTAATGGCCATTCAAGGCTAATTTATTTTATTCATGGATTGAGGTGAGTAACAATTTGATCTTTATGCTAAGGTTTTAATTCTTCCTATCTCTCTTTTGTTCTTGTTCTTCTCAACGGTTTTAATTATTGTTCTTGAGATCAATTGTATTGACCTACCGGAATATACTTTTGACCTCTTGAATTTATTTGGATACAAACCATTGCACTTGCGTGGATGAATTGTAATTTGACCATTGTTGAGAAGAATAGATTCAATTGAGGACCTACCGGAAATCAAACGAATCTAGGTTCCATTGTTCTTAAGTTTTTAATTGAAATTCTTGAATGTTTATATTGACCTACCGGAATATATGAACATCTTAATCCTAGATTTTTGTGAACGAACCCAAGAATGAGATTGAATCCTTTTTACATGAAATAAAAAGCATAAAGTGATAATTGTTATGATCCCCAATCCATGAATTCCTTGTCTCTTATTATCTTTAATTTATTTATTTTGCTTTCTTAGTTTTATAATTCAATCAAATCAAAAAACCCTTTTCCCTTTTGTTTCGTTTACACTAATTAAATCAACTTGTTAAAGCACACGAGTCTCTGTGGTTCGACCCTTACTTTTGTACGTTGCTACTTCGGTGACTTGTACACTTGCAAGGTTTTTATTACACAGTGGAATTTTCTCCATCAGACCCTTGAGATGTAACCAAATCGCTGTAGATGACTGTCACTTGGTCGCCTGACTGAAACTTCACACACTGATGCAGTGAGGAAGGGACTCCATTCATCTGATGCAACCATGGCCTACCCAGCAACATGGTGAAAGTGGAAGGTATGTCTATGACTTGGAACTCGGCAATCATAGTGGTGATCCCGCAAGTAAGAGGCAAGCTGATTATTCCGAACACTGACCGGCTAGTAGAGTCATAACCTCGAACGGAATGAACTGAAGGTCTCAAATCTGTAGGACTTAAATCGAGGACATCCATCATCCTGGAGGGCAATATATTCACCGCAGAGCCGTTATCAATGAAAATGCGTGGCAGTCTCTTCCCGTTGACCTCAATAGTAATATGCAGTGGTTCGTTGTGATCCGACCCAAACTCTGGCATGTCCAACTCTGAAAACGTGATGATGTTTCCAAAGTGAATATTTCCGATCATCTGAGTTACATCTTCCGGCTTCGTATCAGATGGCACCAAAGTCGCAGCTAGATTCTGTTCCAACATCATTCTGTGGGCATATGAGAATGTGAGCAAGGACCATAAGGATATGTTGGCTTGGGTTAGCTTTAGTTGAGTGAGAATAGGGTCCTCTTTATCGGGATTTACTATTTCAGTTTTAGGACCAAAGACTTTCTTCGCCCCCTTATCTTCTGCTTGATACATCTTTCCGGACCTCGTGAGTAAATTAACTCCGTTCCTTTCCATGTCGGATACTTCTGCTTGAATCTCGGCCAACGAGAGAGGTTTAGGACTCTCTTCCAAATAGACATCGTTTAACGAGGCAACTTCCCTAGACAGTTCCTCAAAAGACAGCATATAACAAGAAAATTCTTTATTAATGGAACTCGAAGTACAGACTGACACAACTGCCTCACTGTCCGTCACAACAAACTCGACCGGATCAGTGAGGTCTTTCTCTACCAAAGCAATATCACTACCAACTATTTTATTAGGATTCTCTATTTTCCCTTCCATGATGAGCTTCTGTACAGCCCTCTTCAACGCAAAACCAGCATACTCGGATAAATCGGGCACAAGCACTCCTTTTCTGACAATGGCTGAGAACACCTTATCTGTTGACAGCCCCAATTTCTCAAAAGCATCCTCCATCTCTACCATACTGATGTAGTTACCTTCCACCATGTGGATCCTGTTGTTAGGAAGGGGATTCCCCACAACATTCGTAGATTTTGGCTTCTCCACCTTTCCTTGCCGAATCAAGTCTTGCACTAATCGTTTGAACTGAATGCAGGAATCAGTTGTGTGGCCCTTGTACTTGTGGTAGTTGCAATACTTAGAAGCGTCTAAGTCTTCCCTCTTGTTTATCGGTTCATAATTTTCAAGCGGCTTGACCAAGCCTCTCTTCGCTAGCACTTCAAAAACTTTGCCCATTGGCATTCCAAAATCATCAAACACTTCCCACTCGCGGTGAACATTGCCATTTCCTCTCATCACAGCTTGGACATCCAAAGCAGCTCCCCCTTGCACATAATTCACTTGCCCCACTGGCTCTTTCTTTGCTGCAGTGTTGGCGGGTGCTCTATAGCGAAACGAATTGTTGCTAGCCCCAGTATCCTTCGGTGGAGTTATCCCGGTGATACCACTTTCGTATCGTACGCCCGAATCCACCATTTCCCTAAGATTGGGAAAATAACCATTACCAACTGCCAACTTATGTCCGGGTAACAAACACTTGTAGAAAATTTGCTTCTGTTCATTCTCCTTAGGCGGGTACTGAATCTCACTCAACTTATCATTCCAACGTTTGTAGAAATCATAGATTGACTCTCCATTCTTTTGAAGCGTGTGCTCCAAATCCGCTCGATTGACTTGCCAGTCCATGTTGGCTTGATATTTTTCCGAGAACACTCTATTAACCAAATATCCCTTTCTTCCTCGTTCAACTTCAAAAACCAACGAAGAGCAGCCCCCTCTAACGTGCTATGAAACATTCTTGCCATCTGCTCGGGCGTGCAGTCTTTGGCCCTCATTGCCAATGTGTAGCTGTCTAGATGAGTCTTCGGACAAGTAAATCCTCCGAACATGGCCATCTTGGGCATCTTGAAGTCTTGAGGCAGGGGTGCAACCTTGCTCGGATTAAGCATCTTGATAGGGGACACACCTTGCTTTCCCATCTGTTCGGTCAACGCCTTTACTTGCTCAATCAATGCCAACACAGTCGGGTCTGTAGCAATGTTGGAGTTCTGGATGGCTGGGGGTTGAATAGTGGTAGGGGAGGTAGAGTAGGTGGGAATATGGTGGCCAGAATAATTGAAGGGTAAAGTGGGAGGAGGTAGGTTAGCAAAGTGGTCATTGGGTGTGTCGGCAGAAGGCTGATAGGGTCTTTTGGATTTGCTCGAGCTCCCATACATGACTGGTGGTGGAACATTTTTGTAGCTGGTTGGAACATAGTTGGGTAGAGGGAAAGTAGGTGCATTGGGGTTGGCAGGATTAGGAGCATTGACAGTTTCATCTTCAACATCGACAACTTCATTCTCCATCAAAATAACCTTGTGTCCCCTTTTACTGAGCTCCTCAACAAAATGGTCCTTCAACTCTTGATTGTGGTTCTTCAAAGTGCGATTCTTCTCTTCAAGTTTCTCAACCCTCATGGTCAAACCAGCAAAGTAGGCGTGCAGAGCAGGTGGAATGTCATCGAAGTTGGGGTTGACTGGACCTTCCATTGAAGTGACTGGTGTAGAGCCGGTTGCAGAGACAGCTGGCGAGCTTGGAGTAGTGGAGGGAGGCAAGGTTGTCATTGCTGAATGAAGAACGCGGCCCGACCTTAGCTCTGCGGAAGTATCAAAAAGACTCGGCTTTAGGAGAAGGGTTGACTCAATGCATTGTACTTGCTTGAATTTTTTTATTTACAAAAGCTTTGTCTCTTTTAGACCTACTAAGGTTGGAAGGGATGCCCCTTTTTCGCAACTAACTAAAGGTCCTAAAGTGGTGGATCCTAACGACTAACCGTCTCGTATAGACACTTAATATGATATTTATGGGAAGTACTACAAACCCATGATAGGACAAGATCTTTTAACAATCACTCAACCTTACATGGCACGTCCTTTAAAAGGAAATCAATTTTTTAGTGCTCTTATTCTCTCTATAGATCTTGACTTATCATTGATTCGTGGTGACTTAACATAAAGACCCTATTAATTGTCTACATGAAAAAACTAGTCAAACCAACCGGTCACGGGGAGTGTAATCCTAGCAAAGTGGGTGACACAAGGGTTAGATTTTAGGCTCCCACCGTGCAGCCGAAGCGCACTGATGAGTGGATGGCCAAGTGAGACTCGGAAGGGAGGCGACATGATCACCACACTTCCCGCACTTTGGCTTCTCCGATGGGTTAAAGGGTGTCTGTGCAGTGTGACACGGACTCTAGTGGTAGTGTGAGGTAAAAGAGTCTAATTCCTTTTAAAGAAAAAAGAGAGATTTTTGTTTTATGAGATGCATGCATGCAATGCAACAATTTAAGAATAGAACAAATAGAAAACGAAATCAAAATACAACACCATAAAAAGAAAAACGAAAGTCTGACCCACTAAGTTTGAAAAAGTTTCAAAACAGTCCCCAGCAGAGTCGCCACTGTGAATACCCCGTCCCGATGCAACGCGCATTCGGAAGTTTGAAATAGATAATCATATAACGCCGGACCGAAATGGGATATTCATTTAGTGACACTCGCTTTAAACCATATTAAAATATTAGTTTAATTTTGAGAGTCGCCACGCCACTTTGATATAGCCCAAAGCTTTGAAAAAAGGCTAAGCATTTAATTGGGTTCGGGGGTCAAGTTACAACAGAAGAAGAAACGCTATCACTCCTATTGCCCGACGGATCGGTCTTTCTAGCATATGGGGGTGTTGGTTGTGTGCGGTGTTTACAGGAATAGATAGAAGAAACGGGATCATGCATAAGGAGGAGGGGAGAGAAAGAATTAATTGATGATCACACCCTAGAACCTTTGAGTTAGGCCCTCAGAAGGTGCACTAATCAACGTTCATCCTTGGGGAATTGTTGATCATGGGATAATTATTACTAAGGTCGAAGGTAAGAAATAGTTCCTAGATCCATTGGGTTTTTTTGGACGAAACCTTAGATCATCCTCGGCTATGCATATTTAAATATATTGAAATAGTCCTAAATCTAGCATAAAGGCACAATTAAAATATAATAAGCATGCAAGTGAATTATTCTAATATAATAATAATAATAATAGGGAACGAAATATTAATAAAAGGCTTACCAATTGTAGCAAGACTTTGGGATCGAATCTAGGGCGATTCGAAGAACGTGGGGAGAGATACGGAAAAAACAAGTATAGTCTTGATTCTCCGGGATAAAAATGTGTGTTGAGAATGGGTACCGAGCACACTTATTTATAGTGCTTCGGTAAATGGGCTGGACCAAGGAAATGGTCGATCGGCCCTAATAATAAGGGTCGATCGGCACAAAAAAGAAGGGTCGAT
The DNA here is from genome assembly GCA_022495995.1 of Adenophora triphylla var. japonica. NCBI lineage: Eukaryota > Viridiplantae > Streptophyta > Magnoliopsida > Asterales > Campanulaceae > Adenophora > Adenophora triphylla. The sequence continues at coordinate 230,481 of JAFEMH010001599.1, read as the reverse complement.
CGGCACAAAAAGCAAGGTTCGATCGGCACAAATAATAATGTTCGATCGGCACTTAAAATATAAGGGCCGATCGGCACTATCTCCTGGCGTACTTTCCACGCGTACGGCTGACGGCGGAGGGCATAGAAGAATGAATAGATTTTTAGGGTTTCATTAATAAACGGGCCAGGATATTTAAAATACCCTTTTTTAGGACCGGGTACTAACAGTAGCCCCTCGGCGACGCTTCTTGTAAGACAAGTGGGGTCGACGATAAAAGAATAGGATCCGTCCTGAAAAAGGGGATTTCAGGAGGTGAAACGGTGATCTTGCGGATGTGAGGATTGGACTCGAGCTGAGTCGCAAATGAAAGATGACCAGGTAGGTCAAGCGGCTGAACCCACGTCGGGCTACCTACGTATCCCAAGAGGAATCAAGCCAAGCCATAGTTCGGAAGAGTGGACGTTTAGTACCCGAGAGTGGAGAACGTGTAGCATCTCAAACCGAAGATATGATTGTGAGGGAATCACCCGAGGATATGTGACTGCATGAGAGTCATCTAGAATGTGAGGACGTGACTGCGTGAAAGTCACTGGAATGCGAAGACGTGACTGTGTGAAAGTTACTGGAATGTGAAGACGTGACTGCGTGAAAGTCACTGGAATGACCACGCGGGAGTCACCCAAAAAAAATTGTGAGAGTATGACTATGAGGGAGTCACCCGAAAAAATAGGAATTTGACTGTGTGGGAGTCATCCCGAAAAAATAGGAATTTGACTGTGTGGGAGTCATCCCGAAAAAATAGGAATTTGACTGTGTGGGAGTCACCCCGAAAAAATAGGAATTTGACTGTGTGGGAGTCACCCCGAAAAAATAGGAATTTGACTGTGTGGGAGTCACCCCGAAAAAATAGGTTTTTTGAGTTTATGAATAAATAAAAAAAAGAGTAAGGATTTTTTTTTTTTAAAAAAATGGAGGTTTATTAAAGCCTGGTCAACCGCTTGGACCGAGGTGACGCGTACCGATGCGGGGGAGAGAAAGGGTCGATCGGCCCTATCTCCTGATTGGCCAAGGACAGTTTGACGAGGATCGCGACGCTGAGATGAGATCTGGACCGCTCGTTGATCCAAAAGAAACACAAAATAAATGGCCGATCGGCCCTTCTTTTCATTGGTCAGATCTTCGGCCGATCGGCCTTTAAATCCGCCCATCTTCTTCTCCCTTTACGCCTTCTTCTTCTCTTTTACGAACTCTGAAGCTTTTTTTTTCTTTCGCCTGAAAATTTTCGAGTTCCTCCATTGATTTTGTGCCGAGTTTTGTGAAGGTCTTGCCATGGATAATCCTCCAGATTGGGTCAACGATGTAATTTCCATGATAAATCACCCGGATTATCATTCTTTGGGCTCGTACACCGGCGGCATGGGTGATGCTTTCTTTGGCTATGGCGGCGGAGTTGGTGCTAGTGGCCATGGTGCTGGGGGCAGCCACGGTTCTGGCGGTTTTGGGAGCGGTTATGGCAATATTGGTGGTGGTTTTGATGGTGGTTATGGAGGTTATGGTGGCGGTGATGATGGCAGCCATGGCGGCAGTCATGGTGGTCACGGCGGCAGTCACGGCGGCAGCGGTGGTGGTCACGGCGGCAGCGGTGGTGGTCATGGTGGCAGCGATTGTGGTCATGGCGGTGATGGCGGCAGCAACGGTGGTAGTGACGATGACGAGGGTGGTGACCATGATGTCGGGGACAGTGACAGGAGTGATGCCGGTGGAGATGCTGATGCGAGGAGGCGACGGGCTTCACGCAACTACCGACCCTCGAGGCTACATTTTCCGCTACAGAATCAGTCCGATTTTTACGCGGGCTTGGATTTTCACGGGTCAACCGGACTTCGCTCCCGCGTTGGGATGAAGGTACAAGAATTTTTATTTAACAACAGAATAATTCATGCATGTACAGAATATTTTAATATGGTTTAAAGCGAGTGTCACTAAATGAATATCCCATTTCGGTCCGACATTATATGATTATTTATTTCAAACTTCCGAATGCGCGTTGCATCGGGACGGGGTATTCACAGGGTAATGACATCATCATGATGTATGGTGTATGTCATTAAATCTGATTTTACTTCCATCTTGAATCCGGATGAGACGGATCATCTTCATACGGGTCAAAGTAGCATCCTTCATTATCACTTTCATCACTATCATACTGATATGCAGTACAATCTGGTGTCAACTGCTTAGTGAGATGTGATTCATTCCAATCTGCTAGCGCTTTGATCCATTTTGCCGCTACCGGGTGATCTTTCGGCCAAACTTCCGTCCCAAATAATATTGATTCAGGAATTGAGGCTGGATCAATCATATTTGCTCTTGCCATTTCTGCTCTCATACCAATATGGACATCACGATACTTCATGGAAATCTGGATATCATCCCTGTCTAGATTATACCATTCGTGGATGAAAGCGATCGGGGCATGATAAACAAACGATTCTCCTTGATTGTTGATGATTGCCGGTGTAAGGAATGAGCATGGTCTTCGGAATAAAATCACCACATGATCCTTGCGCTTCGGGGTGGTAAGCATTTGCATCCATTGATGAGAAGGGAGAAACCATTCGAGGAGTTTGAACAAATTACGGGAACTGTTGGGCGTTCGGTCAAAGTGGCATTGGAGGATGTATGACTGGAGTCTGACTGTACCGAAAGTGATGGCTATAGTATACGATTCGAATAAATACCTGAAAAAGAGTGCTTCTTTTGGAAGGTTAAACAAGTCGTATATCCTGAAAATGTTAAGGAAAGGGTAATCGGGGTGAAACTTGTAGTTGTCCTTGATGATTCCAAACTTACGGAGGATGACAGTGAAAAGGGCTTGGTGGTTTGGGATGGCTCTTTGGCTGAGTGTCATATCTGTGATGACTTCTGTGACTTCTTCAGGAAGTTGAAGGACAGGGAAAATTTCGAGGCCTTTTGTGGATGAGGTATTTGGGGTAGAGGAGGAAGAGGCTTTGTCTAAGGTGGAGGAGGAAGATGTTTCATTTACAGTGAACACCATTGGAAGGATTGAATGGTTTATCTGGAAAACTGGAGAGGGAGTGCATTTCCTTTTATAGTCACCGGGCCTTGAAAGGAAATCAGCAAGGATGTTTGTCGTACCTTTGATATGCTTCACAGTAAATTTCCACTGGGAAAACCAATTTGCCCATCGTAAAAGCTGTGGCTGAGGAAGCACCTTTTTCTTGAATTCTAGCATGCGCGGGAAGGATGACATGTCCATCTCGATTTGGAATTCGTGCCCGATTAGATGGAACTGGAACTTTTCTATTACTCTTTTGACTGCAAGAATCTCTTTGAAAGTGGAGTAGTAGTGCTTTTCTGATTGCTTGAACGTGCCGCTCTTGTATCCACATATTGATCTTTTGTCTTTGTCTTGGACGAATAATACTGCTGCCCAGTGCTCATCACTTGCATCGGTCTGCAATATTCTCTTTTCTGAAGAAGTGGGAATCTTTAAAGGGGGCATCACTTCAGTCAGCTTTTTGATTGCCTTGACTGCTTCTGTTTGTCTTATTGTCCAAGGGGGGGGATCCTTTTTGAGCATGGGGAACAACCACACTGTATGACTTGATAGCTTGGGTAAGAAATCAGCCATATAATTGATTAGTCCAAGGAATTGTTGAACTGCTTTTGGAGAGGCCAACTCATCTGGGAATTTGTGCAGCTCTTGAGCTATGTGGGGCTGAAGCTGATATTTGCCGTCGGATATGTCCATGCCAAGAAAATTGATAGACGATACTCCAATCTCCATTTTCTTCTCTGATAGCATTATACCATACTTCGTAACCAGGGCATGAAACTTTGAGAGTAAGTCTATATGAGACTTCTCGTCAGCAGAAAACAACAAGATATCATCAATATAAACCAAGGCATTAGAAAGTATAGGTTCAAAAATGGTTACCATTGCTTTTGGAAAGCAGAAGGTGCATTTTTTAAACCAAACGACATAACTTTCCATTGGTAGTGATGATCAAGTATGTAGAAGGCTGTCTTTGGTCTGTCTTCAGGAGTGATTCCTAGCTGCCAAAACCCTGACTTGAGATCAAACTTAGAGAGAATCTTTGCATCTGAGAGTGACTGGAACAAGGATTTCTTCTGTGGAAGAGGGAATTTATCATCTGCCAAAAAATGATTTAATGGCTGATAATTAATAACCAATCTTAGTTTTCCTCGAACTTGTTCACTTCGCTTGTTGACATAAAATGCTTCACATGCCCATGGAGATTGAGTGGGCTCGATAACACCTTGGCCAATAAGGTCAGTGCACTCTTGAAGGGCAAGTTGGTAATGGTCTGGGTTCATACCGGGATGGCTGGCCTTGGTAGGGTTTACATCTTCATTTTGCTTGAAGGGCAGGGAGACAAGGAAAGAAGGGTTTAGCCACAAAGGTGATGAGTGTTTGGAGAGGAACTCAGTATGGGAAGAGGCACACGAGGTTTGGATAAGCTGGTGTTTTAGTGGCTGAATGGAATTGGCAGCTGCCATGAACAGGTGTGAAACTGGGCTCCAAGGGTTTAGAAAGCTTTTATAACAGAGACCGTTTTCTGTCCATCTTAAGTTGGGTAACTTATGAAGGATATGAAAACCAATAAGGAGGTCTTTTCCATGAGAACTTGAACCAAGTAACTTATGTTTTATGACACACTTTGGAAAGAGACGAATATGGACCGAGACGCTGATTTTGTCTATCAAGAATGTTTCTCCATTGGCTGCGAGAAATGTTTGATGATGCGGTTTCCAGAAACTTGGGGGAAGGATTTTAGGATTCAGTATGGAAACTGAAGATCCTGTATCAAAGAAAGCAACTACTTGGATGGGCTTAGCATATGTGGAGGTGAGAATATGTACCTTGGCTAATGGGACATGCTGGTTTTCTCGGATTGGGAGGATGTGGGGAATGTGAGGAAGAGGATTTACCATGAGAACTTGTAGATCTGGGTGGCCATAGGATGAGTCTGTATCAGAAATCTCATCTGATGAGGAGTCAGGATAAGCAATTATGCAAATGGCAGAATCACTAGGCTCGTCATCAAGTGAGTATAGAGACTCAAGGTCGGAAAGATCAACTGGCTCGATCTGGTTGAGCGTCTGGATTAATGCTTGGGATTTCTTCTTGTCTGGACAATCCCTCGCAAAATGTCCTTTCTTTTGACAAATATAACATCTATCAGACGTTTTGCCACGCTGGGGTTTCTTCCTTATGAACTTCCACTTCTTTTTGGCCTTTGAATTTTTCCAGGAAAACTTCTCAGAGAAGCTTGATCTGGAGATCTTCTTTGAGTGTGCCTTCTTCTTTGTATGGCTGCAGCTACAACTTGACTTATCTTTGCATTTGATCTGAAGATACTTATCATCACACGCTGAACCAAGATGCTTGCCAGTTTTTTCAAACTCGACAAGGAATTTCTTTTGGTTGCACAACTTATCTACAGCATTGAGTATCAACTGGTAAAGGCCACCAAGAGAGGTTTGTGCCACCGTTGCATTTTTTGCCTCTAACACTCTGTAGGCTTCTTTCCCAAGGGACTCCGGGAAAGATTTGAGAAAGACCTGTTTGAGATTAATATCATCAATGCCATTGAGGCAATAGAATCGCTGAGACATGCGATTGTAATGTTTCTCAAGATCCTTCTTTTGGAATGAACAACACTTCATTTTCAAAAATTCTTCTCTTGCACGGATCGTATGTTTAACTGGATTTCCAATGAATTTAGAATAGATGATGTTTATGAATTCTTCAGGTGAGGGGCATTATTGGATTTGCAGTTGTCGGTATTCTCCGAGGCTAAGGTACCAGTCCCGAAGGAGACCTTGAATTCGGGCCAAAAATCTTTTGATAACTATCTCTATGGAATAGTACTGGAGTTCAGCAGAACACCATGTCACCATTTCAACACTTCTTTCTCGCCATTTGGAGGGTGAGATATCATCAAAGGTAAATTGCTGTTTTGTGTCAGCTCGAGGAATGGTCTTGGATTTTGGGTTATTCGGCGGTAGATTTTGGTTTGTGGATTCATCTAGGTCTGAATCAACGAGTTCAGTTTCTCCTTGGAAGGTTTGCTCTGGTTCTGCCAAGAACAAGTGTTCGAAGGCATCAAGGGATTCAGGGCTATCATCAATGATTGGTCCAATAAAGGTTGAGGCTGAACTGGATGTTGGAACGGGTTTATCTTGGGTTAGAGAGCGTAGAAAAGATGAAACTGGGTTCATTTTTTCTATCGGGAGGATACTTGGGTCTTCTGGGGAGGTACGGGTATCTGGAAGGCTATATAGGGTAGGCTGGGCTGCAAAGGTTGTAGAAGATGATGGATCCATGGGAGATGTTTTTGGCTTTGTAACAGGCAAGGGTACTGAAGCCCAAAGGGAAAGAGAAGGGGATGATTCTTTTAGGGAGAAAGAAGTTGGAATTGGCTGTGGATCATACGCGGGCTTGACAAAAGGGGTTGTGGGTAGCCTCCAAGGATCATCAAGTAGGGTTGACACCCTTTGTTGCTTGTGTTGCCGCTCAAGATCTTGAAGTTGGGTTTTGAGAAACTTCATTTCTGCTTCCTTTTGAGAAAGAGCAGAGGCTTGGGATGCTGGGGAAGTCTGAATGATCTGCAGCAGTTCTTGGTGTAGCATCTGAATTCTGTGGTGAATTTCTCCAATCATTCCTTCTAGGTTCTGGATCCTTGAAGAGAGGCTTTCTTGGGTTCTCACAAACCTGGTTTGCTGAGAGATAAGATGATTTAAAGCCTTGTTCTGAGCGACTGCATTTTCACTTTGCCAATTTAGAGTTGCTTCGGCTGGGCTAATCGACTTTGTATTTCCAGATGCACCAATTGACGTAGGATTTTGGATTTTCCATTCATGCTTGGTTCTTTGATGGGGAAATTCAAAGGAGGTTAGTGGAGGAAACTCATCTTGATATTCTTGCAATTTTGGATCTAGGCCAGGGTTTTGAGAAATCATGAGGCAAGTGTCTGGTGGTGGATGAAGTAAAGGGCTTTTATGGATTATGGAAAGGGCCTTTTGGTAGTATGGGGGAAGTGATGGAGGTAGATTGGGTTTGCATGGTGAAGGAGGCAGGTCAGGCTGGGGAGATTTGTTTGGATAAGTGACATAATAGTCAAATTTTCCGGATGGTTCTCCAAGGGTTCCAACTGTGGTGTCACCAGCTTCATATCTCCTCTTTAACTTCTGTTGAGAGGACTCTCTTCTTCTTCTTCTTGGGGGAATATCTTCATCTGCTTCAACTTTGAAATCTTCATCTAGACAGGCAGGGCAATCACAAACATCCCACCATATGTGTCTGACAACCGGTGGATCTGGTGGCTCGGATTCAATCATGTGTACACCTGTAGGGAATACATCGGAATTCTCTTCTTGAGGAGATGAGAATTTCACTTCAACTCGTCCATCAGAGTGACGAACAAATTCTGGTGCAGCTGTGGTATGAACAGGAGCTTGAGGTACTTGGTGAATTTGCTCATAACTGGTTACCCATTTCTCCGGGAGGAGTTTGAGCAGCTCAGTTCTGGTCAGTTGTCTCGGAACATAAGTGCAAGTCGGCGTTGCATTTGAGTCAATATCAAGAAGCAGCGCGTCTCCTGAATTCTCTTGACCGGGAACCATGAGGTCTAGACAGTGGTTTTGTACTCGGTAAACCATTTGATAATGGAAGGTTCCTTGGAATGTGTTTACCTGGGTTGTACCTCCAATCTGGATCTGGACCTTGAGAGCTGTAAACAGCGAGGGGTCATTTAGAGGCATATTGAAGTTTGGGTAGAAGGTAACAAAGACTGTGCCAGCGTTCAAAGTGGTTTGGATAGTACCAATACACGCATGTTGGTATTCAACAAAACGAGTATCTACTAAAGCAATACGAGAGAACGTAGGAAGTCCTTTTCGGCCATGAAAAGTGAGACCTATAAGAACAACATGGTAGATCTATAAAAGACCTATAAGAACAACAAAACAAGAACACTTAACAAGAATAAACATATAAGAAGAACAACACAAGAACACTCAACAAGAACACTCAATAACATTTAAAACCAAAAAGAACACTCAAGAACATTTAAAACTTATGACTTTGCTAGAGAGAATTGAGAGAGGAAATAAGAAAGAAAGATTTTATTTCTTCGAAGGATATCTTACAATGAAAACCTTCACCCCTATTTATAGTACTTAGGGGAGAATACAAACAACACACTTTTTTACATGGAGATAAGCACTAACTTATCTTTATTTAGCACTATCTATTCTTTATATTACAACCACACATAATTCTTTAAAAAGAAATTAAAAGCAAGCTCCACTAGGAAAAGAAAATCAGCCCTCTTAATGGCCTAAGTGTTTTATGACGTAAGCGCTTGCATCATTCGGGTAATGACATCATCATGATGTATGGTGTATGTCATTAAATCTGATTTTACTTCCATCTTGAATCCGGATGAGACGGATCATCTTCATACGGGTCAAAGTAGCATCCTTCATTATCACTTTCATCACTATAATACTGATATGCAGTACCATCTGGTGTCAACTGCTTGGTGAGATGTGATTCATTCCAATCTGCTAGCGCTTTGATCCATTTTGCCGCTACCGGGTGATCTTTCGGCCAAACTTCCGTCCCAAATAATATTGATTCAGGAATTGAGGCTGGATCAATCATATTTGCTCTTGCCATTTCTGCTCTCATACCAATATGGACATCACGATACTTCATGGAAATCTGGATATCATCCCTGTCTAGATTATACCATTCGTGGATGAAAGCGATCGGGGCATGATAAACAAATGATTCTCCTTGATTGTTGATGATTGCCGGTGTAAGGAATGAGCATGGTCTTCGGAATAAAATCACCACATGATCCTTGCGCTTCGGGGTGGTAAGCATTTGCATCCATTGATGAGAAGGGAGAAGCCATTCGAGGAGTTTGAACAAATTGCGGGAACTGTTGGGCATTAGGTCAAAGTGGCATTGGAGGATGTATGACTGGAGTCTGACTGTACTGAAAGTGATGGCTATAGTATACGATTCGAATAAATACCAGAAAAAGCAGAGTGCTTCTTTTGGAAGGTTAAACAAGTCGTATATCCTGAAAATGTTAAGGAAAGGGTAATCGGGGTGAAACTTGTAGTTGTCCATGATGATTCCAAACTTACGGAGGATGACAGTGAAAAGGGCTTGGTGGTTTGGGATGGCTCTTTGGCTGAGTGTCATATCTGCGATGACTTCTGTGACTTCTTCAGGAAGTTGAAGGACAGGGAAAATTTCGGGGCCTTTTGTGGATGAGGTATTTGGGGTAGAGGAGGAAGAGGCTTTGTCTAAGGTGGAGGAGGAAGATGTTTCATTTACAGTGAACACCATTGGAAGGATTGAATGGTTTATCTGGGAAACTGGAGAGGGAGTGCATTTCCTTTTATAGTCACCGGGCCTTGAAAGGAAATCAGCAAGGATGTTTGTCGTACCTTTGATATGCTTCACAGTAAATTTCCACTGGGAAAACCAATTTGCCCATCGTAAAAGCTGTGGCTGAGGAAGCACCTTTTTCTTGAATTCTAGCATGCGCGGGAAGGATGACATGTCCATCTCGATTTGGAATTCGTGCCCGATTAGATGGAACTGGAACTTTTCTATTCCTCTTTTGACTGCAAGAATCTCTTTGAAAGTGGAGTGGTAGTGCTTTTCTGATTGCTTGAACGTGCCGCTCTTGTATCCACATATTGATCTTTTGTCTTTGTCTTGGACGAATAATACTGCCCGATGCTCATCACTTGCATCGGTCTGCAATATTCTCTTTTACGAAGAAGTGGGAATCTTTAAAGGGGGCATCACTTCGCCGCCTTTGATTGCCTTGGCCCTTACGTTTGTCTTATTGTCCAAGGGGGGGGATCCTTTTTGAGCATGGGGAACAACCACACTGTATGACTTGATAGCTTGGGTAAGAAATCAGCCATATAATTGATTAGTCCAAGGAATTGTTGAACTGCTTTTGGAGAGGCCAACTCATCTGGGAATTTGTGCAACTCTTGAGCTATGTGGGGCTGAAGCTGATATTTGCCGTCGGATATGTCCATGCCAAGAAAATTGATAGACGATACTCCAATCTCCATTTTCTTCTCTGATAGCATTATACCATACTTCGTAACCAGGGCATGAAACTTTGAGAGTAAGTCTATATGAGACTTCTCGTCGCCAGAAAAACAAGATATCATCAATATAAACCAAGGCATTAGAAAGTATAGGTTCAAAAATGGTTACCATTGCTTTTTGGAAAGCAGAAGGTGCATTTTTTAAACCAAACGACATAACTTTCCATTGGTAGTGATGATCGTATGCAGAAGGTCATCTTTGGTCTGTCTTCTAGAGTAATTCCTATTTGCCAAAACCACGACTTGAGATCAAACTTAGAGAGAATCTTTGCATCGAGAGTGACTGGAACAAGGATTTCTTACGTGGAAGAGGGAATTTATCATACGCCAAAAAATGATTTAATGGCTGATAATTAATAACCAATCTTAGTTTTCCTCGAACTTGTTCACTTCGCTTGTTGACATAAAATGCTTCACATGCCCATGGAGATTGAGTGGGCTCGATAACACCTTGGCCAATAAGGTCAGTGCACTCTTGAAGGGCAAGTTGGTAATGGTCTGGGTTCATACCGGGATGGCTGGCCTTGGTAGGGTTTACATCTTCATTTTGCTTGAAGGGCAGGGAGACAAAGAAAGAAGGGTTTAGCCACAAAGGTGATGAGTGTTTGGAAAGGAACTCAGTATGGGAAGAGGCACACGAGGTTTGGATAAGCTGGTGTTTTAGTGACTGAATGGAATTGGCAGCTGCCATGAACAGGTGTGAAACTGGGCTCCAAGGGTTTAGAAAGCTTTTATAACAGAGACCGTTTTGTGTCCATCTTAAGTTGGGTAACTTATGAAGGATATCAAAACCAATAAGGAGGTCTTTTCCATGAGAACTTGAACCAAGTAACTTATGTTTTATGACACACTTTGGAAAGAGACGAATATGGACTGAGACGCTGATTTTGTCTATCAAGAATGTTTCTCCATTGGCTGCGAGAAATGTTTGATGATGCGGTTTGCAGAAACTTGGGGGAAGGATTTTAGGATTCAGTATGGAAACTGAAATCCTATATCAAAGAAAGCAACTACTTGGATGGGCTTAGCATATGTGGAGGTGAGAATATGTACCTTGGCTAATGGGACAGGCTGGTTTTCTCGGATTGGGAGGATGTGGGGAATGTGAGGAAGAGGATTTACCATGAGAACTTGTAGATCTGGGTGGCCATAGGATGTGTCTGTATCAGAACCCTCATCTGATGAGGAGTCAGGATAAGCAATTGTGCAAATGGCAGAATCACTGGGCTCGTCATCAAGTGAGTATAGAGACTCAAGGTCGGAAAGATCAACTGGCTTGATCTGGTTGAGCGTCTGGATTAATGCTTGGGATTTCTTCTTGTCTGGACAATCCCTCGCAAAATGTCCTTTCTTTTGACAAATATAACATCTATCAGACGTTTTGCCACACTGGGGTTTCTTCCTTATTAACTTCCACTTCTTTTTTGCCTTTGGATTTTTCCAGGAAAACTTCTCAGAGAAGCTTGATCTGGAGATCTTCTTTGAGTGTGCCTTCTTCTTTGTATGGCTGCAGCTACAACTTGACTTATCTTTGCATTTGATCTGAAGATACTTATCATCACACGCTGAACCAAGATGCTTGCCAGTTTTTTCAAACTCGACAAGGAATTTCTTTTGGTTGCACAACTTATCTACAGCATTGAGTATCAACTGGTAAAGGCCACCAAGAGAGGTTTGTGCCACCGTTGCATTTTTTGCCTCTAACGCTCTGTAGGCTTCATTCCCAAGGGACTCCGGGAAAGAGTTGAGAAAGACATGTTTGAGATTAATATCATCAATTCCATCGAGGCAATAGAATCGCTGAGACATGCGATTGTACTGTTTGGGGGGAGGTTTTCATTGTAAGATATCCCTTGAAGAAATAAAAACTTTCTTTCTTATTTCCTTCTCTCAATTCTCTCTAGCAAAGTCATAAGTTGGGATGTTCTTATAGGTCTTCTATAGATCTACCATACACCTCCCCCCATCTTTGTTTGTTCTTATAGGTCTTCTATAGATCTACCATACACCTCCCCCTAAACATTACAATCGCATGTCTCAGCGATTCTATTGCCTCAATGGCATTGATGATATTAATCTCAAACAGGTCTTTCCCAACTCTTTCCCGGAGTCCCTTGGGAATGAAGCCTACAGAGCGTTAGAGGCAAAAAAATGCAACGGTGGCACAAACCTCTCTTGCTGGCCTTTACCAGTTGATACTCAATGCTGTAGATAAGTTGTGCAACCAAAAGAAATTCCTTGTCGAGTTTGAAAAAATTAGCAAGCATCTTGGTTCAGCGTGTGATGATAAGTATCTTCAGATCAAATGCAAAGATAAGTCAAGTTGTAGCTGCAGCCATACAAAGAAGAAGGCACACTCAAAGAAGATCTCCAGATCAAGCTTCTCTGAGAAGTTTTCCTGGAAAAATCCAAAGGCCAAAAAGAAGTGGAAGTTCATAAGGAAGAAACCCCAGTGTGGCAAAACGTCTGATAGATGTTATATTTGTCAAAAGAAAGGACATTTTGCGAGGGATTGTCCAGACAAGAAGAAATCCCAAGCATTAATCCAGACGCTCAACCAGATCGAGCCAGTTGATCTTTCCGACCTTGAGTCTCTATACTCACTTGATGACGAGCCCAGTGATTCTGCCATTTGCACAATTGCTTATCCTGACTCCTCATCAGATGAGAGTTCTGATACAGACTCATCCTATGGCCACCCAGATCTACAAGTTCTCATGGTAAATCATGTTCCTCACATTCCCCACATCCTCCCAATCCGAGAAAACCAGCCTGTCCCATTAGCCAAGGTACATATTCTCACCTCCACATATGCTAAGCCCATCCAAGTAGTTGCTTTCTTTGATACTGGATCTTCAGTTTCCATACTGAATCCTAAAATCCTTCCCCCAAGATTTTGGAAACCGCATCATCAAACATTTCTCGCAGCCAATGGAGAAACATTCTTGATAGACAAAATCAGCGTCTCAGTCCATATTCGTCTCTTTCCAAAGTGTGTCATAAAACATAAGTTACTTGGTTCAAGTTCTCATGGAAAATACCTCCTTATTGGTTTTGATATCCTTCATAAGTTACCCAACTTAAGATGGACACAAAACGGTCTCTGTTATAAAAGCTTTCTAAACCCTTGGAGCCCGCCACACTGCTCATGGCAACCGCCAATTCCATTCAGTCACTAAAACACCAGCTTATCCAAACCTCGTGTGCCTCTTCCCATACTGAGTTCCTTTCCAAACACTCATCACCTTTGTGGCTAAACCCTTCTTTCTTTGTCTCCCTGCCCTTCAAGCAAAATGAAGATGTAAACCCTACCAAGGCCAGCCATCCCGGTATGAACCCAGACCATTACCAACTTGCCCTTCAAGAGTGCACTGACCTTATTGGCCAAGGTGTTATCAAGCCCACTCAATCTCCATGGGCATGTGAAGCATTTTATGTCAACAAGCGAAGTGAACAAGTTCGAGGAAAACTAAGATTGGTTATTAATTATCAGCCATTAAATCATTTTTTGGCAGATGATAAATTCCCTCTTCCACAGAAGAAATCCTTGTTCCAGTCACTCTCAGATGCAAAGATTCTCTCTAAGTTTGATCTCAAGTTAGGGTTTTGGCAGCTAGGAATTACTCCTGAAGACAAACCAAAGACAGCCTTCTGCATACCTGATCATCACTACCAATGGAAAGTTATGCCGTTTGGTTTAAAAAATGCACCTTCTGCTTTCCAAAAAGCAATGGTAACCATTTTTGAACCTATACTTTCTAATACCTTGGTTTATATTGATGATATCTTGTTGTTTTCTGCTGACGAGAAGTCTCATATAGACTTACTCTCAAAGTTTCATGCCCTGGTTACGAAGTATGTGTGAATGTGTGCCCAAATTTTGTTTTTGTTGGATTTACGCGAGTTTGAAGACATCCGGTTTAATTTGAAAAATGGAGTCGCCACGCCATTTTGATTACCTCAAAACTTTGAAAAAAAGGTTTTATGGGTTCGGAGGTTAAGTTACCCCTTGGGAAGAACGTTTGGCGTTCACCCAAGGTGCCTTGCCGGAGCAAGTCTCCCAAGATTTCATTAATCGTGCTTGCTTGCGTGCTTTCTTGTGTGCATGTGTTTGAAAATAAGGAGGGAATGTCCCAAGTCGTCTTCCGGACGTACAAACCATTTGTTGGTTGTCGCTCGGGATTTCTTGGAATTTATGTATTCGGGATTATGATCCCGCCCTCATCTTGGACTTGTGATCATCGCATTTTTTAGACCTTGGGACTTGCGTGATCGAGAGAATGACTCTCTTTGTAGTCAAAGATGAGGTTCTTTAGAAAAGGAGGGTCCTTAGCCCATCAATCCTACACTTTAAGATGGTCGAGCTTGTATAGATGCTTCATACTCATCTTAAGTGATAATCGGAGATATAGGGTTCGAAGGTGTCCCTTTTCTAAAGAGATTATGAAACCTTTATGGAAGGAACGATGTAAAGATAGGATCTTTTACACCGGTCCGTTCCTAGGTTGCTAATGGGGGAATGGGGGAAATGTATGTAAAAATGACACTTTAATGAAAAGATGACATTTTTGGGTTGCAAATGATGCACTTAATTCAAAGAAATGATCTTTATTGCAAATGATGCATAAAGATTTGATTTTTATGCAAATGATGCATTTTTGTTGAAGAAATTGGCATTCATTATGCAAATGATGCATAAAGATTGCATTTTGAAAAGCATATGATGCTAGTTTATGGTAAAGACGTGGTCTTTAAAGCAAATGATGCTTGGAAAAGGGATTTTGAATGCAAATGATGCATTTTGATTGAAAAGATTTGATTTTTATATGCAAAGGATGCATAAAGATGACATTTTTATTTGAAAATGGGGGTTTTAGGTGCAAAGGATGCACCTTTATGGGAAAAGACTACATTTTTATGACAAATGATGTCTAATGCATGCAAAAGGGGAAGGGGGAATATGAAGATATGATCTTTAATCTACCAAGTCCGAAGCAATATAAAGGTAATGCAATGAGCAATTTATAAAGCAATTAGGATGCGAGGTTAGGGCGTGCGAGGTTACCAATGGCTTCCTTCTTCTTCGGGCGGAGCTAGGAGGAGAGGTTGATCTTGGATCTTCAAGGAGGAGGGAGGGAGCTTCTTGGCCTTCTTCTCCACCTTCTTGAACTTCCAGCAGTATTCTTCACGTATTTGGAGTGTTTGTGGGTGATTTGTTGTGTTAATTGTGTGTTGAAATGGGTAGAGGAGGGCTCTATTTATAGGCAGTCTGGATAAGGCTAATGAAGCCGTGCGGCTAAGGACAGTGAGCTAATGAAGCCGTGCGGCATTATCCACAATGACTCAGCATTCTAGAACCATGCAAGGTGGCAAATTCTAGAACCTTTCCTCCTAATTAAGAAAAACGTGTTTCTTAATTAGGAAGGATCCCCTTCAGCCCTAAATTAATTAAAAACAGTTCCGGAATGTTTCCGGAACACTAGGAAGGTCTGGGGAATTACCGGAAAACTTACCGAAATTGCCGGGAAATTTAACCGGAAGGCATGAGCCAGATTTGGGTACTTACAGAAGCCCCTCGGCAACGTCACTTGCAAGGCGAGTGGGGTTGTCGATAGAAAAGGATCCGATCTGGCGAATGCCGAGACGGATTGGGTGACCAAGGTGGTCGAGTGGCTGAACCTCTTATGAAAGGCTACCTACGTATCCCGGAGGAATCAAGCCAGGCCGTAGTTCGGAATCCACTGGGGAAAGGGGGGCGTCAAATGTGACGAATTGGCTGAACCTAAAGTAGGCTACCTACGTATCCCGGAGGAATCAAGCCAGGTCGTAGTTCGAACTTTGACTGAATCGAAATGTTATTCTTCCAACTTGGAATAACGGAGATCGAAAGAGAGAGCGAAATGTCATTCACCTTGGAATGACGGAGATCGAAAGAGAGAGAGAGCGAAATGTTATTCCTTCAACTTGGAATAATGGAGATCGCGAGAGAGATCGAAATGTCATTCTTCCACCTTGGAATGACGGAGATCGAAAGATAGAGCGAAATGTCATTCTTCCATCTTGGAATGACGGAGATCGCGAGAGAGATCGAAATGTCATTCTTCCACCTTGGAATGACGGAGATCGAAAGAGAGAGCGAAATGTCATTCTTCCACCTTGGAATGACGGAGATCGCGAGAGAGAGAGCGAAATGTTATTCCTTCAACTTGGAATAACGGAGATCGCGAGAGAGATCGAAATGTCATTCTTCCACCTTGGAATGACGGAGATCGAAAGAGAGAGCGAAATGTCATTCTTCCACCTTGGAATGACGGAGATCGCGAGAGAGATCGAAATGTCATTCTTCCACCTTGGAATGACGGAGATCGAAAGAGAGAGCGAAATGTCATTCTTCCACCTTGGAATGACGGAGATCGCGAGAGAGATCGAAATGTCATTCTTCCACCTTGGAATGACGGAGATCGAAAGAGAGAGCGAAATGTCATTCTTCCACCTTGGAATGACGGAGATCGCGAGAGAGATCGAAATGTCATTCTTCCACCTTGGAATGACGGAGATCGAAAGAGAGAGCGAAATGTCATTCTTCCACCTTGGAATGACGGAGATCGCGAGAGAGATCGAAATGTCATTCTTCCACCTTGGAATGATGGAGATCGAAAGAGAGAGCGAAATGTCATTCTTCCACCTTGGAATGACGGAGATCGCGAGAGAGATCGAAATGTTATTCCTTCAACTTGGAATAACGGAGATCGAAAGAGAGAGCGAAATGTCATTCTTCCACCTTGGAATGACGGAGATCGCGAGAGAGATCGAAATGTTATTCCTTCAACTTGGAATAACGGAGATCGAAAGAGAGAGCGAAATGTCATTCTTTCACCTTGGAATGACGGAGATCGCGAGAGAGAATGGATTTTGTAAAGAAGTAGGAAGGACTCGATGATTTTTGTAAAGAAAGTGGGACGTACCCGATAATTTTATAAGGAAACGGGGCGTACCCTGATAATTTTTTTGTAAAATAGAATTAGAAATGCCAAAGGCAAATAAAATGAGCCACAGGGGTAAATTTGTAAAATAAACCTCGGGGGCACTGGAGGGAAAATTTGATCGAAAATGATTGGAAATGCCAGGGGCACAAGGGGTAAAACAGACCTATGAGGGATAAAATCGTAAAATTGAGCCTTCAGGGGCAAAATTGTAAAAACAAGCCACAGAGGCTTAGTATGTCGCACGACATAATAGGCCCATTTGACAGATTCATTAAATTTCGCACAGTCGTCATTTTGAAACTCAATTGGACTTGAAATTGAGAGGGAGACGACAGTGAGAAGAGAGAGAGCGAACATTGAGAGGGAGATTCGAGAGGGATCGAGAGAAATCAAACACTTTTAGTTTGATTCAATTGGAAAATGCCTCCTAGGCTCTATACGACCAAAAGGGGACCTCAGCACGCCGAATTAGCTAATCGACGAAAGGGGGTGACCAAAGTGGTCGGTTAGCTGGACTTTTATGAAAAGCTTACGCACCATTGAGGAATGGGGAAAGAAAAAGGTGACCAATGTGGTCGGATGGCTGGACCTTTTTATGAAAGGCTACCTACGTATCCCGGAGGAATCAAGCCTTGATCGTAGTTCAAACTTCATCTAGACAGTTAGGAACGATGTCTAGGATTCTTGAGGTTTTGACAATTAATGGAGGTTGTCACCTGAGGAAGCTGAAGCTTACGTCACTATCGAGTAGGTAGAGGCAGCTATAACTGGAAAACTTGAGCATACTTTTCAATCTGTGATAGAGGTAGCCAAAGTTGGATTTTTGACAATTAGGAAACTGTCGCCTGGCGTTATCTTGTTATAACGGAAGTAACGAAGGCGCTTTTGGGAGAAAATGTTATCATTAGCAATTGGCACGTTACTTGAGCCTAGGGGTGATTTTTTCTTGGAAACATGGTAGAGGCTGGGTCTGGATGTACATATGGAATGTGTTTAAGACGGGTTTCAAGCAGGTGGGGTTGTATCCCTTGGGTGCATCGAACCGCCGTTGTTGTCAACGTGGACTAAGATTCCCTCTTGGGCTGAGACTGGGTTTTAAAACTCGGGTCTCGATGAATGTTCCTTTCTCAGACTCTGGCGCTTGAAGCTGATGCTGATAGGCTTTTATAACCAAAGACTAAAGCAGATGTCATAGTGACCAAACCTCTCTTCTAGGGATGGATACAACTTATCAGAGCCCCGGTCTGAGGAAGAACTCTTTGCAAAGCCCCATGAAAGATCCTTTCACTGGCAAAGCTCCGGTTGGATGAACTGAGCAGGCGAAGTCTTAGGTTTTGAAGAAGTGACTTAATGAAGCCCCAATTTGATGACCTAGCGAAAATCCCAATATGATTGGTACTGCGGAAGTGATCCTGAGGTTGATCTGAACAAAACTGAATTCATCTAGGGACCTAGTGAAGAACCCGATGCGAACCCCGAAAATGGCTAAAGAAGCCCCAGTTTAAAGGAATGCTTTGACAGAGTTTTCGAGGCAGCCCTAATGCGAATTGTGGCAGAAGAGGGAAAACCTATACTTCTCTCTCTCTCTTTTTTTTATTTTCTTTAGTCAATCAGTCAACCTAAAGGAAATGTGAAAGAAAATATTCTTAGAAATTTATACATGCAGGGGCATATTTTTCGAAAGGTGGGAATAGATCCCGATCTTGTGTTATTTTGATGGCCTTATTCGATGTAGGCACAAAACTCGCTTTGGGTTTGACTCTTTTGGGAGAGTATAAGCGGAAAAAGGTTTGTAAAAGTGTATGGAAGTCCCCGCCGACGTAAAATCGTTGTTTAGCACTATCTTTCCTAAGATGTAGAAAGAGAAGACGTGTCAAGACATCTGAAAACTTGTTTTATTTACAATGATCACCAGATTGCTTAAAACCCTTTATTGATGTTCGGGTTATTCAACCACTAATCTCGATATGAAGAAAAACATTCTTATTAATTATGAGGAGAAAGTCAACCAAAGGTCGCGGATCAAGGTTGGCCGGTGTGAAAGAAAAGATTGTGTATAGGGAGGTCATTGATGAGACCGGGTTTTCTCGGAATCTCGACCGTGTCTATGGGAGAGGTCATTTGATGAGACCGGGTTTTCGTGGATTTGGATATGCTTATGGAAGAGGCCACCGATGAGACCGAATTTTTCGGGAATTTAAATGTGTTTATGACCGGACCATCTCTCGGTTGCCTACGTTCCCTCATTGTGAGGAGCTCAGTCGCCGTAGTTCGGCCTTGGCCTGACCGTGTTTGGCTTTGGGAAATGGGATTTGTGGTTCCTTTAGTGAAAAGGCTTAGGATGAGATGATGAGGCGTGGGCCTCGGATGATTCCTTGACCAAGTCATTTCGGACGGTTGCTTCGATTTTCATCTTTCATTGGGGGAGAAGGGATTTGCACGTGCCTAAAGGCTTACGAAATGCTTCTGGCTTTGCTTCGACCGCCCCATTGTTATCGACAACTTTCATTCTTTGAGCTTTGATTTTGCCTGTCCGTCAAGCTTTTGATGGGCGGTGGCCGGGTCCTTGGCCTCATTTTCTTTTATTTTCTATGTGCAACCTCGTTTTTTGCCTAGACCGCCCTTTTTAGGGATTTTCGCCTAGCCGGGCATTACTCTTTTTGCACCGAGATTTTTTTTCTTTCTTTTTTTTTTATATATGTGCAACCCTGTTTTTTGCCTAGACTGCCCTTTTTAGGGATTTTCGGTCTAGCTGGGCATTACTCTTTTTGCACTACATTTTTTTATTTTATGAAGCACCTGAGGGCCAAGGCAAGCCTCTGCTTTAACTTTCTTGATATCCTTGAGGTCTAAGGCAGGCTCCTAGGTCGTTGTCGACACGGGGTCAATCTTTCGAAGCTGAGTGGCCTTTTGTTGTCCCTTGATGTTGCCGCCGTCGTTGACTTGGTCAAGATGAAGGTGGGGGCATGATTGGGAAAGTGTATGGTTTAATGGAGGCCTTTTGTGGGGTAAGGAAGGTGTATAGGGAGAGCATTGGTTGACTTTCTCACACCGATTAATCAGAACGTGAATTATTTCGAGAGATTACTTGTTGAGCAATGCAAGTGATCATATAAAATAAAACCATTTCATTAAATGTAATGTAGGTGTGCAAATAATGTCTTAAGTCTAGCAAGAAAAGAAGAAGACTCTTTTATAGAAAATTGAAGATTAAATACAATGTCCGTAGAGGACTTGATTGAAAGAGAAAAGTACTAGAACCTACGAAGGTTGACTGAGAGACTATTTTTTTTTTTTTACTTAAGGATAGGTAGACCCTAGTCTAGCTACTCTTCGCGGGTTGGACTGCCAGGTAACTTGAGCTTTCCTTCGTAGATCGCCCACCGAATTTCTTTCTTCGTATCCACACACTTGTCCGTCACATGCCCAAAATGCTTGTGGTACTCGCAGAACTTGGTCCCGTCAACTCTACCGGGGTTTCTTGGCTTATAATTCTCGAGAGGTGTGAGAAGACCTCGTTTCACCAAATCATCGAAAACTTTGCTCGTGGGCATCCCAATCATCAGCCGATGTTTCGATCTTGCACTTCCCGAATCGACCTCTTACCATAGCTTTGTTTTTGGCCCATGGAGGTTCTCGAGCTTCCCATTTTCTATCAACTTCTGGATCTCATGCCTCAAATAGGTGCAATCATCAAGTATTGTGCCCATGGTATTGATGGAAAAGACAATGCTTGGATTCATCCAACCGAACATGGGGATTCTGGGTTTCCAATTCTCCGGTGGCTTTATCGGCTTTTCTTTCATCGCCTTTTCCAAAGATCTTGCTTAAAGACATCTCCATGTTGTCAAAATGAAGGGAGCGGGGTTTTCGGGAGACATTGTTGTTCTCAAAACTCAGATTCCCATTGTCCAATTGGTTCCATTGTTGGATTTGGTCAAGGAAGCTACGACACTCTTTCCCGGTTCCGAGCCACGTACGGTTGCCGCTTGGTATTGGGTTATGCTCGGTGGAGTCATTTCCTTGCCCGGTTCGACATCTTGGGTCAAGGGAGTATTGATACTCATCATGAGGTCAAGCTTCTCTTGCATCCGTTTCACTTGCTCCATTAATATTGCCACATGGGGGTCAACGGGGACTCTCGCAATGGACTTTTATTAGCAGATGGAACCACAAAGAACAGACCGGTGACACCGACGGTGAATTCGCTAAATCCGGTAGGTGACGGTGAGAACTTGAATCATCCAGATCCTCTTTTGGCAACTCATGATTGCGTTCGGGTAGGTATAGGGGCTTGAACATAGCCACATAGCTCGAACCGATCATGCGAAGCCGGAGCATAAACCGCGGTGTATTGCTGAACCGAGAGACATGTGGGGTGAAGTTCAATCCGTTCTGAGGAGCTGAGGACGATGGAGCCCGGATGAGCTGGGATGTTGGAAAGGACCGAGGAGAAGTGGTCCTTGACAAGGGATCATATGTGGATGGAGGAAGGTATTGGTTATAGGCCGGGGGTCTTGGTTATAGGATGAAGGGACTGAAATCACTGTTTCTGAAGTCTCTTCTTCGACTACCACCGGAGAACCGTTCGACTCAACTGTGACCTGAACTCCATGATGACGGAGTGCGTCAATAAGCATGGCTTGCTGTTCCTCATGAGCCTTATGGGCATTTTCCAAAGCCATGGCTAACTCTTCCTTCCTAACCATCTGATTTCCTGTACCCTCACTGTTTTCTGTCAAATCTGCCATTCTAAATTCCCGAGCCGATGAAACGGACGATTCTCGACGAACTATCTCGAGCCTCGAAATTTCCGCACCGACAAGCCGCCGACCCGATATTCTCACCCACTTCTTTCTCGCTGCGGGAAAGGGATAGACAAGGTTTAGACTCGGGGTAGGCAAGGTTTAGACTCGGAGGTAAGTGTTTAGGCACGGAGGTAAGTGTTTAGAATTTGAAGGCTCAAGTAACATGCACTTATCGCTTAAATTTTGCTCAAAACACATTTTCTCCTAATCCTAATTGATCGAAAAAGATGAGACCTTGAAAGGTCAAGATTGAAAATTGGACCGTGAGGATCTTTGATTGGAGACTTGACCGTGAAAGGTCGGGATTGCATTTGACCGCGAAAGGTCGAGATAGAAAATTGGAGATCGGACCGAGGAGGTCGCGATTAGGGATTTGACCGCGAAAGGTCGAGATAGAAAATCGGAGATCGGACCGAGGAGGTCGCGATTAGGGATTTGACCGCGGAAGGGTCGAGATGGAAAATCGAAGATCGGACCAAGGAGGTCACGATTAGGGATTTGACCGCAAAAGGTCGAGATAGAAAATCGAAGATCGGACCGAGGAGGTCACAATTAGGGATTTGACCGCGGAAGGGTCGAGATGAAAAATCGAAGATCGGACCAAGGAGGTCACGATTAGGGATTTGACCATGAAAGGTCGGGAGATGGAAGATCGGAAATCGGACCGAGGAGGTCTCGATTAGGGATATCAGAGATAGGAAAATGTAATTATGATTACATTAATTGTTCAAGTTTACTTAAAATCATGTCTTTTATTAATTCCTATTTGGTTGGAAAAGGGGGGTTTGCCCTTCTTTTTTCGCAACTACTCTAGATCCTGGATCAGTGGGTTCCGTCACTACGTCTATAAGCCCCTCGTATTCCACCTGTATTTCGACCTCCCAGGATGGACACCCCCGGGCGAGGGTCCTATAGGGCACGCAGATCCCACCGACCGAGAGTAAAGAACGCTCCTAACGGGTCTAGCGGGTCATAGGACCTTTTAACGCACGAGCGATGCGGATTATAGTCAAGGCAATACCAGGAAAGTCTCGTCTTTCTGCCTTGATTGGATTTTGGCAGATTTTCGCTTGAGCGAATGACGTTTTGACTTTCGGTGATGTCCGAGAAGATAATAGGCATGGGTCGGGCGGCAAAAGCCGGATGACACAGTGTCACATTGAACTTCGTTGCATACGCCGGGCGTGAGTTAGAATCGAAGTCAATGCCGGGTCAAGATCTCGCCAATTTTTCCTTGTCGGAATTTTAGCAGAGCTTCGCTTGAGCGAAAGATCTTTTGATTTGTTGGCAAAGACTCGGTCTTGACTCTTACGCATTCCGTGCAGGTCAAGGTCAATAGTTAATGTCGGAGTCGAGATCTCGCCAATTTTTCCTTGTCGGATTTTTGGCAGAGTTCTTCTTCCGTTATGAACTAAGGTTTGACCTTTACGAGGGTATGCAACTGGGCTATATGACACGGACTAGACCAAAAACCAACCAAAAGTCACGATTTTTTGAAACGTGTGACACGGACTGTGCATTGGTCGACACTGGCTGCCATGGGGAGGTTGGGATGATTCCGTGCGCGCCCGGGAGCATCGTAAGGCTGTCCGTGACTGCAGCTGGAACCACCCTCGGGTTTGAAGGACGTGCGTGCAAAGTGTACAGGATATATCAGGTGCGCGTAGTGTGCGGTCTCCTAAAAATGTTCCTTTTGAGTTAAAACAGAGATTTTCAGAAATGTGTTTTAAATGAATGATTTTCGGGACGGGGAGAATGCAACACATAAGCACGTAAATTTTCTGGGAGCCCCAGTCAGTCATGGAGCTGAGTAGCCCCAAGCTGCTAGGACTGCCAGATTAACCATGATTTTTCCTGGTGGAATTGCCACTGAGGTCGCCCGGTCAGAATCCAAGGAGGATTGAGCCGTACGACTGCATGGATCAATTTTCCAGGTTCCACTCCTTTTGCTATTTTTCGGGTTTTTTCCCGTTCAAAGTATGCACAGATTCCAAGATGCAAATGATGCAATGCAAGGTAAAGAAAGCAAGCACGATTAATGAAATTAGCGACGGGAGTCTAACCCGCTCAAAGGGAAAAGCTTTCTTTTATTTATTTTTTTTCAAATTTTTTTTTTTCGAAAAAGGATACTGGTACGTGGGATTGTTAAACCACCGGTTATCCCAACTCCCACATCAGGGAGTGTACAGGAAGGGTAAGTGGTTTCCACCTATATACCGAGTATCGATTTTTGTTTTGAAAATGAAGCTTTTCTCCTTTGGGATTTCCCCAGCGGAGTCGCCAAACTGTGAATGTGTGCCCAAATTTTGTTTTTGTTGGATTCACGCGAGTTTGAAGACATCCGGTTTAATTTGAAAAACGGAGTCGCCACGCCATTTTGATTACCTCAAAACTTTGAAAAAAAGGTTTTATGGGTTCGGAGGTTAAGTTACCCCTTGGGAAGAACGTTTGGCGTTCACCCAAGGTGCCTTGCCGGAGCAAGTCTCCCAAGATTTCATTAATCGTGCTTGCTTGCGTGCTTTCTTGTAGTCAAAGATGAGGTTCTTTAGAAAAGAAGGGTCCTTAGCCCATCAATTCTACACTTTAAGATGGTCGAGCTTGTATAGATGCTTCATACTCATCTTAAGTGATAATCGGAGATATAGGGTTCGAAGGTGTCCCTTTTCTAAAGAGATTATGAAACCTTTATGGAAGGAACGATGTAAAGATAGGATCTTTTACACCGGTCCGTTCCTAGGTTGCTAATGGGGGAATGGGGGAAATGTATGTAAAAATGACACTTTAATGAAAAGATGACATTTTTGGGTTGCAAATGATGCACTTAATTCAAAGAAATGATCTTTATTGCAAATGATGCATAAAGATTTGATTTTTATGCAAATGATGCATTTTTGTTGAAGAAATTGGCATTCATTATGCAAATGATGCATAAAGATTGCATTTTGAAAAGCATATGATGCTAGTTTATGGTAAAGACGTGGTCTTTAAAGCAAATGATGCTTGGAAAAGGGATTTTGAATGCAAATGATGCATTTTGATTGAAAAGATTTGATTTTTATATGCAAAGGATGCATAAAGATGACATTTTTATTTGAAAATGGGGGTTTTAGGTGAAAAGGATGCACCTTTATGGGAAAAGACTACATTTTTATGACAAATGATGTCTAATGCATGCAAAAGGGGAAGGGGGAATATGAAGATATGATCTTTAATCTACCAAGTCCCAAGCAATATAAAGGTAATGCAATGAGCAATTTATAAAGCAATTAGGATGCGAGGTTAGGGCGTGCGAGGTTACCAATGGCTTTCTTCTTCTTCGGGCGGAGCTAGGAGGAGAGGTTGATCTTGGATCTTCAAGGAGGAGGGAGGGAGCTTCTTGGCCTTCTTCTTCACCTTCTTGAGCTTCCAGCAGTATTCTTCACGTATTTGGAGTGTTTGTGGGTGATTTGTTGTGTTAATTGTGTGTTGAAATGGGTAGAGGAGGGCTCTATTTATAGGCAGTCTGGATAAGGCTAATGAAGCCGTGCGGCTAAGGACAGCGAGCTAATGCAGCCGTGCGGCATTATCCACAATGACTCAACATTCTAGAACCATGCAAGGTGGCAAATTCTAGAACCTTTCCTCCTAATTAAGAAAAACGTGTTTCTTAATTAGGAAGGATCCCCTTCAGCCCTAAATTAATTAAAAACAGTTCCGGAATGTTTCCGGAACACTAGGAAGGTCTGGGAAATTACCGGAAAACTTACCGAAATTGCCGGGAAATTTAACCGGAAGGCATGAGCCAGATTTGGGTACTTACAGTATGGTATAATGCTATCAGAGAAGAAAATGGAGATTGGAGTATCGTCTATCAATTTTCTTGGCATGGACATATCCGACGGCAAATATCAGCTTCAGCCCCACATAGCTCAAGAGCTGCACAAATTCCCAGATGAGTTGGCCTCTCCAAAAGCAGTTCAACAATTCCTTGGACTAATCAATTATATGGCTGATTTCTTACCCAAGCTATCAAGTCATACAGTGTGGTTGTTCCCCATGCTCAAAAAGGATCCCCCCCCCTTGGACAATACGACAAACAGAAGCAGTCAAGGCAATCAAAAAGCTGACTGAGGTGATGCCCCCTTTAAAGATTCCCACTTCTTCAGAAAAGAGAATATTACAGACCGATGCAAGTGATGAGCACTGGGCAGCAGTATTATTCGTCCAAGAAAAAGACAAAAGATCAATATGTGGATACAAGAGCGGCACGTTCAAGCAATCAGAAAAGCACTACCACTCCACTTTCAAAGAGATTCTTGCAGTCAAAAGAGGAATAGAAAAGTTCCAGTTCCATCTAATCGGGCACGAATTCCAAATTGAGATGGACATGTCATCCTTTCCGTGCATGCTAGAATTCAAGAAAAAGGTGCTTCCCCAGCCACAGCTTTTACGGTGGGCAAATTGGTTTTCCCGGTGGAAATTTACTGTGAAGCATATCAAAGGTACGACAAACATCCTTGTTGATTTCCTTTCAAGGCCCGGTGACTATAAAAGGAAATGCACTCCCTCTCCAGTTTCCCAGATAAACCATTCAATCCTTCCAATGGTGTTCACTGTAAATGAAACATCTTCCTCCTCCACCTTAGACAAAGCCTCTTCCTCCTCTACCCCAAATACCTCATCCACAAAAGGCCCCGAAATTTTCCCTGTCCTTCAACTTCCTGAAGAAGTCACAGAAGTCATCGTAGATATGACACTCAGCCAAAGAGCCATCCCAAACCACCAAGCCCTTTTCACTGTCATCCTCCGTAAGTTTGGAATCATCATGGACAACTATAAGTTTCACCCCGATTACCCTTTCCTTAACATTTTCAGGATATACGACTTGTTTAACCTTCCAAAAGAAGCACTCTGCTTTTTCTGGTATTTATTCGAGTCGTATACTATAGCCATCACTTTCAGTACAGTCAGACTCCAGTCATATATCCTCCAATGCCACTTTGACCGAACGCCCAACAGTTCCCGCAATTTGTTCAAACTCCTCGAATGGTTTCTCCCTTCTCATCAATGGATGCAAATGCTTACCACCCCGAAGAGCAAGGATCATATGGTGATTTTATTCCGAAGACCATGCTCATTCCTTACACCGGCAATCATCAACAATCAAGGAGAATCGTTTGTTTATCATGCCCCGATCGCTTTCATCCACGAATGGTATAATCTAGACAGGGATGATATCCAGATTTCCATGAAGTATCGCGATGTCCATATTGGTATGAGAGCAGAAATGGCAAGAGCAAATATGATTGATCCAAATTTCAATTCTGAATCAATATTATTTGGGACGGAAGTTTGGCCGAAAGATCACCCGGTAGCTGCAAAATGGATCAAAGCGCTAGCAGATTGGAATGAATCACATCTCACCAAGCAGTTGACACCAGATGGTACTGCATATCAGTATGATAGTGATGAAAGTGATAATGAAGGATGCTACTTTGACCCGTATGAAGATGATCCATCTCATCCAGATTCAAGATGGAAGTAAAATCAGATTTAATGACATACACCATACATCATGATGATGTCATTACCCGAATGATGCAAGCGCTTACATCATGAAGCACTTAGGCCATTAAGAGGGCTGATTTTCTTTTCCTAGTGGAGCTTGCTTTTAATTTCTTTTTAAAGCATTATGTATGGTTGTAATATAAAGAATAGATAGTGCTAAATAAAGATAAGTTAGTGCTTATCTCCATGTAAAAAAGTGTGTTGTTTATATTCTCCCCTAAGTACTATAAATAGGGGTGAAGGTTTTCATTGTAAGATATCCCTTGAAGAAATAAAAACTTTCTTTCTTATTTCCTTCTCTCAATTCTCTCTAGCAAAGTCATAAGTTGGGTTGTTCTTATAGGTCTTCTATAGATCTACCATACACCTCCCCCCATCTTTGTTTGTTCTTATAGGTCTTCTATAGATCTACCATACACCTCCCCCCAAACATTACAATCGCATGTCTCAGCGATTCTATTGCCTCAATGGCATTGATGATATTAATCTCAAACAGGTCTTTGTCAACTCTTTCCCGGAGTCCCTTGGGAATGAAGCCTACAGAGCGTTAGAGGCAAAAAATGCAACGGTGGCACAAACCTCTCTTGGTGGCCTTTACCAGTTGATACTCAATGCTGTAGATAAGTTGTGCAACCAAAAGAAATTCCTTGTCGAGTTTGAAAAAACTGGCAAGCATCTTGGTTCAGCGTGTGATGATAAGTATCTTCAGATCAAATGCAAAGATAAGTCAAGTTGTAGCTGCAGCCATACAAAGAAGAAGGCACACTCAAAGAAGATCTCCAGATCAAGCTTCTCTGAGAAGTTTTCCTGGAAAAATCCAAAGGCCAAAAAGAAGTGGAAGTTCATAAGGAAGAAACCCCAGCGTGGCAAAACGTCTGATAGATGTTATATTTGTCAAAAGAAAGGACATTTTGCGAGGGATTGTCCAGACAAGAAGAAATCCCAAGCATTAATCCAGACGCTCAACCAGATCGAGCCAGTTGATCTTTCCGACCTTGAGTCTCTATACTCACTTGATGACGAGCCCAGTGATTCTGCCATTTGCACAATTGCTTATACTGACTCCTCATCAGATGAGAGTTCTGATACAGACTCATCCTATAGCCACCCAGATCTACAAGTTCTCATGGTAAATCCTCTTCCTCACATTCCCCACATCCTCCCAATCCGAGAAAACCAGCCTGTCCCATTAACCAAGGTACATATTCTCACCTCCACATATGCTAAGCCCATCCAAGTAGTTGCTTTCTTTGATACAGGATCTTCAGTTTCCATACTGAATCCTAAAATCCTTCCCCCAAGATTTTGGAAACCGCATCATCAAACATTTCTCGCAGCCAATGGAGAAACATTCTTGATAGACAAAATCAGCGTCTCAGTCCATATTCGTCTCTTTCCAAAGTGTGTCATAAAACATAAGTTACTTGGTTCAAGTTCTCATGGAAAAGACCTCCTTATTGGTTTTGATATCCTTCATAAGTTACCCAACTTAAGATGGACACAAAACGGTCTCTGTTATAAAAGCTTTCTAAACCCTTGGAGCCCAGTTTCACACCTGTTCATGGCAGCTGCCAATTCCATTCAGTCACTAAAACACCAGCTTATCCAAACCTCGTGTGCCTCTTCCCATACTGAGTTCCTTTCCAAACACTCATCACCTTTGTGGCTAAACCCTTCTTTCTTTGTCTCCCTGCCCTTCAAGCAAAATGAAGATGTAAACCCTACCAAGGCCAGCCATCCCGGTATGAACCCAGACCATTACCAACTTGCCCTTCAAGAGTGCACTGACCTTATTGGCCAAGGTGTTATCAAGCCCACTCAATCTCCATGGGCATGTGAAGCATTTTATGTCAACAAGCGAAGTGAACAAGTTCGAGGAAAACTAAGATTGGTTATTAATTATCAGCCATTAAATCATTTTTTGTGATGATAAATTCTCCTCTTCCACGTAAGAAATCCTTGTTCAGTCAACTCTCGGATGCAAAGATTCTCTCTAAGTTTGATCTCAAGTCGGGGTTTTGGCGGCTAGGAATTACTCCACGAAGACAAACCAAAGACGCCTTGCATACCCGATCATCACTACCAATGGAAAGTTATGCCGTTTGGTTTAAAAAATGCACCTTCTGCTTTCCAAAAAGCAATGGTAACCATTTTTGAACCTATACTTTCTAATGCCTTGGTTTATATTGATGATATCTTGTTGTTTTCTGCTGACGAGAAGTCTCATATAGACTTACTCTCAAAGTTTCATGCCCTGGTAATGAAGTATGGTATAATGCTATCAGAGAAGAAAATGGAGATTGGAGTATCGTCTATCAATTTTCTTGGCATGGACATATCCGACGGCAAATATCAGCTTCAGCCCCTCATAGCTCAAGAGCTGTACAAATTCCCAGATGAGTTGGCCTCTCCAAAAGCAGTTCAACAATTCCTTGGACTAATCAATTATATGGCTGATTTCTTACCCAAGCTATCAAGTCATACAGTGTGGTTGTTCCCCATGCTCAAAAAGGATCCCCCCCTTGGACAATAAGACAAACAGAAGCAGTCAAGGCAATCAAAAAGCTGACTGAGGTGATGCCCCCTTTAAAGATTCCCACTTCTTCAGAAAAGAGAATATTACAGACCGATGCAAGTGATGAGCACTGGGCAGCAGTATTATTCGTCCAAGAAAAAGACAAAAGATAAATATGTGGATACAAGAGCGGCACGTTCAAGCAATCAGAAAAGCACTACCACTCCACTTTCAAAGAGATTCTTGCAGTCAAAAGAGGAATAGAAAAGTTCCAGTTCCATCTAATCGGGCACGAATTCCAAATTGAGATGGACATGTCATCCTTTCCGCGCATGCTAGAATTCAAGAAAAAGCTGCTTCCCCAACCACAGCTTTTACGGTGGGCAAATTGGTTTTCCCAGTGGAAATTTACTGTGAAGCATATCAAAGGTACGACAAACATCCTTGCTGATTTCCTTTCAAGGCCCGGTGACTATAAAAGGAAATGCACTCCCTCTCCAGTTTCCCAGATAAACCATTCAATCCTTCTAATGGTGTTCACTGTAAATGAAACATCTTCCTCCTCCACCTTAGACAAAGCCTCTTCCTCCTCTACCACAAATACCTCATCCACAAAAGGCCCCGAAATTTTCCCTGTCCTTCAACTTCCTGAAGAAGTCACAGAAGTCATCGCAGATATGACACTCAGCCAAAGAGCCATCCCAAACCACCAAGCCCTTTTCACTGTCATCCTCCGTATGTTTGGAATCATCATGGACAACTACAAGTTTCACCCCGATTACCCTTTCCTTAACATTTTCAGGATATACGACTTGTTTAACCTTCCAAAAGAAGCACTCTACTTTTTCTGGTATTTATTCGAATCGTATACTATAGCCATCACTTTCAGTACAGTCAGACTCCAGTCATACATCCTCCAATGCCACTTTGACCGAACGCCCAACAGTTCCCGCAATTTGTTCAAACTCCTCGAATGGTTTCTCCCTTCTCATCAATGGATGCAAATGCTTACCACCCCGAAGCGCAAGGATCATGTGGTGATTTTATTCCGAAGACCATGCTCATTCCTTACACCGGCAATCATCAACAATCAAGGAGAATTGTTTGTTTATCATGCCCCGATCGCTTTCATTCACGAATGGTATAATCTAGACAGGGATGATATCCAGATTTCCATGAAGTATCGTGATATTGGTATGAGAGCAGAAATGGCAAGAGCAAATATGATTGATCCAGCCTCAATTCCTGAATCAATATTATTTGGGACGGAAGTTTGGCCGAAAGATCACCCGGTAGCGGCAAAATGGATCAAAGCGCTAGCAGATTGGAATGAATCACATCTCACCAAGCAGTTGACACCAGATGGTACTGCATATCAGTATGATAGTGATGAAAGTGATAATGAAGGATGCTACTTCGACCCGTATGAAGATGATCCGTCTCATCCGGATTCAAGATGAAAGTAAAATCAGATTTAATGACATACACCATACATCATGATGATGTCATTACCCGAATGATGCAAGCACTTACGTCATAAAACACTTAGGCCATTAAGAGGGCTGATTTTCTTTTCCTAGTGGAGCTTGCTTTTAATTTCTTTTTAAAGCATTATGTGAGGTTGTAATATAAAGAATAGATAGTTCTAAATAAAGATAAGTTAGTGCTTATCTCCATGTAAAAAAGTGTGTTGTTTGTATTCTCCCCTAAGTACTATAAATAGGGGTGAAGGTTTTCATTGTAAGATATCCTTCGAAGAAATAAAATCTTTCTTTCTTATTTCCTCTCTCAATTCTCTCTAGCAAAGCATAAGTTTTAAATGTTCTTGAGTGTTCTTGAGTGTTCTTGTTGAGTGTTCTTGTGTTGTTCTTCTTATATGTTTATTCTTGTTAAGTGTTCTTGTTTTGTTGTTCTTATAGGTCTTCTATAGATCTACCATACACCTCCCCCCATCTTGAAGACCTATAAGAACAACAAAACAAGAACACTTAACAAGAATAAACATATAAGAAGAACATCACAAGAACACTCAACAAGAACACTCAAGAACATTTAAAACTTATGACTTTGCTAGAGAGAATTGAGAGAGGAAATAAGAAAGAAAGATTTTATTTCTTCGAAGGATATCTTACAATGAAAACCTTCACCCCTATTTATAGTACTTAGGGGAGAATACAAACAACACACTTTTTTACATGGAGATAAGCACTAACTTATCTTTATTTAGCACTATCTATTCTTTATATTAAAACCACACATAATGCTTTAAAAAGAAATTAAAAGCAAGCTCCACTAGGAAAAGAAAATCAGCCCTCTTAATGGCCTAAGTGTTTTATGACGTAAGCGCTTGCATCATTCGGGTAATGACATCATCATGGTCTATGGTGTATGTCATTAAATCTGATTTTACTTCCATCTTGAATCCAGATGAGACGGATCATCTTCATACGGGTCAAAGTAGCATCCTTCATTATCACTTTCATCACTATCATACTGATATGCAGTACCATCTGGTGTCAACTGCTTGGTGAGATGTGATTCATTCCAATCTGCTAGCGCTTTGATCCATTTTGCCGCTACCGGGTGATCTTTCGGCCAAACTTCCATCCCAAATAATATTGATTCAGGAATTGAGGCTGGATCAATCATATTTGCTCTTGCCATTTCTGCTCTCATACCAATATCACGATACTTCATGGAAATCTGGATATCATCCCTGTCTAGATTATACCATTCGTGGATGAAAGCGATCGGGGCATGATAAACAAATGATTCTCCTTGATTGTTGATGATTGCCGGTGTAAGGAATGAGCATGGCCTTCGGAATAAAATCACCACATGATCCTTGCGCTTCGGGGTGGTAAGCATTTTCATCCATTGATGAGAAAGGAGAAACCATTCGAGGAGTTTGAACAAATTGCAGGAACTGTTGGGCGTTCGGTCAAAGTGGCATTGGAGGATGTATGACTGGAGTCTGACTGTACTGAAAGTGATGACTATAGTATACGATTCGAATAAATACCAGAAAAAGCAGAGTGCTTCTTTTGGAATGTTAAACAAGTCGTATATCCTAAAAATGTTAAGGAAAGGGTAATCGGGGTGAAGCTTGTAGTTGTCCGTGATGATTCCAAACTTACGGAGGATGACAGTGAAAAGGGCTTGGTGGTTTGGGATGGCTCTTTGGCTGAGTGTCATATCTGCGATGACTTCTGTGACTTCTTCAGAAGTCAAGGACAGGAAAATTTCTGAGCCTTTTGTGGATGAGGTATTTGGGGTAGAGGAGGAAGAGGCTTTGTCTAAGGTGGAGGAGGAAGATGTTTCATTTACAAAGTGAACACCATTGGAAGGATTGAATGGTTTATCCGGGAAACTGAGAGGGAGTGCATTTCCTTTTATAGTCACCGGCCTTGAAAGGAAATCAAGAAGGATGTTTGTCGTACCTTTGATATGCTTCACAGTAAATTTCCACTGGGAAAACCAATTTGCCCATCGTAAAAGCTGTGGCTGAGGAAGCACCTTTTTCTTGAATTCTAGCATGCGCGGGAAGGATGACATGTCCATCTCGATTTGGAATTCGTGCCCGATTAGATGGAACTGGAACTTTTCTAGTCCTCTTTTGTCTGCAAGAATCTCTTTGAAAGTGGAGTGGTAGTGCTTTTCTGATTGCTTGAACGTGCCGCTCTTGTATCCACATATTTATCTTTTGTCTTTGTCTTTGACGAATAATACTGCTGCCCAGTGCTCATCACTTGCATCGGTCTTCAATATTCTCTTTTCTGAAGAAGTGGGAATCTTTAAAGGGGGCATCACTTCAGTCAGCTTTTTGATTGCCTTGACTGCTTCTGTTTGTCTTATTGTCCAAGGGGGGGGATCCTTTTTGAGCATGGGGAACAACCACACTGTATGACTTGATAGCTTGGGTAAGAAATCAGCCATATAATTGATTAGTCCAAGGAATTGTTGAACTGCTTTTGGAGAGGCCAACTCATCTGAGAATTTGTGCAGCTCTTGAGCTATGTGGGGTCAAGCTGATATTTGCCGTCGGATATGTCCATGCCAAGAAAATTGATAGACGATACTCCAATCTCCATTTTCTTCTCTGATAGCATTATACCATACTTCGTAACCAGGGCATGAAACTTTGAGAGTAAGTCTATATGAGACTTCTCGTCAGCAGAAAACAACAAGATATCATCAATATAAACCAAGGCAT
Source organism: Adenophora triphylla var. japonica (assembly GCA_022495995.1). NCBI lineage: Eukaryota > Viridiplantae > Streptophyta > Magnoliopsida > Asterales > Campanulaceae > Adenophora > Adenophora triphylla. The sequence goes on along the minus strand of JAFEMH010001599.1, from coordinate 196,230 downwards.
TAGAAAATATAGGTTCAAAAATGGTTACCATTGCTTTTTGGAAAGCAGAAGGTGCATTTTTTAAACCAAACGGCATAACTTTCCATTGGTAGTGATGATCGTGCAATGTAAGGCTGTCTTTGGTCTGTCTTCAGGAGTAATTCCTAGCTGCCAAAACCCTGACTTGAGATCAAACTTAGAGAGAATATTTGCATCTGAGAGTGACTGGAACAAGGATTTCTTCTGTGGAAGAGGGAATTTATCATCTGCCAAAAAATGATTTAATGGCTGATAATTAATAACCAATCTTAGTTTTCCTCGAACTTGTTCACTTCGCTTGTTGACATAAAATGCTTCACATGCCCATGGAGATTGAGTGGGCTCGATAACACCTTGTCCAATAAGGTCAGTGCACTCTTGAAGGGCAAGTTGGTAATGGTCTGGGTTCATACCGGGATGGCTGGCCTTGGTAGGGTTAACATCTTCATTTTGCTTGAAGGGCAGGGAGACAAAGAAAGAAGGGTTTAGCCACAAAGGTGATGAGTGTTTGGAAAGGAACTCAGTATGGGAAGAGGCACACGAGGTTTGGATAAGCTGGTGTTTTAGTGACTGAATGGAATTGGCAGCTGCCATGAACAGGTGTGAAACTGGGCTCCAAGGGTTTAGAAAGCTTTTATAACAGAGACCGTTTTGTGTCCATCTTAAGTTGGGTAACTTATGAAGGATATCAAAACCAATAAGGAGGTCTTTTCTATGGGAACATGAACCAAGTAACTTATGTTTTATGACACACTTTGGAAAGAGACGAATATGGACTGAGACGCTGATTTTGTCTATCAAGAATGTTTCTCCATTGGCTGCAAGAAATGTTTGATGATGCGGTTTCCAGAAACTTGGGGGAAGGATTTTAGGATTCAGTATGGAAACTGAAGATCCTGTATCAAAGAAAGCAACTACTTGGATGGGCTTAGCATATGTGGAGGTGAGAATATGTACCTTGGCTAATGGGACAGGCTGGTTTTCTCGGATTGGGAGGATGTGGGGAATGTGAGGAAGAGGATTTACCATGAGAACTTGTAGATCTGGGTGGCCATAGGATGAGTATGTATCAGAACTCTCATCTGATGAGGAGTCAGGATAAGCAATTGTACAAATGGCAGAATCACTGGGCTCGTCATCAAGTGAGTATAGAGACTCAAGGTCGGAAAGATCAACTGGCTCGATCTGGTTGAGCGTCTGGATTAATGCTTGGGATTTCTTCTTGTCTGGACAATCCCTCGAAAAATGTCCTTTCTTTTGACAAATATAACATCTATCAGACGTTTTGCCACGCTGGGGTTTCTTCCTTATGAACTTCCACTTCTTTTTGGCCTTTGGATTTTTCCAGGAAAACTTCTCAGAGAAGCTTGATCTGGAGATCTTCTTTGAGTGTGCCTTCTTCTTTGTATGGCTGCAGCTACAACTTGACTTATCTTTGCATTTGATCTGAAGATACTTATCATCACACGCTGAACCAAGATGCTTGACTGTTTTTTCAAACTCGACAAGGAATTTCTTTTGGTTGCACAACTTATCTACAGCATTGAGTATCAACTGGTAAAGGCCACCAAGAGAGGTTTGTGCCACCGTTGCATTTTTTGCCTCTAACGCTCTGTAGGCTTCATTCCCAAGGGACTCCGGGAAAGAGTTGAGAAAGACCTGTTTGAGATTAATATCATCAATGCCATTGAGGCAATAGAATCGATGAGACATGCGATTGTAATGTTTCTCAAGATCCTTCTTTTGGAATGAACAACACTTCATTTTCAAAAATTCTTCTCTTGCACGGATCGTATGTTCAACTGGATTTCCAATGAATTCAGAATAGATGATGTTTATGAATTCTTCTAGTGGATCTTGCTTTTAATTTCTTTTTAAAGCTTTATGTGTGGTTGTAATATAAAGAATAGATAGTGCTAAATAAAGATAAGTTAGTGCTTATCTCCATGTAAAAAAGTGTGTTGTTTGTATTCTCCCCTAAGTACTATAAATAGGGGTGAAGGTTTTCATTGTAGGATATCCTTCGAAGAAATAAAATCTTTCTTTCTTATTTCCTCTCTCAATTCTCTCTAGCAAAGTCATAAGTTTTAAATGTTCTTGAGTGTTCTTGTTGGTTTTAAATGTTCTTGAGTGTTCTTGTTGAGTGTTCTTGTGTTGTTCTTCTTATATGTTTATTCTTGTTAAGTGTTCTTGTTTTGTTGTTCTTATAGGTCTTCTATAGATCTACCATACACCTCCCCCCATCTTAGATCTACCATGTTGTTCTTATTGGTCTTCTATAGATCTACCATACACCTCCCCCCATCTTTGTTGTTCTTATAGGTCTTCTATAGATCTACCATACACCTCCCCCCATCTTTTAGATAGAAAATGGATCTTTGTCCGTCTGACCATGAATTTAGGAAAAAAAAAGAAAAAAAACCCATCTCTCTGAATGGTTGTCTCGTGCGAGACTACCTTGTCTCGCACGAGACATTATTTGCAAAATTCGTGTTTGTGATTGATAATCGATGTGCGCTCCCTCCTTGAGTCAAAACTCCGTCTCTAATAAAAACAAAACTTCAAAAAAAATCGCCCGTGAGGTAATTTTAACCATCATCCTTTTCTCCATCTAGGATCGTTTGAGGCTAATCTTCTAAAAGGCATTTCGTTGGGATATCTCTAGTTCATCTCTAAGGTCGTCAAGCTCCCTTACCTCTCCAACGGTAGCAACTCAATTTCTTTCCGACACGATGAATCCCGAAGCACTCAAGAAGGAAATTGAGGATCCACAAGCCCAAGCCGATGAAATGAAGGCCCAATTAGAACTTGAAAGGAGAATTCAAGCCGAAGAAATGAAAGCCATGGTTGACGAACTCTCAGCCATGAAACTAAAAATATCCGAATTAAGCTCACGAAAAATAGAAACTTCTAAACAACTTTGAAATGAAAACTATTATTAGAAGGCTTAAGGCTAAACGTTACTCCTGTTGAAAGTCGAAGATCAACAAACGAAGGAAGCCAAAGGCGCTGCTATCAACATTCATCCTAAGAAGAGTGGGGCTACTCAATTTAAGGATTTGAGAGTATAAAAAAAAAAAAAGAAAAAAAAGAAAAAACTCTCAAGCTTTCATTACCCCACAACAAAGATGGAATTACAACAAAGGAAAGAAGAACTCTCCCACAAAGAAGAAGAGTCAAGTGATACCAACGAAGAAAAGAGGATTCCTCAACATCCTCTTACAATAAATCCTGAATGGCAACACAAATGAAGAAGACTTTCAACATCAGTCCATAAAGAAAAATGTTTAGCCTTAAGTCGTGCTAATAATTGGCTTTCTTTCAAACTCGTTAAGAAATTTCTAGATGATACATAGGTCCAACAACTTTTCTAGATCTTTGAGCCATATAGCGTTCGTTGTTGAGTCTAGGGGCTTCCTCTTAGCCATTCTCATACACACTCTTGAAATACAAGCATCAAAACTGGGGCTTCCTAACCTTTCCTCCCCCAGTCAATCCCTACTTTATCTCTTCAAAATAATCAAGTCTGCAGTAGGGGCTTTCCTCTTTTACTTCTCACTCTCATCATCAGAGAATATACTCCCCCAAAAAGAGTAAATGCTTGGATCACCTTCAAAAAAATAGAGCCCGTCTCTCCTCAACTAAACTTGAGATCTCATCTTTCTCCTAAATGATATTCTTCCAACTGAGTCCCCTTCGAGTAAACATACTTTTCGAAAAAAAAATAGCTCGCTAGGTTGAAAACTCGTAAAGAGCGGCCTAGGCAAAAGTTAGAGCACAAAAACAAAAGTCGCAAAAGAGATGCCCGCTAGATTGAAAACCCGAAAGGGCAGTCTAGGCAAAAACCAGGGTGCGTCACTAAGAAAGAAAAATTTTCAAAGGGAAAAAGGAGGGAATCATTCTTCAATTCACACAGCCTCACAAGCCTGTACACGAAGTCATCTACATCATACAACAGTCAATGACTATCATATGAAAATCTTGGGGCTTGACGATGAAAAATTCCTACGACAACGAAAAAAGTCTTAAAGTATCCTGAACCTTAGCGTTGAACTTGGGTTATCTCAACGAAATACTACTAGACGATTGTCTCATTCGATCTTTAGATGGACCTCACAAGTTGGTCTTCTAAACCAAAATCTAAATCACACAAACGATTTTCATTTCTCACATAATAGAACTCATTCTCCCCGCAGATTCTTGGAGTCGAGTGCACATTGATCGTCTTGAACAAACAAATGCTTAAGTGAATATATGTTGTTATGCAAATGCTTTCACTAACCCTCTTGCAGGAATTAAAGTGCATGTCATGTGCCTACTTTCAAGAATTAGATCAGACATGTGCGTCAAGCACCTCTTAAAGCGTCAAGCATCCATCGCGTCAAGTATCCATCATGTCAAGTGCCATGCGTCAAGCATATTCCAACAAAAAGCCCAGTCTTAAATCGCTAGGATCGTCACCAACAAAAGCTCGGTTTTGAATCGCCAGGATCGTCACCAATAGGTGTGTCAAGCATCTACAGGTAGTATGTCGAGTACTCATCAACACAAAAGCTCGGTCTTGAATCGCCAGGATCGTCACCAATTAGGTGTGTCAAGCATCTACAGGTAGTATGTCGAGTACTCACCAACACAAAAGCTCGGTCTTGAATCGCCAGGATCGTCACCAATTAGGTGTGTCAAGAATCTACTGGTAGTATGTCGAGTACTCACCAACAAAAAGCCCGGTCTTGAATCGTTAGGATCGTCACCAATTAGGTTTGTCAAACATCTACAGGTAGTATGTCGAGTACTCACCAACAAAAAAGCCCGATCTTGAATTGCCAGGATCGTTACCAACAAAAGCTCGGTCCCGAATTGCCAGGATCGTCACCAATTAGGTGTGTCAAGCATCTAGGGTTAGTATGTCAAATACTCACCTCAACAAAAAGATCGGTCTTGAATCGCCAGGATCGTCACCTCAACAAAAGCTCGGTCCCAAATCACCAGGATCATCACAAATTAGGTGTGTCAAGCATCTAGGGTTAGTATGACAAATACTCACCTCAACAAAAAGCTCGGTCTTGAATCGCCAGGATCGTCACCTAAACAAAAGCTCGTTCCCGAATCGCCAGGATCTTCACCAATTAGGTGTGTCAAACATCTAGGGTTAGTATGTCAAATACTCACCTCAACAAAAGCTCGGTCTTGAATTTCCAGGATCGTCACCTCAAACAAAGCTCGGTCCCGAATTACCAGGATCGTCACCTCAACAAAAGCTCGGTCCCGAATCACCAGGATCGTCACCTCATTCCAGTCTCAAAAGACAAACCATTCGAATGCAAAGGACCGGACATGTAAACCTTTGTTTTCTAACATCTTTCCCGCAGCTTCCGAGCCCAGACAGACGAATCTTCAGATAGACAGGTATATTCAGAATTGGGTCATGATTTGATTCCTCAGTATGGATTTGCCTTTTCAAAAATAAAAATCTCCTCGATTTTCAAAAATGATTTTCAGAATACCTAAAGCAGCCTTTTAGTGTTTTGGAGTCGAGCTACGTTTTGGTCTGATTCTCCGATAGAGATACGTAGGCAGCCGTGTGGCACGACCATCCTAGTGTTCAGAATGATGTCTTTTCTATCGACGACATGACTTCTTCCATAAGTCTTGTCGCCGAGGGGCTCTGTAGACACCCCATTCTGAACCCATAATAACATGATTACACTACTCTTCATCTCTCTTTTTTTTTTTTGATGAAAGCATATCAGTTTCGTCATGTTTCGTTAAGTTTCTAACTAACCTCGTTAGTTTTGGACCTAACTGACTAACGGAATAACTGAAGAGGACAAAATGGTCATTTGACTAGTTGTCCCGCGCAGGACATACGTGTCTCGCGCGAGACAACCCCTCTGCAGGATGTGCATAATCACTTTCCTTCTTCATTTGAAACTCGTTTCTTGATAAATATCATCCATCCGGGTATCCAATCATGAGAGGGTTTTGGAAGCTTCCTTGGGAGGAGTCCCAATCCACTTGATTCTCCTAATCTTGGTGACCAAGTCATTCATCCACCTCTTAAATCCCTATAAATACTTGATGACTTTCAGTATTTCAGAGGTCCCCGATCCCCGATCGAAAACACAATACACACACGTTTTGTGGGTTTCTCTCCCTGAAAGATTCCTTTAAAATTACCCTAAATCACCTAAAGTTTGTTTATCACCCTTGTTGATCAACAAACATCAAAGTACGAATCAAGGATTGAGGCGAAACTCTATCCGCATCAAAATCCGACTCTAAACTTGAGTCGAAACTCTGTTCGAATCCCTTCTCAAACAAAAGGTAATCATCCTTTAACTTTCCTTTCTTTTCTCAATCCCTCTATTGATTTTAGAGTAGTGTAATTCCATCAAAAGAATTAGCCTAGAGTCCCTTCAATTCATGGAGGCGATCTCGAAGCATACAATCCGACATTCCTAATTAATAAATTAATTAGGGTTTATTTATTTCTTTTTATTGTTCATAGATTGATTAGATTAATAACACCCAATTAGCAAGACCATTCTTCGAATTGGGTGGAATGGACGCTTCTTGACCTACCCATTCCATAACTTAACCCCCGAACCCTTGAATCTCTTGAAAATATCAAAAATGTTTTTATTATTGTTTTCCATCAATAAATAATAAGTGGCGACTCCAGATGTTAAAAAATCACCATCGCTACAGTAATACCCACGGAAATTTCCGTGGGTAATCTGAAATTTCAGTGGGTAAGATTTTATATAAATAACACGGGCGCCTAGACATAATTAATTTATGTTTCTCCCTCTGTACCTTTACGATCTCTCTCTCCTCGTCGGCAATGGCGATTGATGAGCTCCCACTGACGAGCTCCCTATCTACTCAGCGGCGAGGATATTTGATTTTACGGCGATTGACGAGCTCCCAAGCCGGCGACCTCCATTCCTTACACCGGATTTTTCACTCCAGCGCCCATTCGGATCTCATCTTTCCCTTCCGGCAACCTACGCAGTGTATTCCCTCCTTCTCTCTCCCTTCTGGCCACTTCAGCCGTCCAATTTGCAGAAGATATGTAAAAACTTTCGGAGTACAATCCATTGAATTAGTTAATCTGATTTTTTTTTTCATTTTTGATTGAGCTGTTAGGTTACATAATAAAAGACTCAGATTTTATAATACTTTTAAGTGAAATTTAAATGAATTTCCGTTTTTCATATTAGGGCACTACTGGGATTACTGACGGAAAATTACCCACGCAGTATTTCCCAATTCAAATTTTTTTACCCTTCTTTCCGACGGAAATTCCGTGGGTAAGTTCTTTACTTTACCCACGGACTCCTTTCCATGAGAATTTCCTATGGAAAATCCGTGAGTAAAATGGGTTATTTACCCACGAAAAGTCCGTGGGTAATGGTTTATATATATATTATACGCTCCAGCCCTTATTTCTTTCTCTTTCTCTTTTACGATTTCTCTCTCTCTCTCTATCTCTCTCTCTCCTCACTACGGCCTCTTGCGATTTCTCTCTCTCTCCTTAGCGGTGGCCCTCTTGCAATTTCTCTCTCTCTCCTCACTCCGGCGGCCCCTCATGCACTTTCTCTCTCTCTCTCTCTCCTCACTGCGGCAGCGGCGGCAGCTGCCCTCTTACGATTTGTCTCTCTCTCCTCGCGGCGGTGACGGCCCTCTTACGATTTGTCTCTCTCTCTCTCTCTCCTCACTGCGGCGGCAGCGACGACCTTCTAACCAGGTATATTGATAATTTATATATTTATTCCATCTTGAAAGTATATATAATTATTTTTTATTTATATGAATATTTCTTAGTGGATGATATATCCTCTGCCTCATCTTTCCCTATTTGGTTTTCTGATTGCTTTGTTATGTTTCTAATTTCTATTGCTTTGTCCCAATATTGGACCTGTAATTTCCGTTAAGAGGTGACTATCGGTGTTTTTCTTAGTTATGACCAGCTCCAAGGCAATATACAATAATCCCTTAATTATTAGTGTTTAAAGATGGACTCTTTGATTGAAATGGAGGGAGCCAAAAGTTTATATGAAGTTTTAAATGTTCATTTTGGGAATCATATGATTCATTTCAAAATGATATGCTTTGAATGTAACATTTTGAAAAGGAAATTAGGAGCCATTTTATGAAAATGGGGGGTATATTATTTGTTTAAACTTTTTTCTGATCAGCACCTCTCGATGGATGTTAACGTATGTGTTTATAATACTTGGATCAATTTCCTTGATTATTGTGATGTCATGTTGTTATAGGAAATTGCGACAATTCTAATGGGACGGAGGGAGTATAATATTATGGACATAAGTCAGTAGGTCTTAACTGGAACTTGCATAAAAGATTTCTGAAAGAGTGAGTTTTTAGGAAACAATTTGTTTCCTATTTCGAATCAATGAAGTATATTTGGTAAGTTGATTTTGGGACTTTCATGGAAAGATTTATATTATCCTATTTTGAAAAGGAGTTTGTTAATATGTAAATATCTTTTATTTATGTACATATTATTATATTAGGACTAACCTACTAACAAAATCTCTTTCCTTGTGAGTATGCTTTATGTTTTCTTGTAGGAATTGGAAAAATCACATAAGGAAGGTGTTGGATTCGTGAAGATCTTCTCAAGGTGCATATAAATACAAGGGATTAGCACAAAGAGAAGACACGGCTTTGGAGTGAATTTAAAAGACAATACATAGTTGTTCTTCACGTTTCCATATTGTCTATTTAGGTTGTGAGTGAAGGTTGTGACATACATCCGAACTCACATCTAGGTTTTTGTCAAGTTCTTTGTTTTATTTCTGATTGGAATATAGTCTACTTGGAAAAGGGAGTATGTTCTTGTCATAGAAGGTGATTAGAACTTTTTTAATATTTTCATTTTTTTAGTATTCACTAATTCGTGTTTTTGTAAACAACACAGTTTTTAATAGTGAAAAGTTTTTGGGCATAAGCCTTGTTTGCTGGGATCAAAACCAGTGAACGTTATAATTCTTGTGTTTTACTTGTTATTCCGCTGCTTTAATTGTGGATTTGTGGACAGTTGTGTGTCACATCTGTTGTCACATCCGTGAACTGTTGAGTTGTTTTAGCTTCATAGCTACACGAAACTTTCAATTGATATCAGAGCCAACTCTCGAAATATTACTGAGTGTTGATCCAGAAAGTGTAGTCATAATGGAATCCCAAAATCATCAAACAGACCTCTTGTCTTGGATGACACAAATTATTCTCTTTGGAAGTCTAAAATGCGTAATTACATCAAAGGCATTGATGAAAGGGCTTGGATGTGTATTCTTGTGGCCTGGCAACCTCCTACTGTGGAGAAAAGGCCTGAATCTGGTGTTGGTGAGTCTGTTTTTGAGAGGAAACCTGAAGAAAGGTGGACTCTTGATGAAATACATGCTGCTAATTATAATTCAAAAGCAATGGGTGCTATTTCTAGCCATGTTTCTGGAAATATGTACAAACTCATCACCAATGAAAGCATTGCAAAAAATGCTTGAGATATCTTACAGATGCAATGTGAGGGGATTCCAAGTGTAAAAGCTAATAGGCTTAGGATTTTAATGGATAGATTTGAAATACTTAGAATGGAAGAGACTGAAGATATAGTCTCTTATTCTGCAAAAATCCATGAAATTTCGAATGAATGTACCAGTTTGGGAGAATCAATCTCTAATGCCAGACTTGTGAGTAAAATATTGAGGACCTTACCTGAGAGGTTCAATATAAAAGTGGTTGTTATAGAGGAAACTAATGACACCAACACAGTTGGTTTAGATAAAATTGTGGGAATTTTGACTTTGTTTGAGATGAATCTTGAAGCTCAAAAAAAGAACAAATTCATAAGCCTCGCCCTCAAATGTGCAGCTGCTGTTCCTACAGAACTTGTGGAACTATCCTCTGAAATTGACAAGTCTAATCTTGAGGAAGAGGATGTAGCACTTATCTATAAAAAATTCAGTTCTATGTTGAAAAATAAGAGGATGAGTAAGTTCCCCAATAGACCTGCTCCCAATGCTGCTGAAAAACCAAAACCTAGATCTGAGAATGGGTTCAAAAAACCAAGCTTTGCCAATAAAAAATCCTCTGATTCTGTGCAATGTAGGGCATGTTGTGGCTTTGGTCACTATGCTAATGAGTGTGCTAACACACTTAAAAAGAAGGGAATGAGCTTAACTGCTTCCCTTAGTGATAGTGAGGATGAAGATGAAGTTGCTAACATGTCTGTTATAAACTGCCATTCTGTGTTTAATGCCTTTCTAGCAAAAATTGATGAAGGAGTTCCTGAGGAAAAAGTGGATGTGGTCCCAGATGTGTACACATCTGCTGACACATCTAACCTGATTTTTAATTGCTTCTCTCTGTAAAAGGAGATTCTGATGATGAGGATAGGGATAGGGATATTCCCTATGAGGAACTCTTTGTAACCTACAAAGAACTACATGTTGATTGGATAAAGAGGATGGACAAGATTGAGGTACTTGCTAAGGTAAACCAATCTCTTTCTGATAAATTAGCTATTTGTGAAGATGAAAAAGCCATACTTTCAAAAGAGAATGATGATAAAAAAGATATCATTGCCAAACTTGAAGTTCTTGTGACCAAGAGAGAAGTTGAGCTTGAAAAATTCAAAAATGAGTATGAAAAACAGAAAGTACATTTACCAAATTAAACAAAAGTAAAATGAAACTTGATGAAGTTATTTCAATGTGTCAACTCAATATAACTGGTCTGGGCTTTGAAAAAGGCAAATTTGTAAAGGAGGGATGTGAGGCTTCTACTTTATAAGTTGTGGAAAAATCATTTTTGAAAGAAAAAACTCTTTTGAGTGAGAAAAGGCCAAGGAGAAGGCACTACATCTATCATTATTGCTTTGCTCATGGGCACATTAGACCCTTCTGTTACAAGCTAAAAGCTGACAAAAAAGCTGGTTGTGTTAATCAGTCTCAAATGTGTAAGAAGATGTGTACACATCCTAACACATATCCTGGTAATTTGAGACTTCTGCACCACAAAAAGAAAGTTGAAACTAAGTGGGTGGCTAAACCAAGTGCTACCTGCAATGTTGTTTACTCTTCCCTCAAGAGTAGTATATCTGGTTCTTGGTATTTTGATAGTGTGTGCTCTAGGCACATGACTGGGAGCCAAGCTGTTCCTATAGACTATGACTCAATCTGTTGGGGAAAGGTGAATTTTGATGGTGGTGCTCAAGGCAAAGTTGTTAGGAAAGGAACCCTAAATGTTAAGGGGCTCCCAAAATTGCACAATGTGTACCATGTGGAAGGCTTGAAAGCCAACCTGATTAGCATGAGTCAGCTATGTGATGATGACCTCTTGTGAAGTCTGACAAACATTTGTGTGAAGTGTTTGATAAAGATAATAAATGTGTGTTCACTGGTCCTAGGTCTGCTGATAATTGTTATCAATTCGGTGACAATCTTTCATGCCTAAGGTCTAAAGCTAATGATGTCAATCTATGGCATCAAAAATTAGGACATGCTAGCAACAGAAAACTTGAGGAACTTCAAAGGTTTGATGCTGTAAAGGATCTCCCTAAGCTGAACTTTAAAAATACTAATGTCTGTGGTTCATGTCAAAAGGGAAAACAAACAAAAGCCTCACATAAAAAGGTCCAACAGTGCTCCACTTCTAGGTGTTTGGAGTTGATACATACTGATTTAATGGGACCTATTGAAGTAGAAAGCTTTGGTAGGAAAAAGTATGCTTTTGTGTGTGTTGATGATTATTCTAGGTACACATGGGTGATGTTCTTAAGGGAAAAATCTGAGACTATTGGAGAGTTCAAAAACTGGTACAAAAGGGTTAGAAATCTTTATGGTCTTAAGGCTGTGAGGATTAGATATGACCATGGTACTGAATATGAGAACTCAATGTTTACTGCATTCTATAATTCCAAGGGAATCACTCATGAATTTTCTGCACCTATCACTCCACAACGAAATGGAATTGCAAAAAGGAAGAATATAACCTTGCAATAAAAGGCTAGGGTTATGCTAAGTTCCAAGAACCTATCCAAGAAATTTTGGGCAGAAGCCTTAAATACTACTTGTCACATTGGCAATAGAGTGTTTCTTAGGATTGGTAGCACTGTCACACTATATCAAATCATCCTTGGCAAGAAACCTACTTTAAAGTATTTTCATGTGTTTGGGTGTATTTGCTACATCCTTAATGATAGGGAATATTTGTCCAAGTTTGACTCAAAGAGTGATTAAGCAATTTTCATGGGATATTCCACCAATAGTAGAGCTTATAGGGTGTTTAATCTGAAAACCAAAACCATCATGGAATCTGCCAATGCTGTTTTTAATGACTCACTTGATCTTAACCTCAAGACTGCTGAGGATGATGTTTTAGGTTGCTTGCTGGACTGGAACAATACAGAAACATGTGCTGAAGTACAAACAAAAGCTGGCAAAACTGAAACATCTGTTGAAGTAGTAAAGGATGTAACCAAGGATGTGGACACATTTGCATCCACATGTGAACCCACATCTGCTTCCACATCCCTCAAAATCCTGAAACTGAGAAAGTTCCTCTGAATCTGATGGGGATGATGCTCCAGAAGGTAATGTGGATGGGTGTGTGGATAGATCAAGGGACATTCCCTCTAAAATCTAGAAAAACCACCCCACTTCACAGATTGTGGGAGATGTGCATGCGTTGAGAACAAGACAGAAAGAAAAGGTAAACTACAGAGAGCTTGCTGGATTATGGAGTTGCTCATCAGCATACTCCCAAGTAAGTTTTTGCTGTTTTGTTTCTAAGATTGAACCAAAGAAAATCACTGAAGCATTGAAAGATGCTGACTGGATTCTTGCTATGCAAGAAGAGTTAATTCAATTTGAAAAGAATGATGTTTGGACTCTTGTCCCTAGACCCTCTCATGGAAATTTTATAGAAACAAAATGGATTTTCAAGAACAAAACTAATGAGAAGGGAGTGATTACTAGGAATAAGGCTATACTAGTTGCTCAAGGATATACTCAAATTGAGGGAATTGACTTTGAAGAAACATTTGCTACTGTTGCAAGAATTGAGTCCATTAGACTTTTGTTGGCCATTGCTTGCTACCTCAAGCTTACTTGATGTAGATCGAGGACAGATTCTGGAATTATTATTTACTTATCTTTTATTATTTTCTTTGAATTTTCGGAATTATTACTAGATAGGTAGTATTTTGATGTTTTAGAATAGATTTAGGAGATATTTTGTTATTTTTGAGTCCTATTATGTTACTGTAAGAACATTGATTGCAAAATATGTATACTTAATAAATATAAGTGACATGTAGACGTACATGTATAAATCATTAAAATAATGTTATTGTAAAGTATAGAATATTAATTAAATGTGTAGAATTCCCGAGGTGGAAATTACCTATTTATGATGGGCAGAATGGTAATTTCACACCGCTTAATTGAAAGGGTGTAGTCCCTTGATGAGGTGCCATTGTTTCTTATATATAGAGGCCTACCATCAGCCTAGAAACACTACATTTGTCTTATATACTCTCTCCATAATATGAGTTTTAAGGAAGACATTCATCATCAAGAAGATCTACATTTCCCTACTTGATTTTCTTCTTCTTCTCCCTCCTTCCTTTGCAAGAACAACATCAAGTAACAAGATGAACTCAACAGGTATCACGCTTCCGCCTTCATCTTCTTCTCTTACTTAATCTAGACTTGAGTGCTTTCGGGTTATTGGAATAGGAATGTTCCAACAATTGGTATCAGAGCCTCTCAAGTTTTGGATTAAGTTTGAATTCATATAGCATATGTTTTGATTTTATTTGATTTTTTAATCCTGTTGAAATCATTATGTTATGATGTTATTTAAATTCTCTAATTCGTTGCTAGAGTGTTATTATTCATTACTTGATTAAATTCTGAATATGGATTGAAGTTTTACTCAAAAGGACATGATGGTTCATGCAAGATTATCCCATTGACACAACAGAGCATTTTATGTCGCACAACCGTGTTGAATCTACTTGTGTATTCATGTCTTGGTTAAGCGTTAATTTTGCTTACCATTCATCTTTTGTGTGAAAAAATTTTCTGTGAAAAGGGTCTTACTCGGCCAATTATGAACAGGTGCCTTACCTGAATATAAAATTTTGATTTTACTCAAAAGGCTTTCAATCTTAAATTTATCCCATTTTGAACATAGCCACCATCATTGGATGCGTTGTGAGTTTGTTCAAATGTATAGCCACACATTTAAAAATGTATTGTGAGTATGCAGATCTACTTGCTTTTGTTGAATATTGATTCATCATTAAGTTAAGGATTGATAGTCAAAATCTAGAAAATTTGACGTTCAGGGTCTGCTTGGCCAAGCACATTCCTTGACTCGGCCGAGCACCCCATTTGTATCAGCACAACGTTTGATATTTTTTGGAAAGGCGCCATCCAACAGTCATGATACTTTCCTTGACTCGGCCGAGCACAAGGGATCAGAAAGGGGTGTTCTTTGGAGTGTTTTGCTCGGCCGAGCACTTTCCTTGACTCGGCCGAGCACCACTTGATTTTGGCCAGATTTTCAAATTTTTCAATATTTTGCTATTTTGATCAATTTTCATTCATTATTTGAGTAGAAGTATACATTAATTTGTGCCCTAAAGTGTGATTAATTATATGCTTAACAATTTCATTTATTTCTAAACAATATTGTCACCAAAGTGATTTACGTTGTTTAGATACGAAATTGTAAAGTGATGAATATTCTTATTGACATGTGATAACATGCTTGTTTCCCAAAAAAGACCTTGTTGTTGACTAAGTATTTGCATTCATGGGGAAATAATTGAGTAAAACATTTGATCATTTTGAATACTTTGAACCATCCCAAAGGAAGGCGGGTATTTAAAATGAGTTGTTTATATTCTTTATTGCTGGGTAACAAATACTTTAAATGTTATGACATTTTTAATACTTGAACCGGCCAAAAGGAAGACAAGTATTTGAAATGTATTGTTTAAAGTCATTTATTACTCTAAGATAAATTAAATTATGAGTCAATTCGCAATTCAAAGATTAGTTTTGATGTCATGTTGATTATCTTTTTGATGGGATTCATTGATATAATTAATCACTTTATTCATTATGTAGTTTCTTATACATGTTTTGTATTCATTCTTTGTTCTTATTCCCAACAGATTTGATAAATGCTTCATCTATTACTACTGCTATGAACAATGTTCCGATGATTAATTGGATTAACTTTAAAACTTGGAAAAATAATATAACGATGATCTTAGGCTGTATGGACATCGATCACGCATTAGGGGAACCAAGTCCTGCTGCTCTCACTAAAGGAAATACCGTTATAGAACGGGAAAATGTTGAGCAATGGGAACGGTCCAACCGCGTGCGTCTAATGATCATGGAAAATGCTGTTTCGAAGACATTTTTGGACAATGTCTCTGAGATCGAAAATGCTGAGTTTTTTCTTGAATTCTTGTGGAAACTTGTTTCCATACGGTACAAGGGTGAGGAAAATCTTCGGGAGTACATTATTGAATTATTTCAATTTTCGATTAAACTAAAGGCACTTAAGTTAGAGATTTCGGAAGATTTGCTCGTGCACTTAGTTTTGATCTATCTTTCTCCTCAATTTGGTCCTTTTAAGGTGACCTATAAATGTCAAAAGTACAAGTGGAATATTAATGAATTACTTTCACATATGACATTAGAGGAAGATAGGATGAAATATCTTAAATTAGAAAGTACTCACTTAGCATTTACTTCTTCTCGTGGGATTAAGAGAAGAGGGAAGGAAATTGCGGTTGCAAGTAAGAAGCATAAGGGATCATTTAATGATCATAAAGTCAAGAAATGCTTCTTTTGCAAGGACCTTACTCGCATGAAGAACGACTACCATAAGTATCGCGAATGGCGAATTCAGAATGGTATGTCATTTGGTCTTGTTTGTACTAAGGCAAATTTGGTTTCAATTCCTTAATATACATAGTGGTTATATTTGGTGCATCAACTCACATTAGTTCATGTATGTAGGGTTGCCTGAATTACCGAATCCCCAGTGAAGATGAGAAATACATCTATATGGAAGCTGGAAATCCGGTTGAAGTTATAGGCATAGGAACTTTTAGATTAATGTTAAGTACTGGCTATTATTTTGTACTAAATAATACATTCATTGTACCCTCCTTTAGATGGAATTTAATATATATCACAGTTTTGGACAAGGAAGGTTACTCTTGTTCTTTTGGTAATAATAATTGTGATGTTTATTTTAAATTCCAAGCTTGTCGGTACTAGTACTTTGTCATATATCGATAATCTTAATTTACTTGACGCAGTCAAGAAAATGAATGAGTCCCATAATAATGAAACAAAAACTAAAGGCACTAAGCAAAAGTTATCAAGTGAAAATTCTTGTATTCTATGACATAGGAGTTTGGGTCATATCTCCAAAGGGAGAATTGATAAATCTTATGTCGGAGGGAGTCCTAAAACAACTTGATACTCCGGATAAAACTTTTGCATTAAGTGTTTTAAAGAAAAATTTACAAACATTAAAGGAAATAGAATCTTTGAGAATATCAAACGTCTTGGAAATAATTCATATGGACATTTGTGGACCATTCACTAACCCTTCATGGAATGGTTAACAATATTTCATTACGTTCATGGATGATTACTCTCATAATGGATACATTATTTTCTTCATGTTAAGTCTCAATCATTAGACGTATTGGGTGAATAACGTCCGGGTCCTTTATACTCGCTATCTTGAAGAGTGTGGGATTGTCCCTCACTACACCATGCCGGGCAAACCTAGCATAGTGTAGTGGAGAGACATAATAGAATCCTTAAGGATATGGTAAGAAGTACGTTTTCTTGTACTTCTTTACCTCACTCATTATAAGAGATGCATTAAAGAATCGCTACTTATATTCTCAATAGAGCTTCTTCAAAGGCTACCGACAAAACTCTGTATGGACGTTAAGACCATTGGCAGTTACTTTGTAGGGTATTCTAAAAGATCTAGGGGATATAAATTTTATGACCCGAAAACTAGAACATTTTTCGAGACTGTCAATGTTAGGTTCTTTGAGGATGTTGAATTTAGTGGGAGAAATATTAATGATTTTGAATTTGCAGAGTTAGAGGAACCACTCTATGTTCCTCAAACTTTAGTTCCTGTTGGAAATCAAGTAATTGTACCTGAAATTCAACAAAGAACATACAATTCAAAATAATATAGAGACTCCCGTAAATAACGGATAACATGAAAATGTTGGACATGAGGAAATTCAACAACCTCAAAATGAGGATGAACCGGTGCTCTTGAGGAGATCTACTAGAGAAAGAAGAAGTGCTATTCCAGATATTTATGATGTGTATCTTGCGGAGAATAAGGACACCTTAGGTTTAGTGGGAGATGAACCTATCACCTTCCATGAAGCCATTAATAGTCCTAATTCTCATAAGTGGATCAATGCCATTAATGAGGAGTTAAAATCAATGAAAGACAATGACGTTTGGGATCTTGTCCCATTACCTGAAAGGTGTAATACCTATTGGTTGTAAATGGATATTTAAAACCAAAAAGGATTCGCAAGGTAATGTGGAAAGATATAAGGCACGTCTTATTGCTAAGGGATTTACTCAAAAGGAAGGCATTGATTATAAAGAAACATTTTCTCCAGTATCTTCTAAAACCTCTTTTATTATCATTATGGCATTAGTAGCACATTATGATCTTGAGCTTCATCAAATGAATATTAAGACGGCTTTTGTCAATGGAGACATTGAGGAAATCATCTATATAAGGAAACCAGAAATGGTGACCGATTCAGATCAAACTAATCAATTAGTTTGTAAACTTAAGAAATTCATTTATGGCCTCAAGCAAGCTTCTCGTCAATGATATTTAAAATTTTAATCAAGTCATTCTTTCATTTGGTTTTGAAATGAATCTTGGTGAAGATTGTGTATACCATAAGTTCAGTGGGAGTAGATTTATAATTTTGGTCTTATATGTGGATGATATTTGGATGATATTTTACTTGCTAGTAATGATAAGAACCTTCTAAAAGAAAATAAGAAATTTCTCTCAAACAAATTTGAGATGAAAGATCTTGGTGAGGCATCTTTTGTATTGGGAATCCAAATTCATCGTGATCGTTCACGAGGTATTTTGGGATTATCACAAAAGAGCTATATAGAGAAGGTATTACAAAGGTTTAGCTTGGAAAATTGTAAACCACATGACACCCCTGTCTCTAAAGGAGATAAATTCAGTTTAAAGCAATGTCCTAAAATAATTTTGAATCCAAGTATATGGAAAATATCCCTTATGCACCGGCAGTAGGAAGCTTAATGTATGCGCAAGTCTGTACTCATCCAGACCTTGCATTTATTATTGGGATGCTTGGTCGATACCAAAGCAATTCGGAAAGAAGAACATTAAGTCGCATCCAAAAGAATGATGAAGTACCTATAAAACATTAAACTACATGCCTATGTATACAAAATCGGATCATTTTGAGATCATTAGGTATTCCGATTCTGTTTTACTGGATGCAAAGATGTCGAAAGACATCATATGGTTATATCTCTTGTTGAAGAGAAATAAGTATAAAAATGAACAAATAGATATACAACTCATAAGATCAAACTCCATGTTATTGGATCCATTTTTATAAAGCGTTATCTCTTTTGATGTTTCACGAGCATACTGCTCATATGGGTGAAACGACTTTTGATAATGCATAATATAGTGGGAGATTGTGTTGTGCTTTATTTGCTATTTGTTTTATTCATATTGATCTCATTTGGTTAATAAGGACTAGTTGATGGAATATATATATATATATATATATATATATATATATATATATATATATATATATATATATATATATATATATATATATATATATATGTGTTTTTAATATATATTCAGTAAGTGTTTCATGCTACACATCTATACTTAATGTATGTTATTTAGTTGAACATATATATGTGATTAATGTGGGTTTAGTTGCGAATCAATTACAACGACTGCCCCTTTAGTTCCTATACTTGTGAAACTAATAGACGAGATTGTTTTAGAATGACAATGAAGTGCACATATGGATTGTCATTTACATTATAAATATGATTTTATAAGGATTTTTTAAAGTATAAACACATGTTTGGGCAATCCAAGTGGGATATTGTAAGAACATGGATTGCAAAATGTGTATACTTAATAAATATAAGTGACATGTAGACGTACATGTATAAATCATTAAAATAATGTTATTGTAAAGTATAGAATATTAATTAAATGTGTAGAATTCCCGAGATGGAAATTACATATTTATGATGGGCAGAATGGTAATTTCACACCGCTTAATTGAAAGGGTGTAGTCCCTTGATGAGGTGACATTGTTTCTTATATATAGAGGCCTACCATCAGCCTAGAAACACTACATTTGTCTTATATACTCTCTCCATAATCTGAGTTTTAAGGAAGGCATTCATCATCAAGCAGATCTACATTTCCCTACTTGATTTTCTTCTTCTTCTCCCTCCTTCCTTTGCAAGAACAACATCAAGTAACAAGATGAACTCAACAGGTATCACGCTTCCGCCTTCATCTTCTTCTCTTACTTAATCTAGACTTGAGTGCTTTCGGGTTATTGGAATAGGAATGTTCCAACAGTTACTATATAGCTTAGGGGTAATTTTAGTAGGTTTTGACTTGTTTTCCAAGTCGTAGGAGTCATGTAAAATAGGGTCATATGTTAAATCCGAAAATTACACTTTGATTATATGAAATAGAAAAGAAAAGCTTAGGTTTTCTTAAATTGATTCTTGTCCTTTTCGTTCGATCATAAATCTCTATCCTTTCGTTTGCATCATTTGGTATCAGAGCACCTGGCGCGTGTATCAATGGCTGAACAAGGACGCGTTGGTTGTGGTGGACGAGGTGGTCGAGGGAGCAGCCGTGCAGCGGAGCCCCATGAAGATGACCATCATCGCAAATGAAACCTTCATGATATCGAGATAGACGAGATACGAGGACAGATTCAAATACTCCGGAACCACATGGATCGCATGGAGCTTCCAACAAAAATGGGTTCAGATCCGGTTATTCCAGCCGAGGATATGGAGTATCGAGAGGGGATGGATTCCTTCGCCCAAAATCATGGACATCATAACAGGTATACGACTGACCCTTCTAGGGATGTCGATGTGAGGATCAAAATTCTGGAGATCGAAGGTAAGGCAAATCCTGATGATTTCATTGATTCTTGGATTGATACTATTGAGTATAAAGAGGGGATTTTTTTTTCGAATCTTCAAGTCAAGAAGATCTTGTTGATTGGTCAAAACCGCCTAGGTTTGATGTGTGTCATTGTGACTGTTGTCAAGTGATGACATCTGATCCTGTTCGTGTTGAAATAGTTGATTTTGATTTTTCTCAAAATCAAGTGATGTGGAAGATTGAAGATGTCAATTTTGGTCAGCGGTACAATGATCCGTTTGACCCATTTGATGTTGATTGTTCAAAGTTTTCGGCTTCTTGGTTCTTCAAAAGATTGATTAGTGATAAGTTTCTCACTAATGGGTGGACAGACCGGATGGATATTTGACAAGTGATACTAAATACAAAGTTCATCAACAATTTAAGGATAAATTTCTAGATGTATTTCCTAAAGCAACATGTCAAATTCGAGGACAAATTTTTTCTAAGAAGGGGAGAATGATGCAGATCGACGGTAGATTCTGGAATTATTATTTACTTATCTTTTATTATTTTCTTTGTATTTTCGGAATTATTATTAGATAGGTAGTATTTTGATGTTTTAGAATAGATTTAGGTGATATTTTGTTATTTTTGAGTCCTATTATGTTACTATATAGCTTAGGGGTAATTTTAGTAGGTTTTGACTTGTTTTCCAAGTCGTAGGAGTCATATAAAATAGGGTCATATGTTAAATTCGAAAATTAGACTTTGATTATATGAAATAGAAAAGAAAAGCTTAGGATTTCGTAAATTGATTCTTGTCCTTTCCGTTCAGTCATAAATCTCTATCATTCCATTTACATCATTACTCTTCATCAAATGGATGTTAAGAGTGCATTTCTAAATGGGGCTTGATGAAGAAGCCTATGTATAACAACTTAAAGGCTTTGAGGACTCCAAGTTTTCTAACCATGTTTACAAACTAAAGAAGGCTCTGTATGGGCTGAAATAGGCTCCTAGAGCCTGGTATGGTAGGTTGAATGACCATTTGCTTCACCTAGGATTCAAGAGAGGTGAGGTGGACAAAACTTTGTTTGTGAGAAAAAATAAAAAGGAGATTCTTGTAGCTCAAATCTATGTGGATGATATTGTTTTTGGGTCCAATTCTGATTCTATGCTAACTACCTTTGTGGAAAGCATGACCTCCACATTTGAGATGAGTATGGTTGAAGAGTTGAATTATTTTTTAGGCCTACAGATAAAACAATTCAAAGAAGGCATATTCATCTCTCAGTCCAAATATGCCAAGAACCTTGTGAAAAAGTTTGAGCTTGAACACTCCTTACATCCAACATTGATCATGGCAGCTAGATCTTCGAACCATCGACCTTCGTCAAAGTCAATCTATTCTTCGCTTTCCACGTTGTCATCAATCCAACATTCTTCGGTAGTAACTGGGTAGGCGTGGTCCTCAAACCATTCTTCCTCTTCTGGGTCGTCTTTATGAATCCTTATTTCTGCGAAGGAAGCTTCCATGTCCCATTCTTCTTCACTATCATAAGGATCTTGATTGGTAACTGCATTTCCTTCGACAACCTTCTTCCTGAATGGACAATCTTTTAGGAAATGCACTTTACGACCGCAGTTGTAACATTCATTGGTTCGTCTCCACTCATCAAGTCGAGAATCATCTTTACTTTTCAGTTTTGCTTCCCATGCATGAGAGCATCCTTTGTACCTCGGACCTTCATGCTCATCTTGGATCTCATCTTTCTTTTTCCATACCGCAACAATACGTCCTTGTTGCCTCCGCGACCTCGGTGGCTAAAGAGTGCTTCCTCTGAATCCATTGGTTTTGGCGTTGAAGGCCTAGATGTATGTTTTCTTAGCGTTTCTTGGCTGGCCAGCAAACTCTCTAACTCTAAAAGAGATGGTTGTGTGGCCCAACCACGAATTGCCATAACTAACCCCTTAAACTCGGGTCTCAGCCCATTGTGAGTACCCCGACCCGAACTCGTGTTTTTGGGCCTGTGTTCCTTGATTGGCATTAGTTTTGGGCTTGCATGTAGTCCAATTATTCATTTATTTATTTGATCCATTGGGCCTGCCTCCCTGCGGCCCAGTTTGTCCTAAAATTGATCGGTGTCATCCGACATGGGGCGACCCAAAGGCGGTTAACGCCCCGTGTTGTACGACATGGAAGCTCCTCTCAGCATGCCTATAAATAAAGGGCTTGGCTGATCATTTTAAGGGGGATTGGGGCAAGTAAGGTCACTCTGCTGAAATAGAGACCCACTCTATCTCTCATTCACACACACTCACCTCCCTCCTCACACATACACACATCCAAGCCAAGGTCCAAAGAGTGATCTCCTTTGTTGGTGTTTTGAAGGGGTAAATACCATACTATTGGTGCTTCTACGTTGTGGACTACAATAGGTAGACCCTAGACTCTCTCTCTCTCTCTCTCTCTCTCTGATTACATCTTGCATACTCATTCATTTTACATTGCATGCTTATATTGTTTGATAACATGTGAATATTTGGGATTTTGCATGACAAAGGTGGTGGAGATGTGAATCATCAATATTCACATCTCCTCACCTCAGATCTGAACATTTAGTAGCCTTAGTTGCATTAAAGTTTGCATCTTGTTTACTTGTGTTTGAGTTAGGAGGTGATGGCTACATGATAATGGCCAAAAACATGTGATTATTCACATTTGGTCATTAAAGCCATGTGATCCTCCCATAATACTCACGTATTATTGTTTTTCTACTGTTTTCAGTTGATGTTATAGCTTAGTTTTATGATAGAGAGCAAGGTGGGATCAGTCTGCTGAAGGCACTGAAACAGGACACCTATGTCGGACGACATGGGACACCAAAAGGGGTCCTGTGTCATACGACATAGAGCTCCCAGAAAGCTGTTTGGCTTTCAGTGACTTCAGATCAACCCAGATTGATCCCCTTTGTGCTTAAAAGCTGTGTTTAAGTAGTTTTCAGTTCATTTATCACTGTTTGGGAAGCCTGAGATCTGTTTGGGTGTAACTCATTGATGGAGGCGGTATCTGTCGTGTGACATGGACAGCCCTGGGTGTCCTATGTCATACGACATTCGTATCACCAAAAGTCAATTTTGACTTTGCTCACTCCAATCAACCCCAAACGGTCCCAGACCCTAAACAGTGTCTCTCCTTGGTTAAAATAGCCTTGTCTTAGTGTCAGAGTAGTTGTGGTGGCCTAACCACCCCCTTTGTAAGAGGCAATCTGATCAGGATGTCTTATGTCTGAGGAAGTCCTGTGTCGGATGACATCCAAGGTTCCTGGACAGACTGTCTCAGCCTTTGCCTTGTAATTCAAGCAATCGTTTGTAAGGGTGTGGCCCCCTTTTGATGGTTCACAAGTTGTATCCAGTTTCACTATCATTAATGAAATCCAAATTTGCATGCCTTATTCGTTGACACAAATTGCACACACTTTGAATGATTATAATTGTCCATTGTTTGATTGAAAGTCTCGAAAGAGGCGACGTGGGTGAGCTCCATATTCTTTTCCCACGTCATAACTTGACCCCCGGACCCATTTTCTCATTTCCAAAGGTTTTTCAATGTTTTCCTTAAAAATGGCGTGGCGACTCCCAAAATTAAAAATGAAAATAGTTTTTAATCAAGAGAAAACTAGAGAGAGATTTTTCGGCGAGCATTCATTCAGTGGCGACTCTGCTGGGGATGAAATTGAATAGCTTTTATTTTAATGAAAAGAGTGATACTTGGTATATAGGTGGAAACCACTAAGTTTCCCGTATCGCTTCCTAACCCGGGGCTTGGGATAAATTGTGGTCTAACAATGCCACGTACCGGTATCATCCTTCTTTTTTTGAAAAAAGAAAAAGCTTTTCTTAAGAGGGTCTAACTTTCTTTAAATCAACATGGACAATTTTCTCATTCTCTTTGGGTATGATTTGTGTCTTTATGTGCTCCTATATGCCTTGCCATGCTTCTGTGCCTACATGCTTTTTATGCTGGGTATGATGGTATTTTGGTGCTTGGCTCTGTTGGTGAGAACTCCTATGTCGGATGACATCCCTTCCCTGGGAAGTCCTGTGTCGAACGACAGAGGAAGGAAGTGCAGAGCGGTGTCGGTTGATCGTGTGAACGGGCGAGTGATTACGAGATGCGAGCTTTGGTGATTTCTTGGCATTTGGGGCAGTCCCTTTTTGTCCTGCTTTGGACTCATTCTCTTGTTTTTCCTTTTTACATACTTATAAATTTTGCATTTTTTGAAAAAACTCTTTTTTTACAAAAAAAAAAAAAAGCAAAAATATTTTCCTAGAAGATACCTTCACACTACTCGCACACTACCTGCACATAGAGTTAGATCCCTTGGAGTGTACGGACGACATCGCGGACAGTGACGTGTTTCGCTTACGCTTGAGCGCCTAAAGTCCTCCCGGCCTATAGAGTATTAGGAACCACACTTGTCTGTGACACACTTTCTACCGTGACCCGTTGGTTTTTGGCAAAATACTTTTCAAAACATTTTTCAAACTCGGTTTTCAAAATTTTCTCACAAAGTCCGAGTCGTACTTCGTCTCCAAAGTCTTGGCATACTCTCCTTCTTCATGTCGAAATTACGACATAAATCAACGTGAGTACATGTCAAAATTTTGACATGTCTCGACGTGGGTACATGTCGATTTCTTGACTTGACTTCGCAAGAGGTCATGACGCGTTTTCGACATGTGCTAACGCGAGATCATGTCAAATTTTTGACACATACTAACGAGAGGTCATGCCGAAATTTCGCCATGAAGCGACGAGAGGCCATGCCGGATTTTCAACTCGAAGTGAGGAGAGGTCATACCGAATTTTTTCCAGGATTATACCTGCAAATTGCGGTCTCGTACATTCAAACGTACTTTCGACCCTCTCTCCTCCCGAGTCAAGACGTTGTTGACTTGGACTTGGTTTTGAAAATCTTGAGTTTGATTTGTTTTGACTTGTATGCCCTTAGGTCTGTTTTGCCTTTTTATTGGTGGGTTCCACATGCCCTATAGGATCTCTGCCGGTATTCTCCGTCCCGGAGGTGCAATACAGGTGGAATACAGGGGGTCTATAGACGTAGTGATGGAACCCACTAGTCCAGGAATAGTGTAGAATGCGA
This sequence comes from Adenophora triphylla var. japonica, assembly GCA_022495995.1. Classification (NCBI taxonomy): domain Eukaryota; kingdom Viridiplantae; phylum Streptophyta; class Magnoliopsida; order Asterales; family Campanulaceae; genus Adenophora; species Adenophora triphylla. Next base: position 170,785 of record JAFEMH010001599.1, on the reverse strand, counting down.
AAAAGAAGGTGTCCCCCTTTTCCAACCATTCTTTGGATTAATAAAAAATTGTTTTATTTAAATCTTTTAATAAAGCATATGCATGAGTCCGTCCCGAGTCCATCCTCTCCCCTACCTAAAACAGTTCTCTCCCCCTTTCAGCGAGCAAGTATTGGGTCAGAGTTCCGGGTGGTCGGTTAATCAGTTTCTTTCCAGTCAAGGATTCGTTTCCAGCAGTCTCAGAGATGGCAGGTTCGCAAGCTTCAGCGGTTTTGGGTCAGAAGGCGGGTATGGATCCAGTTCAAGGTCAGAATGTGGGGCAGAATGTCGAGAATCCTGAATTCGGATTCCCTCTCAGCCTTGGGAATAATGAACAAACCAATCCTTCCTGGTCCCACGTTAGCAGTTTCTTGCAAGAATATGAAGCTCGCTACTTCTCAGAGGAAGGGAAACCTGACACTAGAGAAATAAGGCTGTTCAGATCAAATCATGAGAAAATTATTTACACAAGATGGCTAGAGCACTTAAGAAGGATTGAACAAGAAAGCTTTAGGCGGGTACCTGTGCTGAGGCTTATTAGTAAAGAGGCCGAAGCATACCTTGAATTAATACACTTCTACAAACTGGTTTTGGGAGAAGCCGAGTACAGTCCTGAGGGCAGTGAAGGTGAAGAATTGGAGGAATAGGATTGCTTCCATATCCTGACTGGAGTCAAATACATGCCGCCCTCTCTTACTCTTCCCCCGCAATTCCTGGGAGGAAAAGCAGAGTCGAAGTTGCCGCTTCCAGCATTGGGGGCCTATGATAACTTATGTGGTTGCACGCACCCATCCTCCCCTAATAGATATGATCGACGCTCTCTCTTAGCCGAAGGTCAGGTAGTATGGGATGACGATTCTGATAATAGTGATGACGATGATGATGACGAGAGTGAGGAATCGATTGAAACCCAAGATCCAGAATCAGTTTGGAATAATCATGCCGGGAATGACCTCATGGGTGCAAGGCATAATGGGTGGTTGTCAGCTAGTGACGACGAAGAGCCGCCAGAAAATATGGATCAGATACCAATGGAAACGGACCCCTACGAGGAGTTCCTCTCAAGATGCAACTGTGGTCAATGCCCGAATACTTTGGGGGATGAGGAACAACGGAGTCCATTTGAAGAGCAATATGGATCTGAAATCCTGGAGCACATTGTTCCCTACAAAAACCTAGTGGGTTAATGGAGAAATTTCATTGAAGCACTGGTCGAAAAGGGAGGTTTCCAGCGGCCAACAGACGATGAATTTGTAAACGTCGTTCGGTCTCTTTCTCCCTCCCCTAGAACTGATGGCACCACGACTGTAAGAATCACTGCTGAACCTCTCGAACGCATCGAGTGCATGGAATCACTGAAGAGGGTTATGGATCTAGACGCCACTCCAGTTGCCTTCATACCCATGGACCCGCACGACGCCTTCTTAATAGCTTCTGTACCCGAAGATGGACCCCGGGTACTCCTCATTTGGACTCAGATATACCGAGCCGCTGCGTCAAGCAGCGTAAAGGAGCATTGTATGTCCTTCACTTGTGGTTGTCCCGTTTGCAAAAGCGAAAGGAAAAAGATGTATGATGAGATGGAGGTCGACAGTTAGAAAATTGAAGAAGCTTCGGGGGACGACTACATAACCGAAGACATGAAAGCCACGAATTTTCCTTGGGCTAAATATGTAGATGTCATGGAATTCAACACTGCTTACCATACTTTGGGGAAGGGATTCTCGAACATCCGATCCAAGCAGATAGTTGAAAATCTGTTAGAAAAGGGGAGACTGACTCCTATCCTCCCCAATGAGAAAGTAACCATTGTCAGATCAAACCCGCCCAGATGCAAAGCAATAATCCTTGTCAGGATTACCAAAGAAGAGGTCGCTTTTCCCGAATGCATCTTAGCTTTGAGTGAGGTCTTAGACACTGACATGGTACCTGATGCACCTCCCACACAGAATGCCACAATCATCTCTAGCGCTGAGTATTACAAAAAGGAGCCAGAATTGCTGCATAATGCCGGGGATGAAAATGAAAAACCACCAAGACCTGGGAGTAGTAGCTCCTGCTGTATGAGAACCTTCACAGACCTTGATCTCCCTCAGTTCAGAGCCGATCATAATGAGCCTCTCTTCATCACGGTCCAGCTAGATGAACGGCGTCTCCCTCAGGTTTTAGTTGACAATGGGTCCGGAATGAACATCCTCCCAGCAAAGATCATGAGTCTACTCGGCGTCAAGTCTACGGATCTGAAGCCTTCCTCCCTCACAGTTAGAGCATATGACTCATCATCTCGTATGGTACTTGGGGTTGCTACTTTGAACCTATGGTTTGGTAAGAAAACGATACCCGTGGAATTCCAGGTCATTGATATCCCAATAACCTTTAACGCTCTGTTAGGAAGGCCGTGGCTGCATCAAATCAATGGGATCGCTTCAACTCTGCACTAGTGTGTCAAGTTTGTCCAAGACGGCGAGTTGACCATCATTTATGGTGATAGTGTTACCATCGAGGGTACCGATGATGAGGGGAGTCCGATAATGGAAATTAAGAATGATGAAGCCAACTTGATGTTGAGCGGTTTCAAGGTCGAGAGCCCAAAGGCCCAAATATGTACGATCGACCTAACAACTTCCTCTGATAAGATTCCTCCAGCTATGGTGATGATGAGGCGCATGAATTACATTCTGGGGCTTGGTCTGGGTAGATGTCAGCAAGGTACCAACAAGTTTGAGGAGTTGAAGCCGAAGAAAGATAGGGAAGGTTTGGGATATGTTGAAAAGACCCCCAAAGACAAAGAGGCTGACAGGATCGAAGCTGCAGAGAAGGGAAAGGCTAGTGCTGCTGGAAAGCCTTATTTCAAACCTAATCTCCATCCTTACCACCCCTCCTTGGAGAAGTACTTTGTTAGAGAAAAGGGTGATGACTCTGTGTGCACCGGAGGTCGATTCGAGAAGATGAAAGAGAAGCGGTGGTCATCAAGGACTTTACTCCAGTGACAACCCTGTCAAGGAGTTTATCATCAATAAGCCTAACATTGCAGGGGCTGTTACCACTTTTGAAAGCCAGTATCATTTCTGGGGGAGTCCTGATTTCACTGATCAGTTCAGGAATTTGTCCGTGGTTGAGCCTATGGTTGGGGAAGTCGATGAAGCCACTGAGTTTGATGTGGTCAAAGATGTCGTAGCCTTGTTTGAAGAGACAGATTTATCAGAGAAACTGCCGAGGCTGATCCGTTGATTGAGGCACCGCTGATTGATTTATGTGAGGAGGCACCGCCAATGGTTGGGGCTATTGCTAAAGATCCTTTTGGTATGGTTGATCTTCTGACTGGGGATGATTATGTACCGGTGATTGATCTTCTGACTGGGAATGATTGCGTATCAGTGATCGAGTTTGATGGGGGCAAAGAGATTGATCCGCGCACCTTCGTCAGCACTTCAGAGATGCCGCTCCGGAATTGGACTTCTTTCAAGGGACCGATTGCTAGCCGGGAAGTTATGATCAAGAAGCTCGGGCTGACCCCCCGTCCTGGCGTGTCTGAGTCTAAGTTTGTCCTTATAGTCTTGAGTCAGTCCTTAGAGTCTCTTGTTATCGAGTTCGAGTCTCTAGATAGGTCTGATACTCTCACGGCTGATGATCATCGCCGTGTCCTTGACTCGGTTTTCCCTTTTGCTCTAAATAAAATGGTTGACCATTCTGCGTATCCCTTAATTGCCACCTTAACAAATGATAAGTTAACTAAAGAAAATCTTAATGACTTAAAAGTGGTTAATAATGACTCATTTGAAGAGGACACAGACTTTTTAGACGAAAACTTTTTAAACGATAACCTGAAGCAGGTTTATGAGCGAGAGGACAATCGGGCCCAAGCTGCCAATGAAGTATTGACTACGGTGAATTTGAGAACTACTGAAGAGCCCAAAGAGACACAAATTGGCAGTTTCTTCACCGGGGAAGAGCGGGAAGCCCTCATTGATTTGCTCAAGGAATACGTGGACGTGTTTGCCTGGTCCTATAAGGACATGCCCGGGTTGGATACTTCGACCGTCGAGCACCGAATCCCCCTAGACCCATATGCCAAGCCTGTCAAGCAGAAGCTTCGCCGGATTAAGCCAGAATGGTCTCTCCAGGTTAAAGAAGAAATAGACAAGCTGCTCAGAGTGGGTTTCATTAGAGTGGTCGAGTACCCGAAGTGGTTGGCCAACATAGTGACGGTGACCAAGTCGAATGGCAAAGTCAGGGTTTGTGTAGATTTCAGGGACCTAAACAAGGCTATCCCGAAGGATGATTTTCCCTTGCCCAATATCTATCTGTTGGTAGATACTACTGCCAGTTACGAAGTCAAATCATTTGTAGATGGCTTTGTGGGTTACAATCAGATTAAAGTTGCCAAAGAGGATCAGGAAAAGACTGCCTTTACCAGCCCTTGGGGAACCTTTTGTTATATGGTTATGCCCTTTGGTTTGAAGAATGCCGGTGCCACTTATCAGCGAGCAGTCACCGCACTTTTCCAGGATATGATCCATAATGAGATCGAGGTCTATGTTGATGATATGATTATCCATTCCAAGGGGTCAGACGGTCAACACTTGGATGACTTGAGGAAGTTCTTTAACCGGCTACGGGAGCATGACATGAGATTGAACCCGGCAAAATGTACTTTTGGCGTAGTCCGAGGAAAGGTTCTGGGATATATGGTTTCGGAGCGGGGAATTGAAGCCGATCCGAGAAAGATTAAAGCCATCATGGAGATGAAGCCACCAACGACACTCACGAAGGTGAAGGCTTTTATGGGCCGTCTCCAATATATAAGCCGATTCATCCACCAGTTGACCTCTATTTGTGAGCCGATTTTTAAGCTGCTCAAGAAGAATCAGGAGGTTGAATGGAATGAGGAGTATCAGATCGCCTTTGAGACAATCAAGGCCTACTTGGTCCATCCCCCGATCCTTTGTCTCCCACATAAGGACAAGCCCTTACTGCTATATTTGACGGTTACAGATACGGCTGTCGGAGCCATGCTTGCACAAGAGAGGCCAGTTTCAAAAGTGGAGAATACCATCTACTTCGTCAGCCGGAAGCTTCAAGGTAGTGAATTGAACTATTCAGCTTTAGAGAAAACCTGTGCAGCTTTGGTATGGGTGGTCAGCAAATTGAGACATTATCTGTTGGCACATACAGTACACCTGGTGTCAAAGATGGACCCCATCAAGTGCCTATTCGATAAACCTTCTCTGTCGTCAAGGATTGTAAAGTGGTCCTTCTTCCTAGCCAAGTTTGATATCAAGTTTGTAACCCGCAAAGCAATCAAAGGCCAAGCTTTGTCAGATCATTTGGCAGATTTTCCGAGCTCAGAAGCGCGCGGAATCGAACCCCAGTTTCTGGATGATGGGATTTTCATGATAGAAGGTACAGACCGTTGGCAATTATTCTTTGATGGTGCCGCTAATAAGAGAGGCAATGGTATCGGCATGGTGTTGGTTGACCCGAAGGATGTGCATACCCCCATTGCTATCAAGTTGAATTTCCCGGCTACTAACAATGCCGCAGAATATGAAGCTTGTATAGCCGGCCTTGAGGCAGCTCTTGAAAGGAATGTCGAGGAGTTGGAGGTGTATGGAGACTCCCAACTAATCATCAATCAGGTGTCCAATAAGTTGAGAACCGTGGACCAGTACTTGCAAATGTACTATGCTTATATGGAGCTTCCAACAAAAATGGGTTCAGATCCGGTTATTCCAGCCGAGGATATGGAGTATCGAGAGGGGATGGATTCCTTCGCCCAAAATCATGGACATCATAACAGGTATACGACTGACCCTTCTAGGGATGTCGATGTGAGGATCAAAATTCTGGAGATCGAAGGTAAGGCAAATCCTGATGATTTCATTGATTCTTGGATTGATACTATTGGGTATAAAGAGGGGATTTTTTTTTCGAATCTTCAAGTCAAGAAGATCTTGTTAATTGGTCAAAACTGCCTAGGTTTGATGTGTGTCATTGTGATTGTTGTCAAGTGATGCTATCTGATCCTGTTCGTGTTGAAATAGTTGATTTGGAATTTTCTCAAAAATCAAGTGATGTGGAAGATTGAAGATGTCAATTTTGGTCAGTGGTACGATGATCCGTTTGACCCCTTTGAAGTTGCTTGTTCAAAGTTTTCGGCTTCTTGGTTCTTCAAAAGATTTATTAGTGATAAGTTCCTCACTAATGGGTGGACTGACTGGATGGATATTTTGACAAGTGATACTAAATATAAAGTTCGTCAACAATTTAAGGATAAATTTCTAGATGTATTTCCTAAAGCAACATGTCAAATTCGAGGACAAATTTTTTCTAAGAAGGGGAGAATGATGCAGATCGACGGTAGATTCTGGAATTATTATTTACTTATCTTTTATTATTTTCTTTGTATTTTCGGAATTATTATTAGATAGGTAGTATTTTGATGTTTTAGAATAGATTTAGGTGATATTTTGTTATTTTTGAGTCCTATTATGTTACTATATAGCTTAGGGGTAATTTTAGTAGGTTTTGACTTGTTTTCCAAGTCGTAGGAGTCATATAAAATAGGGTCATATGTTAAATTCGAAAATTAGACTTTGATTATATGAAATAGAAAAGAAAAGCTTAGGGTTTCGTAAATTGATTATTGTCCTTTCCGTTCAGTCATAAATCTCTATCATTCCATTTACATCATTACTCTTCATCAAATGGATGTTAAGAGTGCATTTCTAAATGGGGTCTTGATGAAGAAGCCTATGTATAACAACTTAAAGGCTTTGAGGACTCCAAGTTTTCTAACCATGTTTACAAACTAAAGAAGGCTCTGTATGGGCTGAAATAGGCTCCTAGAGCCTGGTATGGTAGGTTGAATGACCATTTGCTTCACCTAGGATTCAAGAGAGGTGAGGTGGACAAAACTTTGTTTGTGAGAAAAAATAAAAAGGAGATTCTTGTAGCTCAAATCTATGCGGATGATATTATTTTTGGGTCCAATTCTGATTCTATGCTAACTACCTTTGTGGAAAGCATGACCTCCACATTTGAGATGAGTATGGTTGAAGAGTTGAATTATTTTTTAGGCCTACAGATAAAACAATTCAAAGAAGGCATGTTCATCTCTCAGTCCAAATATGCCAAGAACCTTGTGAAAAAGTTTGAGCTTGAACACTCCTTACATCCAACATTGATCATGGCAGCTAGATCTTCGAACCATCGACCTTCGTCAAAGTCAATCTATTCTTCGCTTTCCACGTTGTCATCAATCCAACATTCTTCGGTAGTAACTGGGTAGGCGTGGTCCTCAAACCATTCTTCCTCTTCTGGGTCGTCTTTATGAATCCTTATTTTTGCGAAGGAAGCTTCCATGTCCCATTCTTCTTCACTATCATAAGGATCTTGATTGGTAACTGCATTTCCTTCGACAACCTTCTTCCTGAATGGACAATCTTTTAGGAAATGCACTTTACGACCGCAGTTGTAACATTCATTGGTTCGTCTCCACTCATCAAGTCGAGAATCATCTTTACTTCTCAGTTTTGCTTCCCATGCATGAGAGCATCCTTTGTACCTCGGACCTTCATGCTCGTCTTGGATCTCATCTTTCTTTTTCCATACCGCAACAATACGTCCTTGTTGCCTCCGCGACCTCGGTGGCTAAAGAGTGCTTCCTCTGAATCCATTGGTTTTGGCGTTGAAGGCCTAGATGTATGTTTTCCTAGCGTTTCTTGGCTGGCCAGCAAACTCTCTAACTCTAAAAGAGATGGTTGTGTGGCCCAACCACGAATTGCCATAACTAACCCCTTAAACTCGGGTCTCAGCCCATTGTGAGTACCCCGACCCGAACTCGTGTTTTTGGGCCTGTGTTCCTTGATTAGCATTAGTTTTGGGCTTGCATGTAGTCCAATTATTCATTTATTTATTTGATCCATTGGGCCTGCCTCCCTGCGGCCCAGTTTGTCCTAAAATTGATCGGTGTCATCCGACATGGGGCGACCCAAAGGCGGTTAACGCCCCGTGTTGTACGACATGGAAGCTCCTCTCAGCATGCCTATAAATAAAGGGCTTGGCTGATCATTTTAAGGGGGACTGGGGCATGTAAGGTCACTCTGCTGAAATAGAGACCCACTCTATCTCTCATTCACACACACTCACCTCCCTCCTCACACATACACACATCCAAGCCAAGGTCCAAAGAGTGATCTCCTTTGTTGGTGTTTTGAAGGGGTAAATACCATACTATTGGTGCTTCTACGTTGTGGACTACAATAGGTAGACCCTAGACTCTCTCTCTCTCTGATTACATCTTGCATACTCATTCATTTTACATTGCATGCTTATATTGTTTGATAACATGTGAATATTTGGGATTTTGCATGACAAAGGTGGTGGAGATGTGAATCATCAATATTCACATCTCCTCACCTCAGATCTGAACATTTAGTAGCCTTAGTTGCATTAAAGTTTGCATCTTGTTTACTTGTGTTTGAGTTAGGAGGTGATGGCTACATGATAATGGCCAAAAACATGTGATTATTCACATTTGGTCATTAAAGCCATGTGATCCTCCCATAATACTCACGTATTATTGTTTTTCTACTGTTTTCAGTTGATGTTATAGCTTAGTTTTATGATAGAGAGCAAGGTGGGATCAGTCTGCTGAAGGCACTGAAACAGGACACCTATGTCGGACGACATGGGACACCAAAAGGGGTCCTGTGTCATACGACATAGAGCTCCCAGAAAGCTGTTTGGCTTTCAGTGACTTCAGATCAACCCAGATTGATCCCCTTTGTGCTTAAAAGCTGTGTTTAAGTAGTTTTCAGTTCATTTATCACTGTTTGGGAAGCCTGAGATCTGTTTGGGTGTAACTCATTGATGGAGGCGGTATCTGTCGTGTGACATGGACAGCCCTGGGTGTCCTATGTCATACGACATTCGTATCACCAAAAGTCAATTTTGACTTTACTCACTCCAATCAACCCCAAACGGTCCCAGACCCTAAACAGTGTCTCTCCTTGGTTAAAATAGCCTTGTCTTAGTGTCAGAGTAGTTGTGGTGGCCTAACCACCCCCTTTGTAAGAGGCAATCTGATCAGGATGTCTTATGTCTAAGGAAGTCCTGTGTCGGACGACATCCAAGGTTCCTGGACAGACTGTCTCAGCCTTTGCCTTGTAATTCAAGCAATCGTTTGTAAGGGTGTGGCCCCCTTTTGATGGTTCACAAGTTGTATCCAGTTTCACTATCATTAATGAAATCCAAATTTGCATGCCTTATTCGTTGACACAAATTGCACACACTTTGAATGATTATAATTGTCCATTGTTTGATTGAAAGTCTCGAAAGAGGCGACGTGGGTGAGCTCCATATTCTTTTCCCATGTCGTAACTTGACCCCCGGACCCATTTTCCCATTTCCAAAGGTTTTTCAATGTTTTCCTTAAAAATGGCGTGGCGACTCCAAAAATTAAAAATGAAAATAGTTTTTAATCAAGAGAAAACTAGAGAGAGATTTTTCGGCGAGCATTCATTCAGTGGCGACTCTGCTGGGGATGAAATTGAAAAGCTTTTATTTTAATGAAAAGAGTGATACTTCGTATATAGGTGGAAACCACTAAGTTTCCCGTATCGCTTCCTAACCCGGGGCTTGGGATAAATTTTGGTCTAACAATGCCACGTACCGGTATCATCCTTCTTTTTTTGAAAAAAGAAAAAGCTTTTCTTAAGAGGGTCTAACTTTCTTTAAATCAACATGGACAATTTTCTCATTCTCTTTGGGTATGATTTGTGTCTTTATGTGCTCCTATATGCCTTGCCATGCTTCTGTGCCTACATGCTTTTTATGCTGGGTATGATGGTATTTTGGTGCTTGGCTCTGTTGGTGAGAACTCCTATGTCGGACGACATCCCTTCCCTGGGAAGTCCTGTGTCGGACGACAGAGGAAGGAAGTGCAGAGGCAGTGTCAGTTGATCAGGTGAACAGGGCAGAGTGATTCTGAGATGCAGCTGCTGGTGATTTCTTGGCATTTGGGGCAGTCCCTTTTTGTCCTGCTTTGGACTCATTCTCTTGTTTTTCCTTTTTACATACTTATAAATTTTGCATTTTTTGAAAAAACTCTTTTTTTACAAAAAAAAAAAAAAGCAAAAATATTTTCCTAGAAGATACCTTCACACTACTCGCACACTACCTGCACATAGAGTTAGATCCCTTGGAGTGTACGGACGACATCGCGGACAGTGACGTGTTTCGCTTACGCTTGAGCGCCTAAAGTCCTCCCGGCCTATAGAGTATTAGGAACCACACTTGTCTGTGACACACTTTCTACCGTGACCCGTTGGTTTTTGGCAAAATACTTTTCAAAACATTTTTCAAACTCGGTTTTCAAAATTTTCTCACAAAGTCCGAGTCGTACTTCGTCTCCAAAGTCTTGGCATACTCTCCTTCTTCATGTCGAAATTACGACATAAATCAACGTGAGTACATGTCAAAATTTTGACATGTCTCGACGTGGGTACATGTCGATTTCTGGACTTGACTTCGCAAGAGGTCATGACGCGTTTTCGACATGTGCTAACGCGAGATCATGTCAAATTTTTGACACATACTAACGAGAGGTCATGCCGAAATTTCGCCATGAAGCGACGAGAGGCCATGCCGGATTTTCAACTCGAAGTGAGGAGAGGTCATACCGAATTTTTTCCAGGATTATACCTGCAAATTGCGGTCTCGTACATTCAAACGTACTTTCGACCCTCTCTCCTCCCGAGTCAAGACGTTGTTGACTTGGACTTGGTTTTGAAAATCTTGAGTTTGATTTGTTTTGACTTGTATGCCCTTAGGTCTGTTTTGCCTTTTGATTGGTGGGTTCCACATGCCCTATAGGATCTCTGCCGGGATTCTCCGTCCCGGAGGTGCAATAAAGGTGGAATACAGGGGGTCTATAGACGTAGTGATGGAACCCACTAGTCCAGGAATAGTGTAGAATGCGAAAAAGAAGGTATCCCCCTTTTCCAACCATTCTTTGGATTAATAAAAAATTGTTTTATTTAAATCTTTTAATAAAGCATATGCATGAGTCCGTCCCGAGTCCATCCTCTCCCCTACCTAAAACAGTTCTCACCCCCTTTCAGCGAGCAAGTATTGGTTCAGAGTTCCGGGTGGTCGGTTAATCAGTTTCTTTCCAGTCAAGGATTCGTTTCCAGCAGTCTCAGAGATGGCAGGTTCGCAAGCTTCAGCGGTTTTGGGTCAGAATGCGGGTATGGATCCAGTTCAAGGTCAGAATGTGGGGCAGAATGTCGAGAATCCTGAATTCGGATTCCCTCTCAGCCTTGAGAATAATGAACAAACCAATCCTTCCTGGTCCCACGTTAGCAGTTTCTTGCAAGAATATGAAGCTCGCTACTTCTCAGAGGAAGGGAAACCTGACACTGGAGAAATAAGGCTGTTCAGATCAAATCATGAGAAAATTATTTACACAAGATGGCTAGAGCACTTAAGAAGGATTGAACAAGAAAGCTTTAGGCGGGTACCTGTGCTGAGGCTTATTAGTAAAGAGGCCGAAGCATACCTTGAATTAATACACTTCTACAAACTGGTTTTGGGAGAAGCCGAGTACAGTCCTGAGGGCAGTGAAGGTGAAGAATCGGAGGAATAGGATTGCTTCCATATCCTGACTGAAGTCAAATACATGCCGCCCTCTCTTACTCTTCCCCCGCAATTCATGGGAGGAAAAGCTGAGTCGCAGTTGCCGCTTCCAGCATTGGGGGCCTATGATAACTTATGTGGTTGCACGCACCCATCCTCCCCTAATAGATATGATCGACGCTCTCTCTTAGCCGAAGGTCAGGTAGTATGGGATGACGATTCTGATAATAGTGATGACGATGATGATGACGAGAGTGAGGAATCGATTGAAACCCAAGATCCAGAATCAGTTTGGAATAATCATGCCGGGAATGACCTCATGGGTGCAAGGCATAATGGGTGGTTGTCAGCTAGTGACGACGAAGAGCCGCCAGAAAATATGGATCAGATACCAATGGAAACGGACCCCTACGAGGAGTTCCTCTCAAGATGCAACTGTGGTCAATGCCCGAATACTTTGGGGGATGAGGAACAACGGAGTCCATATGAAGAGCAATATGGATCTGAAATCCTGGAGCACATTGTTCCCTACAAAAACCTAGTGGGTTAATGGAGAAATTTCATTGAAGCACTGGTCGAAAAGGGAGGTTTCCAGCGGCCAACAGACGATGAATTTGTAAACGTCATTGGGTCTCTTTCTCCCTCCCCTAGAACTGATGGCACCACGACTGTAAGAATCACTGCTGAACCTCTCGAACGCATCGAGTGCATGGAATCACTAAAGAGGGTTATGGATCTAGACGCCACTCCAGTTGCCTTCATACCCATGGACCCGCACGGCGCCTTCTTAATAGCTTCTGTACCCGAAGATGGACCCCGGGTACTCCTCATTTGGACTCAGATATACCGAGCCGATGCGTCAAGCAGCGGAAAGGAGCATTGTATGTCCTTCACTTGTGGTTGCCCCGTTTGCAAAAGCGAAAGGAAAAAGATGTATGTTGAGATGGAGGTCGACAGTTAGAAAATTGAAGAAGCTTCGGGGGACGACTACATAACCGAAGACATGAAAGCCACGAATTTTCCTGGGGCTAAATATGTAGATGTCATGGAATTCAACACTGCTTACCATACTTTGGGGAAGGGATTCTCGAACATCCGATCCAAGCAGATAGTTGAAAATCTGTTAGAAAAGGGGAGACTGACTCCTATCCTCCCCAATGAGAAAGTAACCATTGTCAGATCAAACCCGCCCAGATGCAAAGCAACAATCCTTGTCAGGATTACCAAAGAAGAGGTCGCTTTTCCCGAATGCATCTTAGCTTTGAGTGAGGTCTTAGACACTGACATGGTACCTGATGCACCTCCCACACAGAACGCCACAATCATCTCTAGCGCTGAGTATTACAAAAAGGAGCCAGAATTGCTGCATAATGCCGGGGATGAAAATGAAAAACCACCAAGACCTGGGAGTAGTAGCTCCTGCTGTATGATAACCTTCACAGACCTTGATCTCCCTCAGATCAGAGCCGATCATAATGAGCCTCTCTTCATCACGGTCCAGCTAGATGAACGGCGTCTCCCTCAGGTTTTAGTTGACAATGGGTCCGGAATGAACATCCTCCCAGCAAAGATCATGAGTCTACTCGGCGTCAAGTCTACGGATCTGAAGCCTTCCTCCCTCACAGTTAGAGCATATGACTCATCATCTCGTATGGTACTTGGGGTTGCTACTTTGAACCTATGGTTTGGTAAGAAAACGATACCCGTGGAATTCCAGGTCATTGATATCCCAATAACCTTTAACGCTCTGTTAGGAAGGCCGTGGCTGCATCAAATCAATGGGATCGCTTCAACTCTGCACTAGTGTGTCAAGTTTGTCCAAGACGGCGAGTTGACCATCATTCATGGGGATAGTGTTACCATCGAGGGTACCGATGATGAGGGGAGTCCGATAATGGAAATTAAGCATGATGAAGCCAACTTGATGTTGAGCGGTTTCAAGGTCGAGAGCCCAAAGGCCCAAATATGTACGATCGACCTAACAACTTCCTCTGATAAGATTCCTCCAGCTATGGTGATGATGAGGCGCATGAATTACATTCTGGGGCTTGGTCTGGGTAGATGTCAGCAAGGTACCAACAAGTTTGAGGAGTTGAAGCCGAAGAAAGATAGGGAAGGTTTGGGATATGTTGAAAAGACCCCCAAGGACAAAGAGGCTGACAGGATCGAAGCTGCAGAGAAGAGAAAGGCTAGTGCTGCTGGAAAGCCTTATTTCAAACCTAATCTCCATCCTTACCACCCCTCCTTGGAGAAGTACTTTGTTAGAGAAAAGGGTGATGACTCTGTGTGCACCGGAGGTCGATTCGAGAAGATGAAAGAGAGACTGGTGGTCATCAAGGACTTTACTCCGAGTGACAACCCTGTCAAGGAGTTTATCATCAATAAGCCTAACATTCCAGGGGCTGTTACCACTTTTGAAAGCCAGTATCATTTCTGGGGGAGTCCTGATTTCACTGATCAGTTCAGGAATTTGTCCGTGGTTGAGCCTATGGTTGGGGAAGTCGATGAAGCCACTGAGTTTGATGTGGTCAAAGATGTCGTAGCCTTGTTTGAAGAGACAGATTTATCAGAAACTGCCGAGGCTGATCCGTTGATTGAGGCACCGCTGATTGATTTATGTGAGGAGGCACCGCCAATGGTTGGGGCTGTTGCTAAAGATCCTTTTGGTATGGTTGATCTTCTAACTGGGGATGATTATGTACCGGTGATTGATCTTCTGACTGGGAATGATTGCGTATCAGTGATCGAGTTTGATGGGGGCAAAGAGATTGATCCGCGCACCTTCGTCAGCACTTCAGAGATGCCGCTCCGGAATTGGACTTCTTTCAAGGGACCGATTGCTAGCCGGGAAGTTATGATCGAGAAGCTCGGGCTGACCCCCCGTCCTGGTGTGTCTGAGTCTAAGTTTGTCCCTGTAGTCTTGAGTCAGTCCTCAGAGTCTCTTGTTATCGAGTTCGAGTCTCTAGATAGGTCTGATACTCTCACGGCTGATGATCATCGCCGTGTCCTTGACTCGGTTTTCCCTTTTGCTCTGAATAAAATGGTTGACCATTCTGCGTATCCCTTAATTGCCACCTTAACAAATGATAAGTTAACTAAAGCAAATCTTAATGACTTAAAAGTGGTTAATAATGACTCATTTGAAGAGGACACAGACTTTTTAGACGAAAACTTTTTAAACGATAACCTGAAGCAGGTTTATGAGCGAGAGGACAATCGGGCCCAAGCTGCCGATGAAGTATTGACTACGGTGAATTTGAGAACTACTGAAGAGACCAAAGAGACACAAATTGGCAGTTTCTTCACCGGGGAAGAGCGGGAAGCCCTCATTGATTTGCTCAAGGAATACGTGGACGTGTTTGCCTGGTCCTATAAGGACATGCCCGGGTTGGATACTTCGACCGTCGAGCACCGAATTCCCCTAGACCCATATGCCAAGCCTGTCAAGCAGAAGCTTTGCCGGATTAAGCCAGAATGGTCTCTCCAGGTTAAAGAAGAAATA
Source organism: Adenophora triphylla var. japonica (assembly GCA_022495995.1). Classification (NCBI taxonomy): domain Eukaryota; kingdom Viridiplantae; phylum Streptophyta; class Magnoliopsida; order Asterales; family Campanulaceae; genus Adenophora; species Adenophora triphylla. The sequence goes on along the minus strand of JAFEMH010001599.1, from coordinate 155,625 downwards.
GACAAGCTGCTCAGAGTGGGTTTCATTAGAGTGGTCGAGTACCCGAAGTGGTTGGCCAACATAGTGACGGTGACCAAGTCGAATGGCAAAGTCAGGGTTTGTGTAGATTTCAGGGAACTAAACAAGGCTATCCCGAAGGATGATTTTCCCTTGCCCAATATCTATTTGTTGGTAGATACTACTGCCAGTTACGAAGTCAAATCATTTGTAGATGGCTTTGTGGGTTACAATCAGATTAAAGTTGCCAAAGAGGATCAGGAAAAGACTGCCTTTACCAGCCCTTGGGGAACCTTTTGTTATACGGTTATGCCCTTTGGTTTGAAGAATGCCGGTGCCACTTATCAGCGAGCAGTCACCGCACTTTTCCAGGATATGATCCATAAGGAGATCGAGGTCTATGTTGATGATATGATTATCCATTCCAAGGGGTCAGACGGTCAACACTTGGACGACTTGAGGAAGTTCTTTAACCGGCTACGGGAGCATGACATGAGATTGAACCCGGCAAAATGTACTTTTGGCGTAGTCCGAGGAAAGGTTCTGGGATATATGGTCACAGAGCGGGGAATTGAAGCCGATCCGAGAAAGATTAAAGCCATCATGGAGATGAAGCCACCAACGACACTCACGGAGGTGAAGGCTTTTATGGGCCATCTCCAATATATAAGCCGATTCATCCACCAGTTGACCTCTATTTGTGAGCCAATTTTTAAGCTGCTCAAGAAGAATCAGGAGGTTGAATGGAATGAGGAGTATCAGATCGCCTTTGAGACAATCAAGGCCTACTTGGTCCATCCCCCGATCCTTTGTCTCCCACATAAGGACAAGCCCTTACTGCTATATTTGACGGTTACAGATACGGCTGTCGGAGCCATGCTTGCACAAGAGAGGCCAGTTTCAAAAGTGGAGAATGCCATCTACTTCGTCAGCCGGAAGCTTCAAGGCAGTGAATTGAACTATTCAGCTTTAGAGAAAACCTGTGCAGCTTTGGTATGGGTGGTCAGCAAATTGAGACATTATCTGTTGGCACATACAGTACACCTGGTGTCAAAGATGGACCCCATCAAGTGCCTATTCGATAAGCCTTCTCTGTCGTCAAGGATTGTAAAGTGGTCCTTCTTCCTAGCCAAGTTTGATATCAAGTTTGTAACCCGCAAAGCAATCAAAGGCCAAGCTTTGTCAGATCATTTGGCAGATTTTCCGAGCTCAGAAGCGCGCGGACTCGAACCCCAGTTTCTGGATGATGGGATTTTCATGATAGAAGGTACAGACCGTTGGCAATTATTCTTTGATGGTGCCGCTAATAAGAGAGGCAATGTTATCGGCATGGTGTTGGTTGACCCGAAGGATGTGCATACCCCCATTGCTATCAAGTTGAATTTCCCGGCTACTAACAATGCCGCAGAATATGAAGCTTGTATAGCCGGCCTTGAGGCAGCTCTTGAAAGGAATGTCGAGGAGTTGGAGGTGTATGGAGACTCCTAACTAATCATCAATCAGGTGTCCAATAAGTTAAGAACCGTGGACCAGTACTTGCAAATGTACTATGCTTATATGGAGGATTTGATCAACCAATTTAAGGAGGTCACGTTCCATTATCTTCCTCGGGACAAGAACAGGTTCGCGGATGCCCTGGCCACCTTAGCCTCTTTGGTAGAGATTCCGGAGGGAAAGTCAGTAAAGCCATTCAGGATTGGGAGGCGTGAGAACCCTGCCTACTATTGTCAGATTGAACTGGAAAAGGTCGATGACTTGTGGTATAGCCAGATTTTCCAGTATCTCAAGCATGGCGAAGCCTCGTTCCCGTCAGAGGAGGATGGTAAGCTGAAAGAGGGTCTTCGCGCCAAAAGCTTGCAAGCTTTAAAGAGGTTGTCTGCTCAGTATGTTATTCTGGGAGATTATTTATGGAAGAAAAGACACCGAGGACCACTTTTGCTCTGTATCAGCAGGTCTAAAGCTAGAAAGGTCATGGAGGAAGTCCATGGTGGTGCATGCGGACCACATATGAACGCCCGAGCTTTGATGTTCAGCATACTCAGGATGGGCTATTATTGGATCTCCATGGAGACTGACTGTATTCAGTTTGTGCGAGCTTGTGATAAGTGTCAGCGGTTCTCCAATCTCAACCATATACCTCCCCATGATCTATACTGTATGAGCACTCCTTGGCCGTTCGCGACTTGGGGAATTGACGTTATTGGAAAGATAACTCCTGCCGGTAGTAATGGGCACGAATTTGTGTTGGTTGCTGTTGATTATTTCACCAAGTGGGTCAAAGCAGCATCCTACAAGGTCCTCAACTCCAAAAAGGTGGCCCATTTTATAAAGGAGAACATTCTGTGCCGGTATGGAGTCCCAAATGAGATTATTTCCGACAACGGTTCGCACTTCGAGGGAGATGCCGACAGACTGCTTGCAGAGTTAAGGATCAAGCGCCATAAGTCATCCCCTTATCGCCCTCAAACCAATGGTGCTGTTGAGGCCGCGAACAAGAACCTAGAAAGGATCATCCGGAAAATGGCCAAAAAGAATCGGGATTGGCCTGAGAAGCTTCATTTGGCATTATGGGGCTACCGTACTTCAGTGAGAACAACCACTGGTGAAACCCCGTTCGCTTTGACATATGGGATGGATGCCGTCTTGCCCATTGAATTAGAGATTCCCTCTCTTCGGGTTCTGCTTGAAAATGAAGTCAATGAGATAGACTGGCTTCAAAGTCGACATGACGAATTAGCCCTTCTCGATGAACGAAGGCTCAAGGCAATGGAGCACATTCGGGCTTATCAGAAGCGTATGGCTAGGGCCTTTGACAAGAAGGTGCATCCCCGTGACATTAAGGTGGGTGATTTGGTCTTGAAGGAGAAGCCGCCGAACCAATTCAGTCCGTTGGGCAAGTGGGCGCCAGTTTGGGTTGGCCCATATTTGGTGAAGGAGATCTTTTCTGGTGGGGCAATGAGGTTGACAGATTTGGATGGTAACCCCTTCATGCACCCGGTGAAGGGCGACAAGCTGCGCCGCTATTATGTTTAAATCGAGTCTCCCTCTCTCTAAAAAAAAAAAAAAGAGAAAAAGAAAAAATATATAAATAAATAAAAAAAAAGAAAAGAAAAAAATAATAAAAGCGCGAAAATAATGTACCCAGACAAGACTGAAAACCTCTCAAAAGGCAGTCCGTGCAAAACAAAGGGCGCGCTCGGTGCTAAAGAATATACCCAACTAGACTGAAAATCCTAAAAACGGGCGGTCTAGGTAAAAAACAGGGTTGCACCACTTGTCCCCCTTCTATCTACCCCTTTCTTAAACACAAGATTAATTGGGTCGAACTAAAGAGACCTGAGCCCCTTAGTCCTCCTTTTGTAAAAGGGGAACGTAGGCAGCCGCTTGCGGCTCGGTCTAAAAATCATAAAAATCACCAAATCCTGTCAACAATTATATTTGTGAATACCAAAATGTGTCTTGATTAAGTTCTGAAGTAATTTCAACTTTCACTACATTAATACATTCATTGATGAGTTCAAGCACGATCTGCTCTCGACTCACTAACATTAGCAAAAGTACATCTTTTAAAAGGTACGTCTAGATTGTCTGTGTCGGCAATAGGGGATACAATGACCGGTCACCTAATCCTAGTCACTCGTTCCCACTCCCGAACTAGCACTCTTCTTCTTCCTCTTCCTTGGTCCTCGGGAGGTCTTTGGCCTAGATATCTCAAACAGGTCCGTATCTCGTCGTCCCGGCTCAGGAATGATATGAGTCGGTGAGTCAACCAATCCGACAGCTCTCAGTGTCGCCTGGGCATCCCTCTCCTCTCTCAAGGCTGTCCTCCGTGCCATAACCTCAGGGTCATCCCTCATCTTGGCCCTCCTCTCTACGAGTCTCTCAAAATCTGTTGCCGGATCGTCGATCACGTTGTCTGGGTCAGTCAGCGCCTCAGCATCACGTAACTCCCGGCTAGTCTGATCTCCTCCTCGGGTCCCTTGGCAATATGCCTCAATGGTGTGCTGAATCGGCCCCATCTGCTCCCCGTAACAAATGATATTTAAGGTGGACAGATATGTGATGCCCCGAGTCTTCCGTATCAGTGTGCGAGCGGGAAAGGTTGCTCCCGAAAAGGCCCTGGCAAAAAATCTGATAGCCTAGCCATCAGTCATGTCATGAGGAATGGTATCCCAGGCCATCTGCTCTCTGAACCTGCCAATAACCTGCTGTTGGTACCCATACTGCCTCAGAACGAGTAATGGGATGCTAAATGATGAAAAGTGCAGTCCCGGCAGCCTCACAACAACAAAATCATCCTGTCTGCCGCTCATGGTCTCGAGCCTCCATCCGAGAACCCAATACTGAATATCTGTGGTGGTGTACCTGGTCAGCCGTCTCTGCCAGCTCTCCTGTGAAGCCACTCGAGCCATTTGCCTCTATTGTGTAACCCAGTGTGCTGCAGTCTGCCCCGCAGGTAATGGGGAGATAAGTCCCAACCGCTCAAAGAGCCACAATGATAAGAGATTGGGGGTGCCGCGTCCCATGTATAATGACCCTCCAGCCAATCGGTCCATCCCATGATATGTCTCTGCCAGCAAAATGGGTACTATGTCTCTCTCTCCCTGCCCGGACCGAATCTCAGTTAGTGTGGTACCTCGGTGACCCCGCATCTGCCTGACAACTCCTAGCAGTAAGCTAGAGCATACCCCATCATACTCACAAAAGCAGTATAGGGAGATCATAATCAGCATGAAAATGTCCATGGCCGTGGATGGGTTAAATAGCTCTGGATATGATACAGCTAGCCGGGCCACATGGGCCAAGTCAATGAAAGACAGGTCGAGAATCAGATCTGATACCTGCTCTATGTGAAATCCCAAGAAATCGGCCAGCTGCTCAATAAAAGGTCATGGGTCTCGAGGGAAGACTGCATTTCTGATCTTAGCTCCCCCAGTCAATGCGCGGAACTCTTCAATAGTGGGTGTAAGGTCGTTGTATGAGAGGGTAAATACATGCCTCTCGCGGTCCCAATATCTGGACGCGGCCCAGAGAAGATTCCAATCGACTGCCCATTCCTTTAGCGCCCAAAGGCATCTCAACCCATACCGTTGGTCGATAACCCTCCGATTGTTGCTATGATGGTGGCGGGTTAGATTGATGAGATCGTAATGAAATTGGCGCTCTTTGGTTTTGGATCTCTCATTGTAATGCTCCATTTTGGGACAAAAGTCGAATTTTGGGGCTGATTTTGGGGTGGAAGATCGATTTGGAGTCAGCTGTGGCTGCTGGATAGTGTTATTTGCGAGTCTGCTTTTTTATAAATGCTGAGGCTTGCTGCCCAAGAAATTCTGTCCCCCAGACTTTCCATGTCGTACGACAGGGACTATCCCATGATGTGTAGTGTCGGACGACATGGGAAATCCCATTAGACACCAGCAGCAGCTGCAACTGCAGCAGTCCCTCAATGACCCAATGCTTCCTCAAAACCTGTCCAAACCTGTCCAAGACATACCAAAACAACACATATACACTCCCCTCCACTCACCAAACACATGGGAGAGGATCTGGCACACCCAATACACCCACAGATACATAAATATCACCCAATACATACAAAACCACAAAAACACCCAACCATAGCAAATGCCATCATTTTTTGCCTTTCTTGGGACGGACTTGTGCATATAAACAAGCAAATATACCATTAAGCAAATAATTTAGTTGTTAAGTCACAAACTGCAAAAAATAATTGTTTTACAATTCAAAAGCAATGAAAATAGTGCATGCATTGTTCTTCTCCCTTTCTATCCCTAAAAATCCTAAAAGCACGACAAAAGGGGACTGCCATGATCACTCTGACTCAGATTCCTCGCCTGAATCCTCCTTGCCCTCCTCAGAGCCGCTATCGTCCTGGCCGCTGCCTACCTGCTCCTTAGAGCTGCTGTGCTCCTGGCCATCGCCGCCACCTACCTGCACCTCATGGATCTCGCCATCAGAGCCATCATCATCCTCATCTAGGGCCCAAGGCTGGGGTTCACCATAATATCCGTGCCACTGGGGCACTGTGGAGAAAGGGGGCTGATAGGGATCGTCCTCATCATCATCGTCGTCAGGCTGGGGCTGCTGGCTCAAGCCACCCGCCTGTGAGCTAGACGGAGCCAAAGTCGGTCTAGGCCTCTTCTTGGGAGGCACAACATCACTAGGCTGGGAGCTGCATCTCCCCTTCCAATGCTTTGCGCTCTTCTGGAACTGGCGCAGCATCTTGATGGCCCCGGTGAGCGCCTTGGCCACTACCCTAAAGGTCTTGGCCGGAACCTGTTGAATGGAAACAAAAAAAGGCAGTCAGAAACAATGAATATGGGCAATAATGCAGTAAAGGACTTGAACAAATCAGAAAAGTAAAGAATGCTCACAGAGGTAGTCCCGCGAGGCAGCCACAAATAGGGGTGAGTCTCAGACATGTCGAAAGAAGAGCGGCGAATGACACCCTCGGTCTCATACTCGAAGAAACGAGGAGGCATCAGTGTCTGTACCCCCGCTGCCCTCCTGGAAGCCATGACCTGAGGAGTCAACAACCGAGTAAAGATGAACTGGCCATAGTCCCCATCAGCCGACAGCTCCGCGGCATCAATGCCCATTCGTAAGCGCTCTAAATCAGGCAGAGCCCGAGTATACCAAATCCCCTCAGGAGGATCGTGAGGGACGCGTGCGGCTGCACCATATCCGTACTGTCTGTACACTCTTTCCCCTAAATATAAGGCATCACCCTCCAGGCCAATCAAAAGCCTCCTCGCTTGGGTCACCAAGGCGGCATCCCCAACAGTACCCTCATCATATCTGCTATGCCAAGGAAACAGGCTCAACCTAGCCGGGGTGCCCCTCAGGGCAATCATGGTATCCTCATAATAGGCGGTCTTCAGTGCTACACCCCGTCCACCCTCCTACCTGCCTAGCCCTGAAGGTCCACCGACGAATGACAGGGAACAGATCCGCAGCAATCCCGTCGGCTACAGCCCAAGCGTAACAGCCGAAGACCTCATAGGCCCACACCTGAAATCAAAGACAAGAATCTTTCAGTGTACAGCAGCAGTGATAGATTGATAACAGAAAAGGCAATGCAGCAATCAATGTGCGAAAAATAAAAGAGCATACCTCCAGATCTGTCTGGTAGCAATCCAAAGAGGTCACCGTGCCTCTGCTCACCTCGTCCAAGGCTCTATACACCTGAGCCAAGCCGACCTCGCCCCACGAAAAGGTGGAGACCTCGCCCCAGTCTCGAAGGGGCTCCAATAGAAGGGTCAATGCCGTAGTGGAGGCATTGCAGAACAGGGTATCAGAGAAGCCAGCCTAGGCGAATGCTCTCGCCAGCTGCTCAGCTGTGACTGCGGCCTCGCCCTTAGAATAGAGACGGCACTGCTGCGATAACGCCAAGTGCAGCTTCGCAAGTGGAACCCCATTGCCCTTCAGGCGAAGGGTCAGGCCGGTCAATCCTCTAATAGCATCCGGGCTCAGGACACCAGGATCCTCAGAAAAGATGGGTCTGCCCGTGAACCGCAGATCGGTGATGGCGGTGAAATCGTAGGGAGTAATGGTGGACTCCCCCTAAGACAGATGAAAGGTGTGGGTAGTGTCCCACCAATACTGCCTAAAGGCCCTCACTAGCTCCTCGCTCCTAGGCGTGTCTCCGAACTCTCCGACAGCAGTAAAGAATGGACAGAGGCCAGCAGCGTATATCAGGCCCTTGGGACTGTCGGGCAGGTCAGGGGAACCGGGAAGAATGACCCAGATGGTAGCTATCATCTCAGGGGACCCCTTGGTCCGCAGAACCTGCAGGTAAGAACAGCACAGGTATCAGAACATACTCGTGGTAATTTGTGCATTCTTTCACTTGTGTGCATTTTCACTTTTTGAATCACATAATTCTTTTTTCAAAAAAAAATCTTTTCTTGATTTCAATTTAATGCATTTCATTCCAAGCATGCAATTTCTTTTTGGGTGCGATTTTCCCCAAATTCTACCTCGAGTCCTAGAAATCCAACTTCGAAAATTAAAGGGGAGGGATTGATGGTTTAAAATCCTTACCCCCATTCGCTCCGCAGTGGAAGTATGGAAATCAAGGCTCGGATAGAACCCATCCCCCTCCGGGAATTTCTTTTGCTTGTTTCCATCGACAAGCTTTCTCTTCTCGGACAATGCTCTTTATACGTGCCTTCTCGATTCCGCTCGCGGAGGCATTATTGATTTGATTTGGATCAAAGATTGTGGAAGGAAAATTCAAATTTCCTCTGCTCCTCTCTCTCAAACTCGATGGCTGCACTTGTTTTAAATCCTCTGTTCGTAACTGGGCGCTTTAATTAAAAAAGCTATGGGGAAGCCCCATGTCGCACGACATCGGTGTTCCAGAAAGGGGTGATCTTCCTTTTTTGCCCCTGGTCCTTCTATCCATCCCCCATGACTGTTTACCGTCATCATTTATCATTTTCCTCGGGTGACTCCCCAAAGAAACAGTCAAATCCTCGGGTGACTCCCCAAAGAAACAGTCAAAACCTCGGGTGACTCCCCAAAGAAACAGTCAAACCTCGGGTGACTCCCCAAAGAAACAGTCAAATCCTCGGGTGACTCCCCAAAGAAACAGTCAAATCCTCGGGTGACTCCCTAAAGAAACAGTCAAACCTCGGGTGACTCCCCAAAGAAACAGTCAAATCCTCGGGTGACTCCCCAAAGAAATAGTCAAACCTCGGGTGTCTCCCCAAAGAAACAGTCAAATCCTCGGGTGACTCCCCAAAGAAACAGTCAAATCCTCGGGTGACTCCCCAAAGAAACAGTCAAACCTCGGGTGACTCCCCAAAGAAACAGTCAAAACCTCGGGTGACTCCCCAAGGAAACAGTCAAACCTTGGGTACAAAGCCCGTGGCCTTTCGTTAGCGCCACCTCTTTATTGAACTACGATTCGGCTTGATTCCCTCACGGGATACGTAGGAATCCTTTTCATAAAAGGTCCAGCCGCTCGACCATCTTGGTCATCTCCTTTTCCCGCCGTTCGTTGTCTGGCTCGGGATTCTCATTTTGTCGACGACCCCACTTCTCGAGGAAGCGGCGTCGCCGAGGGGCTCTGTGAGTACCCCGACCCGAACTCGTGTTTTTGGGTCTGTGTTCCTTGATTGACATTAGTTTTTATCTTGCATTTAGTCCAATTATTCATTTATTTATTTGATCCATTGGGCCTGCCTCCCTGCGGCCCAGTTTGTCCTAAAATTGACTGGTGTCATCCGACATGGGGCGACCCAAAGGCAGTTAACGCCCCGTGTCGTACGACATGGAAGCTCCTCTTAGCATGCCTATAAATAAAGGGCTTGGCTGATCATTTTAAGGGGGACTGGGGCAAGTAAGGTCACTCTGCTGAAATAGAGACTCACTCTCTCTCTCATTCACACACACTCACCTCCCTCCTCACACATACATACATCCAAGCCAAGGTCCAAAGAGTGATCTCCTTTGTTGGTGTTTTGAAGGGGTAAACACCATACTATTGGTGCTTCTACCTTGTGGACTACAATAGGTAGACCCTAGACTCTCTCTCTCTCTGATTACATCTTGCATACTCATTCATTTTACATTGCATGCTTATATTGTTTGATAACATGTGAATATTGGGACTTAGCATGAAAAAGGTGGTGGAGATGTGAACTATCAATATTCACATCTCCTCACCTCAGATCTGAATATTTAGTAGCCTTAGTTGCGTTAAAGTTTGCATCTTGTTTACTTGTGTTTGAGTTAGGAGGTGATGACTACATGATAATGGCCAAAAACATGTGATTATTCACATTTGGTCATTAAAGCCATGTGATCATCCCATAATACTCACGTATTATTGTTTTTCTACTGTTTTCAGTTGATGTTATAGCTTAGTTTTATGATTGAGAGCAAGGTAGGATCAGTCTGCTGAAGGCACTGAAACAGGACACCTATGTCGGATGACATGGGACACCAAAAGGGGTCCTGTGTCATACGACATAGAGCTCCCACAAAGCAGTTTGGCTTTCAGTGACTTCAGATCAACCCAGATTGATCCCCTTTGTGCTTAAAAGCTGTGTTTAAGTAGTTTTCAGTTCATTTATCACTGTTTGGGAAGCCTGAGATCTGTTTGGGTGTAACCCATTGATGGAGGCGGTATCTGTCGTGTGACATGGACAGCCCTGGGTGTCCTATGTCATACGACATCCGTATCACCAAAAGTCTATTTTGACTTTGCTCACTCCAATCAACCCCAAACTGGTCCCAGACCCTAAACAGTGTCTCTACATGGTTAAAATAGCCTTGTCTTAGTGTCAGAGTAGTTGTGGTGGCCTAACCACCCCCTTTGTAAGAGGCAATCTGATCAGGATGTCTTATGTCGTCCGACATCCCTCTCCTAAGGAAGTCATGTATCGGACGACATCCAAAGTTCCTGGACAGACTGTCTCAGCCTTTGCCTTGTAATTCAAGCAATCGTTTGCAAGGGTGTGGCCCCCTTTTCATGGTTCACAAGTTGTATCCAGTTTCACTATCATTAATGAAATCCAAATTTGCATGCCTTGTTCGTTGACACAAATTGCACACACTTTGAATGATTATAATTGTCCATTGTTTGATTGAAAGTCTCGAAAGAGGCGACGTGGGTGAGCTCCATATTCTCCTCCCACGTTGTAACTTGACCCCCGGACCCATTTTCTCATTTCCAAAGGTTTTTCAATGTTTTCCTTAAAAACGGCGTGGCGACTCCCAAAATTAAAAATGAAAATAGTTTTTAATCAAGAGAAAACTAGCGAGAGATTTTTTGGCGAGCGTTCATTCACCCATGGATGATTATCCTCTTCATTCTTTGGTCGTTAATCTTTGAGTCTAGATCTATCTTCGAGATCTCATGACATAAAGATTTAAATTTATGAAAATATTGACTTACTGTTAGATTTTGCTGCATAGTCGACATTAGCTCATTCTCAAGCATCTGGAGACGAGCCTCATAAGTCCTCAAAAATAACGACACATATGTATCCCATATCTCATTTGGAATTTGTGCATCCTCGACATGCTCCAAAAGTTCGTCCTCGACGCTAATCTTTAGCGCGTACATAGCCTTCCCGGCTTTCGCTTCCCATTTTCGGAATGCTTGAGTGTCTTCCTTTTCTAGTGGCGTGGTCTCATTACCACTAACGACATTCCATAACTCTTGTCCTTGTAAGTACGACTGCATACACGTTCGCCAATACTTCCAAATGCGCTTGCCGGATCTACCATCGTGACTTAGTACTTCCTCCGTGCATGTCACCAAGTAAGCCTGGTCTCCCACCATGAGCTTCATAGTCTCCTACTGTGCACCTACAATGATCCCGAACAACGCCTCAACAACGGTTCCCGCGATCCCGGGTCGTACCGCTCTGATACCAATTGTGGAATTTCCGTACCCGAATTGGTGAACCACAAGTAATAATAATAAACACTATTATTATTATTACTACACAATTACTTACAATGGACAAAGTACAATTGCTTTCTTGCACACACTAGGAGCCTTACACTCAATTCTTATTCTCTGGACTCTAACTCACGAGTACACACATTGGGGAAGTCAATTCCCTATTTATACTCATCCTAAGTTGCTTAAGGAATCACCCCCAACTCGCCAGAAACTTCCATCCCATTTGGGCTCCTCTCTCAAGTATGGAAGCTTCTCCTTTCTTCTTCATCTAAAGCCTTCTTCTATCTTCTAAAAGAGGGGTTAGTAGAACATTCTAAAGCTCTCGAATTTTCTAGATAAATCTAGAGTCGGTAGAACATTCTAGAAAGCTCTAGAATATTCTTGATAAATCTAGAGTCGGTGTTGACTCTCAACACTTCTAGGGGCAATATCAATGATAGTAGGAGTAGAAGAATTGTAAGTAGGAGATGGAGCAGAAGTAATATGATTATGAGGCAGAGATGGAGTAATAGGAGAGGAAAATGAACTAGAATTAAAATCAAAACAGAAAGGAGGATCAGAATAAGTGGGAAAGAGAGGAACTGACTGAGATGATTTGAATATAGAGAATGGGAAGTAATGTTCATTAAAACTAACATCTCTACTGTAGAAGATAGTATGTATGAGAATCAAGGTCATACAAATTATATGCCTTTTTACCAAAAGGATATCCTAGAAAAATACATTTTCTTGCTCTTGGAGAGAATTTATCCCTGCCATGAACAGAAGTAGCAGCAAAACACAAACAACCAAAAACCTTGAGATGATTGTATGTAGGTTTGTGGTGCATAAGAGTTTTAAAGGGAGTTTTATGAAGGATAACAAAACTAGGAAGTTTGTTAATAAGATATGTAGCAGTTAACAGACATTCACCCCAAAATTTTAGAGGCAAATTGGCTGTAAATCTGAGAGCTCTAGCTATTTCTAGCAAATACCTATGTTTCCTCTCTACTCTCCCATTTTGTTGAGGAGTATCAATGCAAGTGCTTTGTTGTTCTATGCTAAGAGGAGTAAGAAGTTTGGAAATGGAACCATTAAAGAACTCAGTGCCATTATCATACCTAACTTGTTCTACAGAAGTGTGAAATTGTGTGTTTACCATGGAGAGAAAAGAAGAAAGAAGGTGACAAACTTGATCCTTGGACGATTTCATGAGATAAGTCCAAGTAACTCTTGAGAAATCATCAACTATAGTGAGAAAATAATATATGCCATTAAAAGTAAGAGTATGAAAAGGACCCCAAACATCACAATGGATTAGAGCAAAAGGTTTAGTGCTATGACTTGTACTTAATGGAAAAGGATTTCTAGTTTGTCTAGCAAAGTGACAAACTTCACACACAATGTTATTACATGGATAAGTACATATACTGTCAATATATTTGAGCTTAGGAAAAGGAATATGGCCCAACCTAAGATGCTAAAGGTGAGTAGACATGGAATGATTTACCAAGCTTGAATGAGCAGAAGTAAACATACTATCATTAGAAGAACTATGTGTACTTGTAGTTCTTTTGATGTCTTATGAACTAGGTCCTGTAAGTAACAATGAGTGGAAGAAAAAGATAGAGAACAATTGTTTTCAAGAGCAAACTTACTTCCAGAAACCAGGTTAATGTGAAAATCAGGCACATAAAGAACATTATGAAGAACTAGATCATTTGTGAGGTGAGTTGTGCCTTTATGCGTGATAGTGGATGTTTTACCATTGGAAAGGTAAATAACAGAGTGTATAGCAATTGGTTGATGTGTGCTTGAGTGAAGCCTTGAGTGGAAATAGGAGTAACAGATTCAGATGAGTCCACTACTAGAAACAGGGCATTTACCGAAGGAATTTTACCGACGGACGCCGTCCGTCGGTAATACCGACGGAAAACAAACGGTTACCGACGGAAATAAATTTTATTTTGCCGGGAATTTTTTTTTTTTAAATTTCGTTTAGTCCGTTGGTAATTGATAAAATTCCGTCGGTAGAACCGACGGTGTCCGTCGGTAATACCGACGGACACCGTCCGTCGGTAACAAAGCCCTATATATAATGAAAAAATCCACATTTTTAATTACGCCTTCATTTTTTTACGCCTTCATCTCAGTCATTCGCGAAGAACGCGAACCCTAACGCTGTCGTTCGCCGTTGCCGGTGCCGGTAACCATCTTTCTCTCTCTCAATCGCTTTCTCTCTCTCTCTCGATTTCTCTCTCTCACTTTCTCTCTCTCTCATCAGTAATTCGCCAAGAACGCGAACCCTAACGCCGTCGCCGCCGTCTCTTTCCATTCGCCGTTCGCCGTTCGCCGTCGCCATCGCCGGTAAGCCATCTTTCTCTCTCTCAATCTCTTTCTCTCTCTCACTCGATTTCTCTCTCTCTCTCACTTTCTCTCTCTCTCATTTGTCACAGCCATTCTCCGCCGTTGCCGCCATTCGCCGCCGATTCCATCCTAATTTCCGGTAAGGATTTCTCTTGAAAAGGGGGTAAATATCTTTTCCTAAAATTTTAAGAAGTAATGTTTTAGATTCAATATAGTGTGCTTGGACTTTTTACTCTCAAGTGTCTAATATAATATTATTATTGTTTTTCAAGTCTGTAGAATGTATAAAATGGAGTTATATTTTCTTGTGCTGATATCGGTTTGACTTAAGCAAATGCACTTAATTTTCTGAATGGATCTCTTATGGAATCAAGCAGAACTGTGCATGGTTTGTACGCATGGTACCCATTGTATCTTCGTTGAAGGAGGAATGCCTTATTCATGCTAATTTTTCAATATTTTTTTTCTGCCGTTAGTTTTACGATAATAGTTATTATTATTATCATTATTTTTATTATCTTAATATTTATTATTATTTATAAATTTGAACAGTACCCCTGTAAACTTTTTTGAGTTTAGTTCAATACTGTTGGTTGTTTGTTATGAATTAATGTATAAATTACTGTTGGTTGTTTGTTATGAATTAATGTATAAATTAATATTAGTGTGTGTGTGTGTGTGTTTGTGTGGATCTGTAGATTTTTAGAAATGGATATTGTTGGTGTTTTGTAGATCTTTTATGAGCCATTCGATGAGGCTTTTGATGGAAGTTGGATCGTATCTGAGAAGGACGAGTATCAAGGTATTGGATCTGTAATTTTATCATTCGTATTTGATTTTTGGAGTCCTTGATATTCATTTGCTTGTTTGTTCTGTAGTGTTATCAGATTTGCAAATTAATTATCAGTCTGTGTTTAAAATTTCTTCTTTTTGTGCTATTTCTTTTGCTTGTGAAAATTTGTGATGATCAGGTTGAAATTCCTTGTTGACTATCGTGAATGTGTATGCTCAGGTTTAAAATTTCTTCTTTTTGTGCTATTTCGTTTAAAATTTCTCCTTTATATATGTATGCTCACTTTGTTCCACTTGAGTGAAGATTAGCTTCTTGTTTTGAAATATTAACTAAACTTTGTGTAAATTATAAGAACCTGTCTGAATGCTGAGTTTGGCTTGGGCTAAGAGTTTTTGAATGCACAAGAATATGAATTATGTCGACATAGTGAAGTAGCACTGTAGCTATTGTTGCAATGAGAAGGTACTTAATAAGTTGATTGTGTGGAACAGCGTGAAAAGTGTACTTGAAGAGACATTGAGAAATCTTGTACTCCCTCCATCCCATAAAAAATAGTCCCACTTTTTTAGATAACTTTCATTGAATTACCAACCAATAATTTTATGTTAGTTTATTTGTTCTAATGAAAATCTAAAAATTTTTATTGGTAGTACTTTTAGCACTTTAAGTTCAAACTGGATAAAAATGCATAAATAATGTTACTTTTCTATATAGTATTAACCATGCCCAAAGATTCCCTTTCCGGAGCTTCCCGATAATAATATGGTAGGACTTAAATGAGAGTTTTATGCTGGTCATGTATAAATTAATGTTCATATGCTTTTGGTCACTCCCACTACTTACACTGAACTCGTTGGTTGTTTGTTATGAATTCACTTGAAATGGTGAACTTGATCTCATTATCACTCTTGTAGCCCTTAAATATCATAACTAGGGATGTTTGTCTATTTGGGCATGTTGGATATCCCCATCTAAACCAGGGATGATTTGTCTATTTGTACATGTTGCATATGCCCATCTTTTAAATATGAGCATGTGTTTGCATTCTCTTAGTATGTACAATAATTTTATATACTTATCACATTCTTATTGTCTCTGCACGTAGAGAATCCAAAAAAATAGACATGCTTGGAACCCTGTTAGTTGAACTATATATGTTAACTAAATTCTCACATCCACCTAAACCGACTACATTTTCTTGCAATTTGAGCCCTTTCTTCCTCTTACATTTTATATCACTTATCACTGTCCAATTTGTCTGCAATTAATAGTTAACATATATAGTAAGTATTATTTAATTGTAAATGTCATATATTTAAATGTCAACTCATTATTTATATTATTTCTATGTTACATTTAAAAGCTATACATTGATTCTATTAATGTCTTTTTATTTGTATATATATTGATATATTGTTTTTTAATTAATATCTTAATAGGTTTATACATGGTGGTTGTTGAGACCCTGCTCGATGGTTTGGAGATTTATTCAGTGGGTATAGCCTCATCAGTTGGTCAATATCTTATGCGAAGTGGTGGTAGCGGTAACGGCAGCGGCAACGCTCGTGGTCGTGGAACTTGAATTTTATTGGACATGTAATCCAACAAACAAAACAAACATATGTAGTTTCCCTTTTCCCTTTCCCCTTCCCCTTTCCCATTTCCCCTTTCCCCCTTTCCCCTTTTCCCCTTTCCCCTTTCCCCATTTCCGTCGGTAATGTCAATTTACCGACGCAAATGGGGAATTACCGACGGAAATTTCCGTCGGTAAAAGGCCTGTTTCTAGTAGTGGTCAGATATCACATTGTGATCGTGAGAGGTATTGTAACCAGATTTGGTTATGTAGTTTTTGGGCATTCTAGCAGGATCAGGCTTGTTTCCATGGAGCTTATGCCAATCAGGATAACCAAGAAGATAGAAACACTTATCTTTAGTGTGGCTGTCACCATGACATTGTTCACAGAAGAATTGGCCTCTAGTTTTGCCTTTGGGATTATTAAATCTGATAGAACTAGGACCACCTTTGCTATACATAGCAGTGGTAAATTCTAAACTAGAAGAAGAAGATCCAATTGAATTGGAATGACCTCTCTGCTGCTCATCTTGCAGTAAGATACTTAGTGCTTCATCAATTGTTGGAAGAGGTTTAATCATCAAGATTTGACCCCGAGTGTGTGTAAAGCTCTCATTTAACCCCATCAAAATTGAGTTAGATTTTGTAATGTCTCATAATCCTCTTGTGCTTTTACAGCTCCACAAGCACAATCACAGATACATTTAGGAAATTGAAACAAAGCCTCATATTCATCCCACATACTTTTGAACTTCGTGTGATAGACCAAAATTGAAAAATGTTCTTGAGAAAATGATGTAATATCTTTCTGAATTTGGAATATCTTAGCTAAATTCGACTGAGCATACCTAGACTTAAGACTATCCCAAATCTGTTTAGCTGATTTGATATAAACAACTGTTGAAGCAATATCAGGACTCAGAACATTCAATAGCCAGGAAATCACCATGTCATTGCATCTATTCCAAATAGAAAAGTAATTAGAGGTAGAAACAGGTTGAATACAAGTTCCATCGACCATACGTAGTTTTAATTTGGCTGATAAAGCAATGATCATCGATCGACTCCATTACTCATAATTGACCTGAGTGAGAACTTGATTCACTAATTTGAGACATGGATGATCATTTGGATGCATAAATAGTGGATGATTTGGATTTAATTGCAATGTTTTTTTGAGAGGCTTCAATATCATAGAAATCTGGTATAGTGTTCATCGTAGTAGGATCCGCCATTGATAAGTAGGATAGAACAGAAGTTAAGAACAATTTAAGAAATTATGTTGAATGGATCTTCATAGCTCTGATACCATGTTAGAATAGAGAGAGAGAGAGAGAGAGAGAAGAATGAGAAGGAAATTTGATAGAATGAAAATCATCATTGTATTCTCTGTACTTGAATGTATATATACAAGATAATATGAACATTCTAACAAACAACTAACTGACTAACAATCTAAAAACATCCTAACAACTTGTAAGTACCTATGTTATATTTACATTGACTTCCCATGTACAATTGTCTACTACACATGCACCCCTTATATGCATGTCAGTCATAGACAGACTGTTATCAAATGGTTAGGAGGAAAATTGGGGGGGGGAATAACCGTGAAAGGTCCTATTTGCTTAATCAACAAATAGATGATTAGACAGTTAAGCTTTGACAGCTGAGGTGAATTCTTAGCTGTCAGATATTAACTGATTTAAAAGGCTAGAGTGTAATGTACAGCGGAATAAATAGTGTTGAAATAATGTAAAGACAAGTGATTAATGTATGTGTGTGTAGGTGTGTGTGTATGTGTTGTGTGATAATACCAAATGACACAAGAGATTTAAGGTGGTTCAGAGTTCACTCCTCCTACGTCCACCCTCACTGTCAACCTTGACAAGTAAGATCAATCCACTAAATCTAGTTCCCTTTAAGATTTACAAAGGTTGATTAGGCAAGTTCCTTGAACCTCCTCTTTCTAATTAGTACAGTCAATTAGGGATTTTCTTGTTACGAAGCAAATTACAATACACACTTAAAGTCAGTCTTAAGTGGTTTACAAAGTAGTTTATACACGTGAATTACAGTTACAAGTGTCTCAGATTATTTGATTGTTGGTTTCAGGTTTTGCAGGTGTGCAAGGGTTGAAGGGAAGGTTGTAGAAGTTGTGTGTTGAAGGGAAATGTCTTCAGTCTTGAAGGATTCCTTTTATTGGATTGAATATAGCCGTTGGAGGAGACAAGGTAGTAAATGCATGTGGGTGAAACAGTGATTGCATTTAGGGCCTTGTTGACTGGATGATGACAGGCTGGAATCTGCAATCATTGTATATGATATTCATGGAGATGAGCTGGCAACATCTGTTGAGGAAATTAGGCAAGGCACATCTTGTCCATCACAGAGATACATCATTGCTGTTGTCTTTGAAGATCATAGCTGTCAGAGGGATGAGACCTCTGCTGTCGAGAACCTTAGCTGTCAGGCTTAGTTCTTTGAGTTGTAGGTTTAGGCGTCAAGGAATTGGGTGGGTGACATGTAATGATCATTATGTAATTAAATATATTGATTTATATGATTGGTCTTTGTTTGATCATTACTGTCCAGTTGATTTATGAGATGTGCAGTTTGAGTCATGGCTGTCCAATGTTCATGAGTTATCTTGGCTGTCAGATAACATTGGATTGGATATGTTTCTTTGTCAAAACCATATATAACTATGTGGTTTACATAGTTAGGTCCTAACAATTTCCCCCTTTTTGGCAAAGTAATATATCTAATAAAAGATATGACCTGCAAGATACTCATGAATTGAATATACCAATGAAGATAAAATTAATCTTCTTGATTCAACCACAAGAGCCAAAACAAACACATTATCCAAAATAACATATGTTTAAAATAGGGGATAAAAAGTAGGGATTAAAAGACTTAGCCAAAAAAGAAAAAATTTTCTAATCAGAAAATTCTTCTCTTTCTCTCCTTGCTGCAAGGATCTCATCTCTTTCAGCTAACAGCTCCTTCCTCATCTTTTCTTCAACACCTCTGAAGTACATTTTATTGTTCCATTCCCAGGTCATCTCATCATCATAGGTGAAGGTTTGATCTTGTCTTGCTTTGAGAACAGCTTTGGTCAAGGGTTTTTCATCATCCCTTAACCTTAAAGTACCCCATTTGGGAGCACTCTTTCCTCTAGAGCTTTGGCCTTTGGTTCCTGAAAATAGGTTAGAGAAGAAAGGATTTTTCTGCAAAGAGAAAGTTTGTTGAGCTGGAATCTGAGGGGGTGCTGAGGAGATAGTGAGAACAGCTGAGGTTGAAGGCTGATACACTTGCTTTGCTGGCTCATCTTCTTCATCATCACTTGACACAATAACATTAGCAGCAGCACCGGATGCTCTTTTTCCCAGGTTGATGGCTTCCTCATCAGAATCAATTGCCTTTCCCTTAGATGCCTTCTTTTCTGATTTGGCACCAACTGAAACTTCCATGATGTGCCTCATTTTGGTGATCATGGTCCTTGTGAATTTTTGCATGTCAGTGATGGTCACATGATATGGAGGCACATATGTTGAGGGGTTGAAGGTTGGAGGGAGTTTTGCTTGGAGAGATCTAGTGTTTAGGGGAATGAAGGGAGGAGGATCTGAAGTGATAGGGGGAAACATGGCTGTCAGATTTGGCTTTGCAATGATGCCATGATCTTGGCTTTATTGCTGCAGATTCTCTAATACATCTCTTTGGTCAATTCAACACAGAGAGAATAGACAAGAGATGAGGGCATGTAAATGCATTCATTGATGTTGTTTGACAAAAATTGGGAGAAAAAAACTTCCAGTCAATGATGGTTGAAAGGTCCATGAAATTGGGTAATCTGGGGGCATTATGAAAGAAGGAAGTGGGGAGAGCTGATCTATATTTCTTCCATTCCTCATGCCCAAACATGATGATCCCTCTTCTATTTCTGGCATGGATCATGATTGCATTCTTACTCAACAGCCAAGGATTGGGAATGATGTTGGGGTTGGCAATCTCAGGGAAGTGAGTGATTCCCTTAAATCTTTGGTGAGCAGCCATGATTGAGGGAAAGGAGAAATCAATGTCACAATCAAGGATTCAAGGCTCACAAGCTGAAAGGTGTTCAGAATCAGGGGTAGGTTCAGGTGTTTCTTGGGGTTCAACAGTTTCAACAGGGTTGGGTTGAGTTTTACTACCAGGCATGCTAGCCTTCTTGGCTCTATCTCTAGTTTGGATTACATCTAGAGCTTTCAACATATCATCCTCAGTTAGCAGGGTTCTCAAGTAGGAGATAATAGTGGGAAGTAAATCAGGGTGTCCTTCAAAGGATAATCCTTCAGAGGCTCTGAGGATATTTTCAGGGATGGGTGATGGATCAGAAGGACTGGAGATAGGTGAAGATTGGGATTGGGAAGGCTCAACTGTCTGAATAAGGGATTGATGACTGCTGCTCTCCCTCAACTGAGGATCATCTTTCTCAGAATCAGATGTGTTCCCCCTTTTATTTTCAACACTTGGCTCATTTGGGCTTATGTTGGAAGGATTCAGGTTGAGTATTTCATGGGCTATAGATACATGGGGTGAACTGGATTGTTCTTTGGTTGGTGAGGGTTGAGGAGTATTGGGTTTCAGCTTTTTGGAGAGGGGAGCATCTTTGTCAAGCTTTCTCTTCCTATAGAAGATATTTAGAGAAGGAGAAGGGGTAGGAGTTACCTCAGTTGAAGTTCTAGCAGGTTCAGGAACCATAGCTGTCAGATCAGGAGCATCCATAGCTGTTCCAGAAGTTTGCCCAGTCTTGGCTTTTCTGTGCCTTGCATCCACAAGAGATTTAGCAATGGCTCTCCTTATCTGTTCATCATACTCATCATCTTAAGTAGCATCATCTTCACAAACAAATTCATCAATAAATTTAAATATGGGGTCTGAGTGAGTTTCTTCACTGTCAGCAGGTTGTTCATCAGCAACTTGTTTCCCTTTGTCAGGTTCTTGAGCATTAACTTGCTCAGCTACTTGTTCAACCACTTCTTGCACTATCTTCCCTTTGGGTAGCTTCTTTCCTTTCCCTGTTTCTTCATTTTAGCTTTGCCAATCCTCTTTTTGATTTTGCTAGGTGTGGTCTCTTGATCCCTTTCTTTGATCAATACACCTTTGTCATGCTTTCTTTTTGATCTCTTATCATTTACTATATGGACCAATGATTTCCACAACTTCATTTCATTTTCAGTTTTCTCTCTCAGTCTTTGTGTTGCTTCATCAAGATATTCAGAGCTGTCCCCAAAATCCAATCTTTTCTTTCCTTTGAGTCTGAATGTGCTCAAGCTGAAACTCCTTGTTTGCACAAGATTGGTAGTTTCAAGCCAATCATCTTTTAGGGGAGGGTTTATCTTTGGAATCAGATGATGTAGAATTTCACTCATGAATCTGAAGTTGTTCATCCTTGGGGTTTGCTTCTTGAACTTCCATGGTGAAGGGGATGTGGCCAATTGAAAGTTGTGTAAAAGAGCAACACTCTAGTTCACATCCTTAGCTATCAAACTCAAGCCTTGCTTCCATTCATTGGGACTGATTTGATCAAAAGATGATTGCTTTCCATCAAACCCTTTGATGATGACATCCATTAGGGTTGATTTGAACAAATCAAGAGACCCCTTTTTAATGGGTTTATTCTGTACCACTTGGTAATTGCAGTTGGGTTCATCAAAGAATCTTTTGTAGAACATTTCCAAGGCACAATCTTTCCTATCCCAGAGGTTGCTTCTAGTTCCATTCTTCATTGGAATGTTGTAAACTTCAGAAACTACTTTGGGGGACACATTTATCTCAGTACCCTCAATGTTGATTCTAATGTCTCCATTTACAAGTCTCTGTCCAGCCATGTAAATCTCTCTGCATAATTTTTCGTATATAGGGGGTTGAGCTTCGATCATGTTGCAAATATTATTGGACTCAAGAAGGGTTTTGATAAGAGCTCCAACTTCATGATTGTAGAAATCTGGCTTGATAAAGTAGCCATGTGCTTCAGAATATGCCATTGTAAAACAGAGAATTAGGTTTTTTTGAATAACAAAGAGAATCAGAGAGGGGAATTAGGAGGGTGGAGAATGTTTGTTTGAGGAAGGGTTAGTTTCGCAAGGTTAAAGGTTAATGAGGAGGGAATTTTTATAGTTCAACGGCTAAAACGTGGGTTAGTGCAACGGTTAAAAATGAGCATTTAAGGATGTGACTGTTCATGAATAGTGTTTTTTGTCCCCCACTCATTTCTTGCAATAACTTCCCATAAAACATGGGAATAAAGTCCGTACAAAGAATCGAATTTTCAGAGGGATTTATCATAGAAGTAAATGAATATTTGTTAGTGGCAAGTTCCAATAATCCTCGATTTGGCAAGAACTCAAATCATAGCTGTCAGACTTGATGACTAGCCAAGCCTATTTTGAATGATCATTGCCACTATGTTGACTGAAACTAAATTTGTCTATAAACGGAAATGTATCAGATGATGAGATTTATTCAATCCATTTCAGTAATATAGTAAATGGGAAGATCGATTTCAATGTTCAGTCCTAGCAAGATGGCTAAGACAGCAAAGAAACTGGTTTTTAAGAGTCCAAGGGTAGAGGAAACTAGGGAGGAGAGGTTTGAGAGGGAGTTTTTGTCATATCAAATACAAACTGATAATGCTCTAGAACAAGAGGTGGATCAACTGCAAAATGATGATCCACATAAGGAAGAAGAGTTGAGAGAGAGAGGGAGATAAGGAAAAAGTTTTGGGAGGAAGAGAGGCTAGCATTGTTAGAGGGTGAGAGAAATAGATTGAAGGAGACAACTAGGGATAAGGGTAAAGCTAAGATGGTTAGTGAGAGCCAAGATGGTCAGACAGCTAAGATTAAGCTATTAATAAAAGGGAGAGAGGGTGAATCCAGTAGGCAGGTTGGGGTAGGTGTAGAGAGAGTCTACACATTGGGAGAGTGTAAGTGTCCCAATCTGAATCACAAACACTCCTTTAGCCCAATTTAACGGTTTTCACATCGAATAAACATTTAAGGGCATTTTGGTCACTTTTCGAGGGTTTTTAAGCAAGGAAGGACCTTAAGGGAACAACAAATTTGGACTGGATCTCGCTGGAAGAAGTGGCCTCCTAGAAAGTTGACCAGTTTGAATTATTGCAAACAGCCAAAACTGCTTTTCTGAAAAGTCAGGCACGCCTTCTCTCTCATCCGCGCGGACAGAATGGAGGACCTCAACCTTATCCGCGCGGACAGGGTTGAACCCTAATCCAGCCTATAAATAGAGTCCTTCTCTCTCAGTTTGGGGGATCTCTTTTCGACTCTACTATTACATTGTCGAAATTACTCCAGAAAATAGCCTAAACACAACCACAAACACTCATCCAAACACTAAACCTAAACACAAATCCACACATAAGCCTTGATAATCTTCAAGCCCTAAACACAAACCAAAGAAGATAAGGTACAACCATTGGTAAACCCTCCTTCTCCTTACCTTAATCTCTCATCTTTAAGCATTCATCTCATGTTTAGTATGAAGTAATATTGTTATCTCACTTTGCTTATTATAAATCTTACTTAACTACTTATTAAATCTTGTTTATCTTGTTACTTAATTGTTACTTGTTAAGCTTACTCCCTCTTTGTCCTTGGATCTAGGAAGGTCTCCATGGAGTTCATCTCCATGGATGATCTTCCACAAAGATCTAAATCTTTACATTCATGTTAATCTTTATGTCTCCTTTACTTACTAGCACTTGTATCATTTGACCTAAGCATGGTCATCTTGGAGCTTAATCTCCATGGTGATCACCTTAGTGGTCAACATCTTATTTTCTTGTGATAATACTCTATTAAAGCCTAAGATCTCCACCTTGGAACAATTTCCATGGATGAAGATCACTAAGGTTTCTAGGTTGACAAAGGGTGTAGTTGATACATGGAGTTTAAAGATCTTGAAGATGGTCATCCTAATGACCACGTTAGAGATCCACTCTAAAGTTGATACACTTTTAACCTAAATTCCATTTTCATGTATTAATCTTTATCTTAAACTCCTTCTATTTAACCTAATGTACCCTCACGATGGCTTGATCTAGTATATCACTATTAATCATGTTTAGTGATCACTAATCAAATCCTAAGGAAAGTGGGGACAAGCATGGATGCAAAATTCAAAGATCCCTTTACTTTACATTTTCTGTTGCAACTCCAGTTCTGATTCTGTAAATCCAGTTAACTTTCTGGAAATTACAAAATCAGACTGGAAAGCTGCCAAAAGAGAGCCTTACTGCCTTATCCACGCGGACAGGATTGAAAGTCATCCTAATCCGCGCGGACATAAGAGTCACTTGGCAGACATTTCCAGTTGACTTTTTTTTTTCACAGATTCATCACTTTTTCAGAATTAATTTCAGTTCAGTTCAGTCAAACTTTTTATTCCTTGAAAGTCCCTTTTAAGTCAAACCTTTTGCAAAACACACACACATACATACAAATGGTTTCAAGTTTGGGGGTGAACGTGCTAATCGTTCTTCCCGGAGTGTAATGTGACCTCCGAACCCTTTTTCTCTTTTACGGGCTTTTTTCAAAGTTTTGGCCCTAAACTAAAATGGCGTGGCGACTCCGTTTGAACATTAAAGTCCGCTAGATTGATCCGAGTTCATTAGTCACTTGGAAACTCCAAGTTGGCGGGCCCAAATCGGATCGGGGATAATCACAGTGGCGACTCTGCTGGGGAGTGTCCATAAGCTTTGTTTTTTTAATAAAAAAAAAATGATACTTGGTATATAGGTGGAAACCATTAAGCTTCCCGTTATCGCCTCCTAACACGAGTCTGGGATAAACTATGGTCTAACAAAGCCACGTATCGGTATCATTTCAAAAAAAAAACTTTTGTGGGTCAAACTTCCGTCCCAGCCCTTGAAACCTTTTGTTGTGTGTGTGTGTGTGTGTTTCCCCCATTTCGCGTTGTCATCGTTTTGACCGTCCCGTAAAAATCAAAATTTTGACTGTCGGACCCGTTTCCTTAACTGTTTGAATTTTATGTGCTTATGTGCATACTTGCTTTCAAAAATATTTTCGAAAATATTTTCAAAAAAAAAAAATCATTTTCAAAATCTTTTGCATGCATCATGCTCTTAAGACACATGTGAAAAATTTCTATTTTACTCAGAAAAATAATTTAGACTGCCCGCACACTACGCGCACTTGACCTTACACTGCACACTACGTCCTTAACCCGAGAAAATCTCAGTAGCAGCCCGTTTGGCCTTACTACGCCTCTCGGTGCGAGCACGGAACTACCCAAGCATCCCTTGGTGCCTCGTGTTAACCATGCACTTGTCCGTGACACACTTTGTTCGAGACTCGGTTGGTTTTTAGTTTGGTCCGTGTCATACCCTGTCCGTGTATACACCGTGTCGGTCAAACCCTTGTCGACACGCCGAGTCAATATCCTTCGGAGACCCTAATCAGTCGAGGTCATGCCGATTTTCCGTCATGAACTTTGACCAGATCTTGACTAGCGCCTTGACTTTGACTTTGACTTGCACAACTTATGCACCGACTCCCGGCATGACACTGAGTCATCAAGGATTAACGATTAGACCATGTCTAATTACGACCTCACTGACGACGGGTCAAGATCAATTATGGACAATTATCAGTCAAGGCCATGCCGACATTTCGTCAAGCCCCTCGACATGATCTTGACCTTTGACGTCAGCTTTGCCCGTAATTTACATTGAATACGCGTTAAGACTCGATTACCCGCCAGACTTTAGGATCGTATTTCTTTTCGGTCGGTGGGACCTGCTTGCCCTACAGAACCTTTGTTTGGGGTTACAGGTTGAGGGTCTGATGGCGTAGTGATGGGTCCCACTGATCCAGGACTTAGAGTAGTTAAAAAGGGAAAAAGAAGAGCAATCTTTTCCAACCGCTTAGGTTTTAATAAAACATGTTTTAAGTAAATGAGAACAAATAACTGCATGTTGCATGAGCCCTGAGCCCAAACATCTACCCTTTTTCTTCCACCCCTAAAGTCTTAACCTCCCTCGTGTCTTTCCCCCGCAGCTCCTCGCAAGGCTTGGGTACGGACACCGGGTCACCGTCTGGCTAGTTGGGAAGAATCAAGCGCATCGTCAGCTTCACCGTTTGCTTCAACTCCTATTTTCAGAATGTCTGCATCAACTGGTAACAATGGGGACAACACCACTCCGCCTCCCGGGACACCCCAGACAGAACAGCAGTGGAATCAGTTGGCCGAACAAATGAGACTGCGACAGAAAGCACAGATTGCCGAGCTGACAGGAAAGAAGGCTGCCTTCCGGCCTACGGACCCGGACTCCATTGTGCCCCTACCCCACAAGTTTGTGATGCCTAATCTAGACCTGTTTGATGGGACTGCATGCCAAAAAACCCACCTGGACACATACACCTTGGCAATGAAAGCTAAAGGGTGCACGAACCAGCAGCTGGCCGATTATTTCAGCCTCTCTTTGAAATCCAGTGCTTTGAAATGGTTCTTTCGGTTAAAGCCCGAGGCCAGGGCCACATGGGAGCAGATCACTAGTGCTTTCACTGAGAAATACAAAGCTAATCTGGAATGGGAGACAAACAGAGTTGACCTGCAGACAACAGTACAGCGCCCCGACGAGAACATCGGAGATTTTTACAAGCGGTGGAATTTGAAACTTAGTGAGATGGCCATTCCTCCTTCTGAAGAGGAACAGTTGGATATCTTCCAGTCATGCCTAAAACCGCATTTGAGAACTTCCCTCAGCAACTTCCCCTACCCGGACTTACGTGCAATGGTTAACTCCGGGGCTAAATTTGAAAAGTCTTATAATCAACAGCAGGCTGCTGCACCTGCCTATAGATACAGGGCTTCTTCCTCCAACACTGCTCCCGCCCATCCTAAGGGTAAAGAGGTGATCAATTACGCGGGGCAGGACTGTAATAATGCCACTTCTTTTGTTCCCAAGAAACCAGCTGAGCCCAAACCTCGGTTCCAAAACCTTGAAAACTTCGGAATGTCTCTAAGCGACATCTTTAGAGGATTGGTGAGAGAAGGTTTACTGCGGCCTTTGGAAAACTTCCAGCCCAAGGATCCGAATGTTCCCCTGGATACCTCTAAGCATTGCGCTTTTCATCAATACCACGGACATCTGACAGATAATTGCTTTACTCTGAAGAAGGCAATCCAAGGTTTGATAGAGCAAGGAAAGTTAGAAGTCCCCGAGGGGCCTAATACAGTCAAAAATCCTTTTCCAAGGAACCATAACCAAGTGAACATGATTGAAATCGGAGAGCCTTCGCATGCCAAGGAAAATGTGGAAACCGGTGAAGATCCCCAAAGCCTTTAGAATGATGGACAGGCCAATCCTCCCTGGTCCCACGTTAGAAGCCTCTTGCAGGAATATGAAGCTCGCTACTTCTCAGAGAAAGAGAAAGCTGACACTGGAAAACTGGGGCTGTTCAGATCAAATCATGAGAAAATCATTTACACGAGATGGCTAGAGCACTCAAGAAGGATTGAACAAGAAATCTTTAGGCGGGTGCCTGTGTTGGGGCTTATTAGTAAAGAGGCCGAAGCACACCTTGAATTAATACACTTCTGCAAATTGGTTCTGGGAGAAGCCGAGTACAGTCCTGAGGACAGTGAAGGTGAAAAATCAAAGGAGGAGGATTGCTTCCATATCATGCCTGGAGTCAAATACATGCCGCCCCCTCTCACTCTTCCCCCGCAGTTCCTCGGAGGAAAAGCTGAGTCGCAGTTGCCGCTTCCAGCATTGGGGGCCTATGACAACTTCTGTGGTTTCACACACCCATCCTCCCCTAATAGATATGATCGGAGCTCTCTCCTAGCCGAAGTTCGGGTAGTATGGAATGACGATTCTGATAATAGTGATGACGATGATGACGATGAGAGTGAAGAATCGACTGAGGCCCAAGATCCAGAATCAGTTTGGAATAATCATGTCGGGAATGACCTCATGGGTGCCAGGCACAATGGGTGGTTGTCAGCTAGTGACGACGAAGAGCCACCAGAAAATATGGATCAGATACCAATGGAAACAGACCCCTACGAGGTGTTCCTCTCAAGATGCAACTGTGGTCAATGCCCGAATACTTCGGGGGATGAGGAGCAACAGAGTCCATTTGAAGAGCAATATGGATCTGAAATCCTGGAGCACAATGTTCCCTATAAAAACCTAGTGGGCGAATGGAGAAATTTCATTGAAGCACTAGTCGAAAAGGCAGGTTTCCAGCAGCCGACAGACGATGAATTTGTAAACATCATTGGGTCTCTTTCCCCCTCCCCTAGAACTGATGGCATCACAACTGTAAGGATCACTGTTGAGCCTCTCGAACACATCGAGTGCATGGAATCACTGAAGAGGGTTATGGATCTAGACGCCACTCCAGTTGCCTTCATACCCATGGACCCGCATGACGCCTTCTTAATAGCTCCTGTACCCGAAGATGGACCCCGAGTACTCCTCATCTGGACTCAGATATACCGAGCCACTGCCTCAAGCAGCGGAGAGGAGCATTGTCTGTCCTTCACTTGTGGTTGCCCCGTTTGCAAAAGCGAAAGGAAAAAGGTGTATGATGAGATGGAGGCCGACAGTCAGAAAATTGAAGAAACTTCGGGGGACGACCACGTAATCGAAGACATGAAAGCCATGAATTTTCCTGGGGCTGAATATGTAGATGTCATGGAATTCAACACTGCTTACCATACTTCGTGGAAGGGATTCTCGAACATCCGATCCAAGCAGATAGTTGAAAATCTGTTAGAAAAAGGGAGACTAACTCCTATCCTCCCCAACGAGAAAGTAACCATTGTCAGATCAAACCCGCCCAAAGGCAAAGCAACAATACTGGCATGATACCTGATGCACCTCCCACACAGAATGCCATAATCATCTCTAACGCCGAGTATTACAAAAGGGAGCCAGGATTGCTGCATAATGCCGGAGACGAAAAGGAAAAGCCACCAAGCCCTGGGAGTAGCAGCTCCTGCTGTATGATAACTATGGGCAAGGTAAGCCATGATTACGAAGACGAATCAGAAGATGCCCTAGCTCTGTGGGCCATCCAAGGAACGACAACGCAATCCCAGGTTCAGAAGCCCGTAACTTGGGAAGCAATCCGGAAGGATGCCCAGGTAGGAGCCAGTAAAGCTCAATATCCCCATGCTCAGCCCCTCACCATTGCTAAGCTCTGAGATACTTGTAACAGAATCAGTCAGAATCAGTGGCCAGTTGCCAAGCAAGCTCCTCCGTTGACCCTGGCAGCATTGAAAAAATCCTGTAAAGAGGTAGCAGATAAGCCAGAGGGAGAAGTTAACCTGTTGACCAGATCCGGACAGATCCACCAGGGTAATCCCAAGGCAGATAAGAAGACAGCAGATCAAGCACCTAGGGAGAACCGTAACCCCTATGCCAAGACAGTCGAAACTCCTGCCCCCGAGAAGGAGGATCCCGTGCTCACTAAGTTGAAACAGACTCAGGCCAACATCTCTCTGTGGTCCTTACTCACCTCATCTTATCCTCACAAGCTAAAATTGGAAGAAAGCCTGGCCCGCACACTGGTCCCTATCAATGCTACCCCTGATGACTTGGTGCAATTGATTGGGAACATCCACTACGGGAACATAATCACCTTCACAGACCTTGATCTCCCTCAGTTCAAAGCCGATCATAATGAGCCTCTCTTCATCACGGTCCAGCTAGATGAACGGCGTCTCCCTCGGGTTTTAGTTGACAATGGGTCTGGAATGAACATCCTCCCAGCAAAGATCATGAGTCTGCTCGGCGTCAAGTGTGCGGATCTGAAGCCTTCCTCCCTCACAGTTAAAGCATATGACTCAACATCTCGTACAGTACTTGGGGTTGCTACTTTGAACCTATGGTTTGGCAAGAAAATGATACCCGTGGAATTCCAGGTCATTGATATCCCAATCACCTTTAACGCTCTGTTGGGAAGACCTTGGCTGCACCAAGTCAATGGGGTCGCTTCGAGCCTTTATCTGTGTGTAAAGTTCGTCTCAGGTGGGGATCTAACGACCATTTATGGGGACCTAGTCACTTTGGAAGTCACTGATACGGGTGGAATACCTATCCTGGAGATCAAACATGATGAGGACGACCTCATGCTAACGGGTTTCACAGTCGAGTCTCCTAAAGCCCAAGTTTGCAATGTGGATCTGACAGTCACTCGGGACAAAATCCCTCCAGTCTTGAGGATGATGAGAAAGATGAACTACCTGCCTGGCCTAGGTCTAGGGAAACGTCTGCAAGGGACTCACAAAGTCATTGAGGTGAAAGAACAAAAGACTCGACACGGCCTGGGATATGAGCCAACCTCGGGGGAGATTGCGAAAGAAAAGGAAATTGCTCGGAAGAGGAGAGAAGCTGTCACAAGAGGGGTCCCTGTCGACGGTCCTAAATCTCTCCCTTTCAGTCTTGATCAGGCTGACTACTTCGTAAAAGGCGCTCCACAGCGGGATAATGCCACAGTCAAAGAGCCCACTCCTACAGAGGGATGGCTAAAACTATAGGATAACCTCAGCAAGTTCAGGGGAACCAGAGCCAATCCGGTCCGTAGAATGTTTCTTGATCTACCCAAGATAACTGGGGCTACTACCACCATGGAGAGCGAGTATACTTTCAAAGGCGTGCCAGGCTTAGTAGAGCAGTTTGAGAAACTTAATGTCGTGGTCCCGATTGCCCAGGAAGGCCCAAAAGTTGAGTTTGAGCTGACAGTGCCAAAAGCTAAAGCCGCAGAGTTCCTTTCAGACGTCTGGGATGGTCCTGTTATGTAGCAATTATTCGGAGAGGAGGTCCATGTGCAATACCTGATTGACTTTGGTTCAGTTAAGGAGATGGTAGCAATGATTGAGAGAGGAGGACAAAAACAATTCGATTCCCGAGTCATGATGCCGCCGATAGCAATGCCACTGAAGAATTAGGAAACTCTCTCGGGTCCGTCCGCAACCAAGGAAGAAATGATCACAACGCTTGGATTGGTCCCCCGTCCCCTTGTGTCAACCTATGTAAAGTCCTCTAAGTCTCTTATTGTCGAGTTCGAGTCTCTAGAGTCATCCGATGGCCTTACGCCTGAAGACTATGAGGTTGTAGCAAATGTTGTATTCCCTTTCGTTCTTAATGAGATGATGGACCTTTCTGAGTATCCCCTGATTGCCACTTTAACTGATGATAAATTAATTAATAACCTAAAAACAGTTAATAATGATTCACTAGATAAAGAAGCAGAAACATTAAATGAAAAATATATTAAATAAATCTTTAAGCAGGTTGTTCACAAAGAGGAAAGTCGAGCCCAAGCTGCCGAAGAGGTTTTGACATATGTGAATCTAGGAACTGCGGAAGAGCCTAAAGAGACGCATATTGGTAGCTTCTTCGAAGGAATTGAAAAGGACACTCTGATTGAGCTACTTAGAGAATTCGTGGATGTGTTTGCATGGTCTTATAAGGATATGCCTGGCCTCGACCCTTCCATAGTTGAACACCGGATACCGCTCGACCCGGAAGTCAAGCCAGTAAAACAGAAGCTGAGGAGAATTAAGCCCGAATGGTCTCTGTAGGTGAAAGAGGAGATAGAAAAGATGCTCAAAGCAGGATTTATCAGGATCATTGAATATTCGACATGGCTTTCCAACATAGTAACGG
The DNA here is from genome assembly GCA_022495995.1 of Adenophora triphylla var. japonica. Taxonomy (NCBI): domain Eukaryota; kingdom Viridiplantae; phylum Streptophyta; class Magnoliopsida; order Asterales; family Campanulaceae; genus Adenophora; species Adenophora triphylla. The sequence goes on along the minus strand of JAFEMH010001599.1, from coordinate 123,764 downwards.
TGACCAAGGCCAATGGGAAGATCCGATGTTGTGTGGACTTCAGAGATTTGAACAAGGCTAGTCCAAAGGATGATTTTCCCCTACCAAATATTGACATGCTGGTGGATACCACGGCCAATTATGAGGTTAAATCCTTCGTCGATGGTTTTGCCGGCTACAACTAGATCAAAATGGCAGAAGAGGACCAAGCCAAGACAGCTTTCACAACCCCATGGGGAACGTACTGCTACAGGGTTATGCCATTCAGACTGAAGAACGCCGGGGCTACTTACCAGAGGGCAGCTACAGCCTTGTTCCATGACATGATACACAAAGAAATTGAGGTCTATGTGGACGATATGATAATACATTCCAAAGGATCATATGGCCAACACTTCGTTGATCTAAGAAAAATTTTCAGCCGCCTCCGAGACCACAGCATGAGACTGAATCCAGCCAAATGCACCTTCGGCGTTAGACGGGGCAAGGTGCTAGGGTATATGGTGACGGAACGGGGAATTGAAGCAGGCCGCCAGAAAATCAAGGCCATAGTAGAAATGAAACCACCTCGGACACTGACAGAAGTAAAATCCTTCATGGGAAGACTGCAGTACATAAGCCATTTTGTAAATCAACTGACCTCAATCTGCGAGCCGATCTTTAAATTGATGAAGAAAAATTCCTACACGGAATGGACTCCAGAATGCCAGTTCGCTTTTGAAAAGATCAAGGCGTATCTTGTGAATCCCCCGATCCTTTGCTCGCCACATCAGCAAAAGCCACTATTGCTATATCTAACTGTCACTGATACAGCAATTGGGGCTATATTAGCTCAAGAGAAGAAAGATTCCAAGGTTGAAAATTCCATCTATTTCGTGAGCAGAAAGCTTCAAGGGAGTGAACTCAATTATTCTGCTTGTGAAAAGACTTGTGCAGGCCTGGTCTGGGTAGAGAGAAAGTTGAAGCACTACATGCAGTCTTACCCGATACGTCTGGTCTCAAAGTTGGACCCCATAAAATATTTGTTTGACAAACCCTCCATCTCCATGAGGTTGGCAAAGTGGTCGTTCTTTGTGGCTGAATACGACATCACTTACGTGACGAGAAAATCCATGAAAGGGCGAATAATGGCAGAACAGCTGGCCGACTTCCCAAGTGATGAATCCCGAGGACCTGAACCTCAATTCCCTGATGACGGAATCTTTGCTCTAGAAGGAGAAAATCGTTGGCAGCTCTTCTTTAACGGGGCGTCAAACAAAAGGGGAAACGGAATAGGAATGCTTCTGGTCGATCCTACCGACGAGCATACCCCTATAGCAATAAAATTGAACTTTGAGGTTACAACAACGCTGCCGAATATGAAGCTTGCATAGCCGGATTGGAGGCCGATCTTGAAAGAAACATCAAAGAATTGGAAGTGTATGGTGACTCTGCCCTCATCATCAACCAGGTCTCTAACAAATGGAAGACAGTGGACCCGAGTTGTAGCGTTGTGAGAAAGAAATTCTGGTTCTTTTTATTTTTATGAGTCGCCACCTATATTATTTGATTGGAAACATAGAAAAACCATTTGAGAGATTTGAGGGTTCGGGGCTTAGGTTATGAAATGGGTAGGTTTAGAAGGCATCCATTTCACCCAATCCGGAGATCGGTCTTGCTAAAGAAAAGAGAGGTTTTTCAAAAGAAGAAATAAAAAAACGAATTCAAATACTACAAATAAAGGTCCATTTGACGAGGTCAAACGGAATGTAGGATCAATTGCTTCGAGACCGTCTCCATGATTTGGAGAGGCTCTAGGCCGATCCTAGATTCTATGGACTTATACCACTCTAACAATCAATTAGAAGGAAGATTAGGAATTACCTTGCGTGAGGTGATTTGGGCAGAGTTTCGGCTCAAGTTTAGAGTCGACCCTTCACACGGACAGAGCTTCGCCTTGGTCCTTGGTTTGGAAATTGATGCTTGTTTATCAAAAAGGTTGACAAACAAACTATGAGGTGAATTTTAGGGTGATTTTGAAGGATTCTTTCAGGGAAAGAAAACGACAAAATGTGTGTGTGTTGTGTAAATTCGCGGTCCGGGACCTTCGACCTCTTGAGCCTTCGAAGTCACCAAGTATTTATAGAGGTTGGATATGAAGAAGTGGAGAGTTAAAACCCTATCAGATGGTTCTAGACCTCCTCTCCCATTGGTTGGCCGGAGAGATAAAGTTTTATCCGGAAAGAGGTTGAAATCGACGAGGGAACTGTCGCCTCGCACCGCAGAGGGAGATATCTCGCGCGAGACACGCCATCTCGCGGCGAGATATTGCTCCCGTGGACGCTTTTGTCCTTTCCTCGTTATCTCGTATGCAGTTTAGTCCCAAACTAACGGTAGTTAGTCAAAATTTTAACGAAACATGACGAAATGGTGGATTTCTACTTCTTGACTCAAAGCGAGACTTAGAGTGGTATAAGTATGATCCGATGTGTTCAGAATGGGGTGTCTACAGAGCCCCTCGGCGACAAGTCTTATGAAAGAAGTCATGTCGACGATAGAAAAGACATCATTCTGAACATCGGGATGGTCGTGCCGCACGGCTGCCTACGTATCTCTATCAGAGAATCAGACCATAACGTAGTTCAACTCCAAAACAAGAAAAGGTTGCTTTAGGTATTTTGAAAAACGTTTTTTGAAAATCGAGGAGATTTTATTTTTTGAAAAGGCAAATTCATACCGAGGAATCAAATCAAGACCCACTTCGAATATACATGTCCTGTCTCAAGATTCGCACGTGCCGGGCTCCGAACTCGCGGGAAATATGTTAGAAAACAAAGGCTTACCCGTCCGGTCCTCCGAGTCGTTGTTTTTGTGACGATTCGCCGTTACGGGCTCCGAATCGGGCTTTTTTGTTGGGGGATGACGATTCACCCGTTTGGGCGTTGAATCGGGCTTTTGGTTCGACGATCCACTGTCCGGGCGTTGGACCGGGCTTTTTGATGACGATCCACCTGTTTGGGCGTTGGACCGAGCTTTTTGATGACGATCCACCTGTTTGGGCATTGGACCGGGCTTTTCTGATGACGATCCACCTGTTTGGGCGTTGGACCGAGCTTTTTGATGACGATCCACCTATCTGGGCATTGGACCGGGCTTTTTGATGACGATCCACCTGTCTGGGCGTTGGACCGGGCTTTTTGATGACGATCCACCTGTCTGGACGTTGGACCGGGCTTTTTGTTTGATGATTCACCTTTCTGGGCTCTGAATCATGTGAATTGGGTTGATCTTTGGACCACTCGGTTCTCGGGCGATTGGTGCCATACCGGGCGATTGTGCGCATGTCACGTTTGACTCGTTCCGTGACTTGCGGTACCGGTTTTTCCACGTTTCCTTGCTAGTTTATCATTTCCAAGGGTAAATGTGTCAAAATTTTGAACTTTGACGTTGCGTAGACGCTTATTGTCGAGGACAATTTTGTCCTTTTCCAGAAGGTTTATCTCGCGGCGGGATAAGATATACCGCGCGAGATATGTACTGTCGGGGCATATAAACAGCAGCTCTAGCTCATTTTAAAAATATCCTTTTCAAAATTTCCCTCCCTAGCTCGAGCCAAGGTCGCCTTTTCTGTGGTTTTTTTCGCGGATTTGCTTGGAGATTCTCCCCTCTAATCCATTCTTAATTCCTCCTTCCTCCAAAATCCATGGCTCAAGAACAAGGAAATCCGATTTTGCGAAGCTATTTGCTAGGGAAAGATTATCCTCGCGATGATCTTACTTTTGATAGGAACGTGCATATCTCCACTGTCATTCGGGAGGGCTTGGTAAGAACTCTATCTTCACCTCTTGTTTCTTGTATTGCATTGATTTGAATCCCCTTTCCCTTGAATTCAAAATTCCCTCAATGGCCTTTGCTCATGTTTGTGCTTAGAACTAGGTTCCCCTTGCATGCCTTGATTTTGTGCATTTTCTTTGGATGTTTGTTATTGCATCGTGTATGTATGAGCCTCCTACATATCATGGATTGTAGGAGAGGTTGATTCAGATCATGAATGGCATCCTTGGGCAAGCTTTTCTCGTACGCCCGCCAAGTGTTCGATGAAATGCCCCAATGAAAAATTTCTTCTATTTCATTGATTTCTTGACATGGAATAATTTCTAATGTTGCCCTCTCTGTTTTTCCTCTGTTTTGCAGTCGTATAAGCCGATTAAGAACTGTCGAGGGAGTCCGAAGATGGCTAGGGCGGTTTGGGACAAGATCAAGGATCTTGACGGCGTCCGAGCTAGGGTGGCCCAAACGGGTTTGTTGACTTTCATTGACAACCTTCAGGGGATAAGGAGGACTCCCCAAGTTCTTCAGGCTATCCGGGAAAGGTGGTGGGACACTACCCACACGGTCCATTTGCGCTTCGGGGAAGCGACTATGACCCCGACTGACTTTCTGGCCATCACGGGACTAGAGTTCATTGGCGATCCCCTGCCGAAGTTTCCGAATTTCAAGCCTGCGGGTCCAGCAGCGTGGAGGCAGTTGATTGGTTTCGTCCCTAACAAGGTTAAGGGATTTGCTGCTGAGCTGACACCCCTCCGGCGTCAGATTGATGATTATGCTGAGAAGCCGAATGCAGTCACGGATCGACTGGTGAGGGGGGCCCTCTGGTACATCCTTTCTGAGACCATTTTTGCGAACCATTCCTCTACGGCTCGTCTTTCGTTGTTACGTTTGTTGGTTGATCTGGATGAAGTGAGCGGCTATGACTGGGGCTCAGCGGGACTGGCCTTCTGCTACCACGCCATGGATGAGGCGTGTAGGCACACCAAGGATACTCTGTCGGGGTATTCTTATGCCTGGGAGGTATGCTCTTTGATTCTGTTTCTGTTTTCTGTCTGTATGCTCTATCTGTGTTTCCTACTGAATCTGTTCTGTTTTCTTTGTGCAGATATGGGGCTATACTGTCTTCGGGCTGTATAAGTTTGAGCTGGAGAGTCGGATCCCTGTGTTCCCAGATATCCGGAGGTGGAGCCACCCCAACCGGAGCGTTGATGAGGAGGAGGATCAGGATTGGACCCTGATGGTTGCGGAGGCACGGGCCATGCTGGACACCTTTGAGTACGAGAGACTGGGCCTGTATCCTTGGACCTTGTTAGAGCGGGAGGTGCATCGCGCTTGGGATGCTACCGGGATGCAGAGGATGCTGGCGTCTTTGGAGGGGGACACCATGTATCTTGGTGAGCGGGTCTTCCCACAGCATGGCCGGGGAGCCTGCCATATAGCGTTCCGGCGGATCCGCCGAGGGCGATGTATCCCACCCACTCTATTCCGGAGGATGATTATGCTAGTCTTCTGGTAGGGGATGTGGCGACGGCTTGTGTCATCCCCGGGGCCTCTTATGCTGAGTTTCTGCCTCGATTGATGGGTCCCCTCCTGGTGGGGGATAGGCGATCACATGCTCGTGGCTCCACCTCTCGCTTCGCTTCAGTTCATCGCCCCTAGCACTTCCTCTCAGGCTACCGGTTCTCGCCTTTTGCCCCGGACTACGGCCCTCTCGAGCTACACGTATATGATGGGGAGCATGCCGATGATGGGGCACATCCCGTCTCCCGATCGATTCCCGAGGGTTACCGCCTCCGGCTGATGTCTCTTCGGTATGTTTACGTTTTGTCTTGTTTCTCGTATTCGTCCATATAAGTGTATATGTCAGACTCCATCTGAGCATCTTCTTTTCTTTGATTGTCAGGTCACCATATCCGCGGCCGATTACAACCGTGGAGCGACCAAAATGGCTGGGTTGATGGCTTTGGTGTCGGACTGTCCGAGAGGCCGTTCCGTAAGGCTTCTTCGGCGGCCTCGACGGTGGCCTCGCCATGACCCCTACTTGCGGAGCCAAGAGGTCGAGGAGGGATGGTAGCCCCCGGTGGTGATGGCGGAGGTGCCGGCGGCTCGAGCGACTTGATGGCGTGATCCTCCCCTTTTTCTTTATCTCGATTATACTGTACATATTGGCCGTGTGGGCCTGCACAATTTTTTTCTTTCTTTTCGGTACCGTTAGGAACACATAGGTAGCACAAACAATGGTTTTTCTTAATCCCTAATCCTAGGTCTAATTAGTTGGTTAATTAACTTTCTCAACTTTCCATGTTTTCGGAAATGGAATGGCCGTTAGGCCGCAAGTTTGAGCCTGAGTATGGTGTTTTATTGCATGCTATGAACTGTACACGCAGTTTTTCGAGACTTGCTTCATCAAGTCGGGGCTAGATTGCCGTTTGAGTAGAACCGCTGTTGCCTTGCCGTAGGGATATCTCGCGCGAGATAAGGTGTCTCGCACGAGACACGCTACCCAGTGCGTAAATCTCTTCCTTTTCGAACGGATTTTGACAGCTTTTCCCTATAAAATCACCCCGTAGTCCGGCCGATAACTCATTCTAGCCTTTCAAACTCTAGAGATATCCTGTTAGGGTGAAACTCTTGTCTTCTTCTTCAACCTTGTGATCCATGGCTTCCAAGGAGATTGCCCCAACGTCCATGATTGTTGATGATTTTTCTTTGTCCTCTACGAAGTGATTGCGTCTTTCAAGCAAGCATCAAGGGATTTTGTAAGGTCGTTTCGCAACCGGTCTCGCAATAAGTTTATCGCAGAATTCGGATTTAGAATTCTTTTCACTTTGAAGAACCTCCAACCGGATTGGAAGTTATTGCAGGGTGCTGCTCGATTTTGGGATCCCTCTATTCATCTTTTCAATTTTTCTTTGAATGAGATGGTGCCTACTGTGGAGGAATTCGCCATTATCTTGGATATGCCTTTGACTGGTGAGATTGTTGTTCCTAAGTATCATAAGAATCATTCGGAGGCTTTGAACGAATTGTTAGGGATCCCCCTTGATACTTGCTATGGGTTGGTTCACCGCAAGTGGGTTGATTGCTCTTCTTTTCCGGACGCTTCAGCGGTGATTCGATGATGACGCTTTTCATGTCCATAAGCGGAACTTTCGGCTCTTTCTCTTTTCGGAGATGTTTTGTTTACGTGCAGGGACGGCTTGGTCGATTCCCAACTGGTGGAAGTTGTTCTGCAGGCTAGGAAACGTTCTAGGAACATTATTCCGCTAATCTTGGGTGGGACCCTTCATGGTCTTGATGAGCTGCATCGGACTGGCGTCATGACTCAAGGGAGTCCCCTCCTGTTGACTATTTGGCTTAGGGAGCATCTCAAGTTGATAGGTCCCCCGTTGGAATATTCTCCTTTTACATATCATACGCGAAAGTTGTTGATCAAAGATCTTTCAGCGGATGAATGGGCTGAGTTGATTGCGAAGACCGAAACTGTCGATATTCTCTGGTGTCAACCTTATTGGAGGTTGAACAAGTATGTTGCCAATACCAAGGGTTTTGACAGGGTTGTTCTTCCGGGTTTGCGAGATTCCTCCTTTTACTTTCCCAAGCGGGTGCTCCGTCAGTTTGGTCAGCAGCAGGACACTTATCTTTTCGAAGGAGCTTTTCGTGAAGTGTCTTATATTGGTGTAGAGTTTTCGCAGGTGCTAGCTCAAGCATGGGGTGAAGGAACTAATCGGGACCGTTGGTCGAACCTTCGGACTTTTAATGCAAGCATCTTCCTGTCTGACAAATATTTGGATTGGTTCCTCCATACCGGTCATCCTAGTGCAGAGAAGATTGATGATTTGCGGCTTTTACTGCTAAGAGATTCTTTTGTAGCTAGCAGTATCTTGCGAAGGAGCGAGGATCAATTTGATCCTGCTAATGTGCGAACTGATCCAACTCAGGATTTTCTTGATGGGGATTGGTACGAGAGGTGAGGCAAGGGAATGCCTGGAAAGACGCAAGCTTTGGATAGGCCTCATGTCTTCAAGAGATTGTCGGAATCTGTCTTTGATCGTCTCGACTCTATTTTTGACCGTCTCGAGGGATGTTCTGCTTTGAGAGGCTCAAAGCGCAAGGAGGATCACGACGACGGTGGAGACCATGTCCGCCGGCCAACCAAGTCAATGAAAGGCTAGATCTTCAGGAGTACCAAGAGATTGCTTTTGATAGATCAATTGTTTCTGCTTTATTAGTATTATTTTTTTTCAAGTTTGTTAGCTTAGCAAATTAGTCGTTGTGGTTAGGATTTCCCTATTGTCATTAATGAAACGCATTCGATTAATAAAAGGGACAACTTTGATTTATTTATTTGATTAGACCGAACCCGAAGGCTGCCTACGTTCCTCTTTTACAGTAATTAAACAAGAGGCTCAGGTCCAACGTAGTTCATTTTTGAGAAAAGGACAAAATATGGCTCCGGGCCGTGGAGTAATCTCGCGCGAGATAAGGCCCCCCCTTTTTTTTTTTTTTTTCATGCACACCCTTTCTTTTGCCTAGACCGCCCTTTCGGGTTTTCAATCCAGCGGGCTTCTTTTCTTGTGCTAGCTCTAATTTTTTGCCTAAGTTGTCCTTTCCGGGATTTTCAACCTAGCGAGCGATTTGTTCTTAGGGGGCCAAGTCACGCGAAGTACTTCTTGAGCTTGTCCATGTTGACCGGCTTCGGTAGTTGATCTCCGTCTAAGTCTACCACCAAGGGCTCCCCTGCAGAATATCTTCTTCACAATGTAGGGTCCTATCCACCTTGGTCCCCACTTGCCTAACGGGTTGAAAGGTCCGGGACGATGCTCACGGAGCACCAGGTCGCCTACTCTGATGTTCCTTGTCTTGACCTTTTTGTTGAAAGCTCTTGCCATTCTTCTTTGGTAAGCTTGAGTGTGTTCGACCGCTTTCAACCTTCTTTCGTCCAACAGGGCTAGCTCTTCATATCTGCTTTCTAGCCGCCGACTTCATTCACTTGGTTTTCTAGGAGAACTCTTAGTGATGGTATTTCCAATTCTATCGGTAAGACAGCCTCCATCCCGAATGTGAGGGCGTAGGGAGTTTCTCCTGTAGCTGTTCGGACCGAAGTGCGGTACCCCCATAGTGCGAATGGTAGCTTGTCGGGCCATCTTTTCCAGTGACCCATTTTTCGATGATAGTCTCGATTGTTTTGTTTGCGGCTTCAATCGCTCCGTTTGTTTGAGGCCTATAAGGAGATGACTTGTGTCTCGTGATTTTGTACTCGGCCGCAGGCGATCGGTTTCCTTCTCGAAGTGTGACCCATTATCGGATATCATCTCTTGTGGAACCCCATATCGGCGGATGATGTTGTGCTTGATGAATTCCGCAACCTTTCCGGCATTCGAACTTTGTAGGAGGCGGCCTCGACCCATTTAGTGAAATAGTCGATGGCTACTAGGACGAAACAAAGTGTCCGTTGGCTCCTCGCGGGTGTGATCTTTCCAATCACGTCTATCCCCCATGTAGAGAACGGCCAAGGTGAAGTCATTGGGTACAGCAAGGAAGGCGGTGCATGCGAAGATTGGCGTGTATCCGACACTTGTGGCACTTCTTGACCATTTTGGTACGGTCGGCTTTCATGGTCGGCCAAAAGTACCCTTGTCTGATGATCTTTTTGGCGAGCATGTTTCCGCTCATGTGGGTTCCACATATGCTTTGATGAACATGGTCCATTATTTCCTGGGCCTCTTCCTCGGTGGCGCAAAGGAGGTTTCCTTGGGAATGTTTCTTGAATAGACGGCCAGCAGTGATGACGTAATTGGCAGCCAACCTTTTAAGGGCGACCCGAGTCTTCAGGTCCGTCTCAGGCGGTATGGTTCCATCTAGGATGAAATACCAAATGTCGTGGTACCATGGTTTCCCTTCGGAGTTTTCAACAGCGGCACCTTTGGATAACCATTTGTCTTTGCAGTCGTGAAGATCTATAACGGCGCAGTATGCAGGAGTTGCACGCCGTGTTATTTTGAAGGGTTTAACTGCTTTTCCTTTAGGGATTTCGACCAAAGAAGCAAGTGTGGCTAATGCGTCCGCAAACCGATTTTTGTCTCTGGGGAGATAGTGGAATGAGACATCCTGAAATTGTTGCGCCAATTCTTGGAGGTGGGCACTGTATCTTTGAAGGGTTGGATCTTGGACCCTCCACTTCTTCAATGTCTGATTGATGATCAATTGGGAATCCCCGAATACCTCGAGTTCAGTCACGTTGCGTTCTAGGGCTGCCTCAAGCCCCGCTATGCAAGCCTCGTATTCTGCGGTATTGTTGGTGGCGTCAAAGTCAAGACGTACTGCTAGTGGAGTGTAGATGTCGTTAGGGTCTACCAATAACATTCCGATGCCAAACCCTCTCTTGTTGGCTGCGCCATCGAAAAATAATTGCCACTTATTTTCTTCTATGCTTAGGATGTCCTCATCAGGGAATCGCGGGTCTTCCCCCTTCACTTCGTCGCAAGGAAATTCGGCCAAGCCGATCTGCGAATACACTCCCTCGACGGATTTCAGAGTGACGTAAATGATATCATACCCCGCGAGCATGAAGTACCATTTGGCTAGTCTCGAAGACAAATTTGATTTGTCTAGGATATATTTCAGTGGATCCATCTTTGCGATGAGACGGACTGGAAAGGCTTCCATATAGTGCTTTAGCCTTTGTGATACCCAGACGAGAGCAGCGCATGACTTGTCGAGTGGAGAGTAGTTGATTTCACTGCCTTGGAATCTGCGGCTGACAAAGTAGATGGCATTTTCTGTGTGCGAGGCTGGCTGTTCTTGAGCAAGCATAGCCCCTAATGCGTTGTCTATGATCGTGAGGTACAACTTCAAGGGCTTCTCCTTGTGTGGTGGAACCAGGATAGGTGGGGAAGTCAAGTAGTGCTTAACTTCCTCGAATGCTTCTTGACATTCTTCGGTCCACTCTTGAGGTGCGTTTTTCTTAAGCAGCTTAAAGATGGGGTCGCACATTGTAGTCAGTTGATTAATGAATCGACTGATATATTGGAGTCTGCCCATGAATCCCTTTACTTCTTTCTATGTCCTGGGTGGAGGCATGTCTCGTAATGGCCTTTATCTTGGCGGGATGCGCTTCTATGCCGCGTTACTGTGACCATGTATCCCAAGACTTTCCCTTTGACTACTCCGAATGAGCATTTGGCGGGGTTGAGTCTCATTTTGTGCTTTGTCTCGGTCGATTGAAGAATTTTCTGAGATCTCTGAAGTGTTGGCCATCTGTCCCCTTCGAGTGGATAATCATGTCGTCCACATACACCTCTATTTCTTTATGGATCATGTCGTGGAATAGTGACGTGATCGCTCTGGTAAGTAGCCCCAGCGTTCTTAAGACCAAACGGCATGACCGTGTAGCGTAACGTTCCCAAGGTGTGGTGAATGCTTTGTTTTGTGCCGGTCCTCTTCTGCCATGAGGATTTGGTTATACCTGCGAACCCGTCGACGAATGAGCGGACCTCGTATGCTTTGTGGCATCGACCAACATGTCTATGTTTGATAGCGGGAAGTCATCTTTAGGGGATGCCTTGTTCAAGTCTCTGAAATCAACACAGACCCGTATTTTCCCGTTCGACTTGGCTACTTGCACTGTGTTTGCTAACAATTCCGGATACTCAATCACTTTGATGAACCCTACATTCAAGAGCTTCATGATTTCCTCTTTCACTTGCATTGACCATTCCGGCTTGATTCTGCGTAGTTTCTGCTTGACTGGCTTGGCGTTGGGTAGCAGTGGTATCTTGTGTTCTACAACTGACTGATTCAACCCAGGCATATCTTTGTAGGACCAAGCGAAGACGTCGACATATTCTCTGAGGAGCTGCGTCAGGGCTTCTCTGTCTTCCCCCTTGAAGAAACTGCCGATCTTTGTTTCTCTGGGGTCTTCCGTTGTCCCAAGATTAACTGTTTGCATTTCCTCGTCGTCAACAGGGTCATTATTTCCACAACGACCTACTTGCTTAGCTAATTCTTTTAAGATTTGTTCATTTTCTTGATCTATCTCATCGTATGATTCATTATTAACGTGTTCGTTATATTGATTATTATTAGTTAATTCATCATTTATGATGTTAGCAATCTCAGGGTACTCGGAAAGATCAAAGTTTTCATTAAGGAAGTAAGGGAATACATGTTCGGCCACCGCCTCGATTTCCTCTTGAGTGAGTTCATCGGAGGTGGAGCCTGCTTCTAATGTAAAAGTTGCAGGGCCTATCTTCCTGCGAGGGTGGGGAGTGCAACCAAGCTCTTTGATCATGAAGTCTTCATCAACAACTGGTCCCCCGGTGACGTGCCAGTTTAGAATTGGCTCATCACATTTCTGTATTAGTCTTGTGTAGTCGGTAGTTGGAGCGTCCCCCTTGGATATTGCATGGATCTGGCTGTCTTCTAACAGGCACAGGTCTTGGAACTGTCGCAGCATGTCTTCTCCCAACACAAAGTCCCATTCACTTGTCATTTCTGCCTTCGTGCCCCACAAATCATTAGGGATCAGTGGGACGGATTCTGTTTCATCTGGAGAAGCATCGCAGTCGCTGAAGATTTCAAAGCCCGGTTGGCGCTTTCCTTTATCATCAGTCCATGGTTCTGAAAAGATAAAGTAGGGAATACTTTCCCCTTCTCGAACAAAGTAGCCATTGAGTGTCTTTCGATATGGTTTGAGGTTGCAATCCTTGGACTTTGGGTCATTGCAGCCTTTGTACGAGGTTCCTTCCCACTTGATTTGAGTGAAGCCCCACTCTTCTACGTCATCTTCATCGTGGATGGAGATGTCGTATCCTAGTCCATGCTTTGTGTGAGGCGGGGGGACCGGTGGTGGTTCCGTTATTCCTTGTAAGTGCTTTCCAAGCCCCAATCCAGGAGAGTACCCTTTTGCTAGCATCAGTGCCTTTGAGTAGTCGTTCTCGTTGTCTATGACATTCACAGTGCTTTCTCTCTCAATCTCAAAGTATTAATCGGAATCGAAAAGGGAAATACTGACTAACTATTATTGAAAAGCAAACTTGGTACTCTTGCCCACAAATGAAGTCTTTAGGCAAGTAGTACCCGACTAAACTAAACTAGGCTACTAACCGTTTCTTTTGCAACTAAAAGTAAATAACTGAAATGAAAAGAGACTCCTCATTTGTTTGAACTCATCCAAACTATTCCACCACTTGGGCAAATTCTGATGGCGTCGCTGTCAATCAAGTCTTGGACTACATTTTTCAGGTTGAAGCAATCATTGGTGTGATGGCCATTGCATTGATGGTAGTAGCAATAGAGGTGTGGAGATCGACCTTCCCTCTTAGGTTGGTAGCCTTCTATTGGCTTCAGCTTTCCGTCCTTGTGAAGACTTCTGAAGAGATGACCAAGAGTGATGTTTCCGATGTCGGAGAAAATCCTTCCCTTCCTTCGCTTAGCCATTTGATTATGGAGGTCTCGGATATGGTTCTCGTAGTGTTGCACAAAGACGAGGTGGCGAGCCTGATATTCTTCCTCCATTTGCTCTTTGAGGTCACGGTAGAGGGTATTGAGGAGAAACTTGACCCTCTCATCCATGTCATCTTCAATGTGGGCTTCAAGGTTGATGCACTTTTGGGTCATAGTTTCGAGTTCGCTCCTGACTTCCTCGAGCTCTTCAATCAACATCTTTGTCTTTTCGGCTTGGATGGATTCTTCCATGTGATGCCACGAGTCATTGTCATTAATTTGCTGCAGGGCTTTGGCAAGTTGAGTTTTGATGTCACTTAGCTCCTCTTGCACGGATGATCGCCCACTGTCGGAATCACTTTCCATCTTCCGAAAATCCCTAGCAATAAGAGTGGCGGGCAAATCAAAAGCTTCTCTCCAACCTTCCACGTGTTCCATTTCAGCGACAAGAGACTTGGTCAAATCTTGGAGAGTGGGTTGTTCACGGCTTTCCTTGGTCATGGCACGCTTTCCGGTAGACATTGTGTTGGGAGTCTTGGAGTTGAGTAGCTTCGGAAAACTGACAGAAGAGATGCAGATATCAGGATCTAGCCCCAACGAGTCGGAAGCAGGCTTAAATGGCTCAGGCTCAAATTCAGCAAACAGAAGCATTATCCCGTGCGAGATAAGTAATCCCGCGCGAGATAATCACACGGAAAGTCGATTTTTATTTAGCCCTAATTTTTGGTCGGAATGGAAAGTCCGTTTTGAGGGGTTTCTAAGGCCTTTATCAGAACCTAACGACTAAGCAATCAATCCGATTTTTGTAAAACAAAGCCATGTAAGATTGTTTTTTTTTGAAGGATTATATGCACATTTTTCTTGAAGGGACATCCGAAAGGGACTTTTTCCGAAGGGACTTTTTCCGAAGGGACTTTTTCCGAATCCTTTCTTATTGTCAATTTTACATGGCTTTGTTTTGATCAAAAACAAGAAAAGATCACCGAGTCAAAACCGACCGGTCACGGAGTGATCCTAAAAAGTCAATCTACATGAGAATGTGGCGATGCAGGGCTGGAAGGCTAGGCTCCCCGCGATATGACAATCTAAGTGGATTGAATACGCGGAATGGGATTGTCCAACTTCGGAGAGACCGGCGACTAGGTGGTTACCGTCATCCGTCCTTAGTGTGGGTCCCGGGTTTATAGAGGGTATGCAGTGCAATGACAGTTATAGTATGATGTGCGCGTGTGTGATAGTCAATCTATGTGATAGAGTAAAATAGAAAGTTTTATTTTTTTGAAAGTCAAAAGAGAAAACAGATAGTGGCCGCACCAAGTGGTTGCCTACGTTTCTCCCAATCTAGGAAGACTCAGGCCGTCGTAGTTCCACATAAAGAGAGATAATTGAGAGATAAATAATTTAATTTACAACTCCCGAATCCCCAATGGACCGGACTTTAATTAAATAAAACCCAATCACACGCAGTTCATAAATAATAATCAATTATTTAAGGAAAATAAAGGTCCGAGTTCTACACCTTAAGGGAGGCCTTAAGATGCAGGAACTCTGCAGATAATGAATTCAGGATCCCCCTTGCATGTTCGGCTCTCATCTTGGATTACGAGCGAAACAGGAGAAACCAAAAAACAACCAGATCGGAAGCCCTATCTCGCGCGAGATAATGATATCTCGTGCGAGATATCTCCCATCTCGAGAACGAGAAAAAATTCGAATTTTACAAAATAGATTGAAAAACCTCTCTTTTAATTTTGACGCAAGTTTAAGCCTCTTAATTTTCGGTCCCAGTGAGTCGCCACTGTAGCGTTGTGAGAAAGAAATTCTGGTTCTTTTTATTTTTATGAGTCGCCACCTATATTATTTGATTGGAAACATAGAAAAACCATTTGAGAGATTTGAGGGTTCGGGGCTTAGGTTATGAAATGGGTAGGTTTAGAAGGCATCCATTTCACCCAATCCGGAGATCGGTCTTGCTAAAGAAAAGAGAGGTTTTTCAAAAGAAGAAATAAAAAAACGAATTCAAATACTACAAATAAAGGTCCATTTGACGAGGTCAAACGAAATGTAGGATCGATTGCTTCGAGACCGTCTCCATGATTTGGAGAGGCTCTAGGCCGATCCTAGATTCTATGGACTTATACCACTCTAACAATCAATTAGAAGGAAGATGAGGAATTACCTTGCGTGAGGTGATTTGGGCAGAGTTTCGGCTCAAGTTTAGAGTCGACCCTTCACACGGACAGAGCTTCGCCTTGGTCCTTGGTTTGGAAATTGATGCTTGTTTATCAACAAGGTTGACAAACAAACTATGAGGTGAATTTTAGGGTGATTTTGAAGGATTCTTTCAGGGAAAGAAAACGACAAAATGTGTGTGTGTTGTGTAAATTCGCGGTCCGGGACCTTCGACCTCTTGAGCCTTGGAAGTCACCAAGTATTTATAGAGGTTGGATATGAAGAAGTGGAGAGTTAAAACCCTATCAGATGGTTCTAGACCTCCTCTCCCATTGGTTGGCCGGAGAGATAAAGTTTTATCCCGGAAAGAGGTTGAAATCGACGAGGGAACTATCGTCGTGCACCGTCTGAGAGGGGAGATATCTCGCGCGAGACACGCCATCTCGCGGCGAGATATTGCTCCTGTGGACAGTTTTGTCCTTTCCTCGTTATCTCGTATGCAGTTTAGTCCCAAACTAACGGTAGTTAGTCAAAATTTTAACGAAACATGACGAAATGGTGGATTTCTACTTCTTGACTCAAAGCGAGACTTAGAGTGGTATAAGTATGATCCGATGTGTTCAGAATGGGGTGTCTACACGGGTCTGCAGAAATATCACACCTATATGGAAGAGCTAGCAACTCAGTTCAAGGAAATCAGCTTTCATTACTTGCCCAGAGATCGAAACAGGTTCGCAGATGCCCTGGAAACACTAGCCTCTCTCGTTGAAATACCTGAAGGAAAGTCTGTCAAACCATTCAGAGTCGGGAGAAGAGAAAACCCAGCTTATTGCTTTGAGATCGAAGTGGAGGCCGAACTGGCCAATGATCCCTGGTATACCCAGATTTATCAGTATTTGAAGAATGGTGAAGCCTCTTTCAAAAATGAAGACGGGGAATATAAAGAAGGAATCAAAGCGAAAAGCCTCTCAACCCTGAAATAACTAGCCTCTCACTATGTTCTTTTGGGAAGTATGTTGTACAAGAAGCGTTATCAAGGCCCTCTCCTGTGGTGTATCAGCAAACAAAAAGCTACTGAACTCATGAAAGAAATACATGGTGGTACCTGTGGCCCCCACATGAATGCTCGGGCTTTAATGCAAATCATACTAAGAATGGGGTATTTTTGGATCTCCATAGAAACTGACTGCATCCAGTTCGTCAGAAGCTGCGACAAATGCCAGCGGTACTCAAACCTCAACCACTTGCCTGCACACGACCTCTACTGCATGAAAACTCCTTGGCCTTTCGTCACTTGGGGAATTGATGTCATAGGCAAAATCACACCATCAGGCAGCAACGGCCACAAATTTGTTCTGGTAGCAGTAGACTATTTCACCAAATGGGTTGAAGCTAAATCCTACAAAGTCCTTAACTCGAAAAAAGTAGCCCTCTTCATCAAAGAGAACATCATATGTAGATATGGGTTGCATGCCGAAATTATCTCAGACAATGGATCCCACTTTGAAGGGGAATGCGACAAGCTGCTAGCAGGATTCAGAATAACATGTCACAAGTCATCTCCCTATAGGCCCCAAACTAACGGAGCTGTCGAAGCAGCAAACAAAACCCTGGAAAACATCAGTCGGAAAATGGTTGTCCGAGGCAGAGATTGGCCTGACAAGCTTCACCTTGCTCTCTGGGATACAGAACATCCGTCAGAACTGCAACCGGGGAAACACCGTTTTCTCTCACCTACGGAATGGAAGCCGTGCTCCCAGTCGAGCTAGAGATTCCTTCACTCCGTGTGCTACTAGAAAGTCAGATCAACGAAGTCGAATGGCTCCAAAGTCTCCATGATGAATTGGCCCTGCTGGACGAACATCGATTATGAGCCATAGAACATATCCGAGCTTATCAAGGAAGGATGGCCAGAGACTTTGACAAGAAAGTAAAATGCCGGGACATCAGGGAAGGTGACCTCGTTTTGAAAGAGAAGCCTCCAGCTCGCATTAACGCGCTTGGCAAATGGGAGCCTGTCTGGGTCGGACCTTACGTTGTTCAGAAAATCTTCTCCGGAGGAGCCATGCAACTTGCAGACCTCGACGGGAATCCTTTTGTACACCCAGTAAACGGCGACAAGCTCCGCAGATACTACGCATAAACACTGAGTCATCCCCTAATGAAAGTGAGTAATACCCAACTAGGTTGAAAACCCGAAAGGGCGGCCTAGGTAAAAGACAGGGTTGCACTAAAAATAAACGCTGAGTCATCTCCCAATGAAAGTGCTAAAAGAGTAATACCCAACTAGGTTGAAAACTCGAAAGGGCGGCCTAGGTAAAAGACAGGGTCGCACTAAAAAAAAAAAACAAATAATAAAATAAAAAAATCCAACAATTAACTGAGTCAAACTACGGAGACCTGAGCCCCTTAGTCCAAGGGAAACGTAGGCAACCGGCAACGGTTCGGTCTAAAACATAAAACAAAACCACATTTTGTCATACCACAGTGGCTTATTGAAAAACTCTAAAGCAATTCGCATATTCATTACAGTTAAAAGCTTTTTGATGAGTCTAAGCTCGGTTCACTCTTACAACTTACAACCTGCTAAAAGAAACTAAAATACCTAACAAATTAATGTGCCTGCTATGACAAGCAGGGGATACTCGGAAACCTCAGATCACTCCAAGCTACTCATACTAGCATCTCCTCTCTTCTTTCCTCCTCTTCGAGTCCTCTTCCTCTGCACAGGAAGAATGTCGGTCCTCCTCCTACCAAGCTCTGGTACAAGGGCGGGATCCGTCAAACCAGCGTCTGTCAAGGCCCTAGTCACCCTAGTCTCATCTCTCATCTCCTGTACTCGAGCCGGCAACATGGGAATCCTCCCCTTCTATCTCCTAACATAAGCCTCGTAGTCCGCCACAACATCCCCACTCTTATCGTGAGGATTGGCCCTCGCCTCGGCCCTCCTCATCTCCGAAACGGTCATGTCTTCCAAACCAACAATGGCCTCACGCCTCCTCAAAATAGCCACTTGTGTCTCCCCCCGATGTCTCTCGTACCAATCCATGTACAAGGTGGTCAGAAACACGTGCCCTGGACGCCTGAGAATAACCCTGGGAGGAAAGATGTCATACCTCCATGCTCGGGAAAGGAACGAGAACACGGAAGGATCATCCATCGAAACAGAAGCCACAACCCTAGTAGCTATGTCCTCAAAGCCCTCTAAAGGAGTCTGCTCTAAGCCAAACTGCCTAAGAACCAGAGCTAGAATATAAGAAGTGGACTGAGAAAGCCCCGGAAGCATGACCACATAAGACCCGTCCTGAAGCACTCTCCGAGTCTCTACCCTCCAATGCGGCACCAACCACCTGATATCCTCAGTACGACGACAAGCCATCCAGTGTTCCCATGAGCCCTGATCATCAAAATCCACAGTAACTCCCCTCCTGGCAAAAGTCCAAGGCATGACCGCATGAGAAGTTTCACGAAGGACTCCCAAATGCTCCATCAGCCACATGGTCAACAAAAATGGGCTTCCCCCGTGCATATACCGCCTCCCGGTAGCCAATCGGTCGAGAGCATGAAGGGTCTCCCCCAAGATCAATGGCACAACATCCCGGCCCAAACGACAATGGACAACCACGTCCAACAAAGCTCGATGGCAAATCCTGAAAGAGTAAACCATGAATAAAGTCCCAAACATGCAAAGTGCAAAAGCATCCCAATATGCCTCATCAACCAAGCCTAAACTCCTAAATCTATCCGGGAGACCGGAAATTTCGAAATGGTCAAAACCACGAATCATACCTTGTGCTTCCTCCGGGGAAAGACGAAGAAGGTTGCACAACTTATCAACAAAGGTAGCTCCTCTGGGCAAGGGGACCGCAATGTCTTCCACCTCGAGTCCACCAAGAAAAGCTCGATATTCATCAACGGTTGGGACCACCTCATTGTAGGAAAAACAAAAGACATGTCTTCTTGTATCCCAAAATGAAGCGGAGGCCCTCAAAAGATCATAATCCGGAATCAACTCCTTGAGGGACCACAAGAATCTTACCTTGTACCTCTCTTCAAAAAATGACCTCTTCTCATGCATGATCTCCCGGGACCACTCTTTGAACTTGTTGAAGAAGGACATTTGAGATTCTTGGGACAATTTTGATGGATTTGTCATGCTCACAAAATTCTCCATAGATTTTCTCTCTTCCTCTCCGAAATTACAGACTGAACAGGCAGTTGAAGAGAATGTTTGAATTAAAAGAGGAGGGGAAAACCAGATCCAAAGCAAAAATTAAATGACAGTGTCAGGCCTCATCCTTATCCGCGCGGACAGAAATGAGGCCCTCACCCTAGCCTACGCGGACAAGAATGATCCCCACCAGAAAAAAATCTGCAGCAGTTTCAACTGCTGCACCACGGAGGAATATTTCATCTCAGCCGCTCGAAACCTGCACAAAACCTGCCCAGAACCATTCATATACTAAACATCCACATCCTTGCCACAAAACCGGGCTCGTGCAACATCGCATCCATATGCATGATAAATAAAAAAAATGATAGTAACAATAATCCTAGGTTATTACATTCCAAAAAAAAAAAAAAAGAGAAGGGAGAAAGTGTGCATGAAACATAAAGTATATCTGTCCAAACAGACACAATCCCAAAATCAATCATCGGAACCATCAGAAGCTGTCGCCTTGCCTCGGGCCCTCTTGCGACTCGCGTCTGTCCCCTCCGCAGTCATGACCGCCTCAGGCTCTGGATCATCATCTTCATCCCCAGAAAGAGTCTCGTCCGGACCAGTCGGTACACCATGATAGGGTAGGCCGAGATCCGCAAAGAAATCATATCCAAACGCAAACGCATCGGATCCTCGGCCTTGCAAAGATGACCCCCCCTGGTGCCAAACGTGCCCTGGACCATGCAAATCTACAACAATGACGTGGTCTGAAGGCAACTCCCTGCTGGAATCCATAAAAGGAGAAATGGGAATATCTGTGGAATGCTTGGAAGGAGTAGGCTCTCTGGATGGCGTATGAGAGGGCTCTTGCTCTACAGGCGCCGGCTGTGCCCGTCTTTCTCTGCCCCGAGCGGCCCCACGGGTGACGAGCCGCCTGATGAACCTCTTGGCCCCAATGACTTGTCGCATCAGCTTGTCGACAAACCCAGCCAGGAACTGCACAAAAACAAAGGCATCAGAAATAGCTGAAGCAACAAAAAAAAATAAAAAAAAATAATTAGACCAAAAAGACAGAAACAATAGAGAGGCATACCCTCATATCCGGACGAGGTCGGAAAGCTCGGGGAGTCCTCTCAGGGAGGGGAATGTGCACCCTCATCCTAATCCCATCTTGGACATATGAAAAGTCCGACCGAGGGAGCCGCACAACTGGGATCCCCTCTCTCTCAAGCACTTGAGGCATCCTCAGCCTCCTCATCACAAATACGGGATACGACTCATCCGTCACAAATCCAGAGAAGTGCTGGCCACCTCTATAGTAAGCCCAAGTCTCTAAACTCTCGGTCGGACTCAACATATCGGCAGGAGGCTCCATCGGTGCCAACAAAACCGCGCCTTCGCCATGCTGGCGCGTCACCCTGTCCCCCAAATAATAGACATCACAAGAAAGCCCCCTCAAAATCCTCCTGTCCACCGTCCACCTCTCAGCTCCCTTCAACTGCTCAACATCAAAGCGACTCCAGGGGTAGAACTGAATCCCCGCCTCCATCTCCGCTCTCACTAGGGGCCGACACTCCTTATACTTGAGAGTCGTGCGTCCCCGAGCACCCCTCTTCACCCTATCCTGCCTGGTCCAGGAAAGCATAGCCGGGTACGCCCCGACGTGCTCCTCCGGCTGCTGCCACATCGTGCAGCGAAAGAACTCTAGAGCCCACACCTGCGAAAGGAGAAGATTACATCAGTTAAGCTCGGACAGAAATGATACGTGCATAAGGAAAGAAAAGAGCAGAAGCTTATACCTCCAGTGGGAACTCGAAGCACGTGAGAGAACTCACAGCCTTCCGGCTATACCTGTCAAGAGCAAAATAAAGATCCGCTAGCCTAGCCTCCCCCTCAGCCACCTCTCTGGCTCTCTCAACGTCAGTCAAAGTCCTCAACAAAGCAAACATCGCCGTCCCCTCGGCATGCCCAAGCAGGGTACTCGAGAAAGCAAACCACAAGAAGATCCTGCAACTCTCGGTCAGTATAACCGTCCCGCCACTCGATACTGTGCCCCTTAAAGGACAGACCCGTAATCGCAGCATAATCAGACGGTGTGACTGTAGCCTCCCCCCAGAAAAAATGGAAGGTGTGGGTCACATCCCACTAATGCTCTGCCAGGGCAAAGGTCAACCCCTTACTCTTTGGCAACTTGATCAACCCCCTCAGACACTCGACAAACTCATACAACCCCGTGTCAATCACAATCTGTCTCGGACTTATCAGCCCTCCTCTGCCCAAAATCGGAAGCTGGTCCCATAGGCTAATCACTGGCTCGACCGATCCCTGGGTCTTCAGTTTATTCAGCTGATCCTGTACGAATCGATCACCACCCTGCAATTGAAGAACAAAATGTCAATAAATAATTGCATTTGTATGTAAAAGCATATACAAGTATCATAGGCATAAAGTTTTGAAGGAATTTCGACAGCATAACGGCATGTGATGAACTCAACCCCACTTTTCTTGCACAAAAGACAAAACATTTGAGATTTTAGCAATTACAACCACTCTTTAACACTCATTCATTCATAAAGGGACATGTCAATGATAGGCTAAAGTCGCACGCCTACAAATTACTTACCAAGACAAGACTCGGCTACAAAACTGCAGCAAGGACAAGTCCAGGGTCGATCCACTGAAGAACGGTTATTTGTTTATGTAATAATCACAGACCTGTTGGGGGGTTTTGTTTGATGTGATTGTTGTAATTAAACTAAAGAAAGAAAATAGATTGGAATGTAAACAATGATTTAAAAGTACTTTGGATAAATAAAGCTATTACTGTTTATCAATCAATATCATTGGTTCAATCTTCCTGTTCTTCTCCTAATCACTTGATCACGAGATATAAAATCTCTATCTCTTCTTTGTTAATAATTACTAGCGGCGACACGCTCAACTAATAATCCTAATCAATACTAAAATCTAGCCGACACGGTCAAGATTCTAAATATTAATTGATGAAATTCTAAGAGATGAAGATCAAGGAATTACTCTATTGTTTTTCAAATAGAAAATAAAGCTAATTTTACCCTAGTCACAATTCAAGATGATAAATACAAGAATTATGAAATTGCTACAATGAAAACCCTAGTCCGACACGATAAAAGGGAATTCTAGCAAAAACCAATTAAAAGGATTAAGAGATTGATCAAGTTTCAAAACCCTAGAAATAGATTTAACAATAAGAACGAGTAAAATTATAATTAGAGAGAAAGAGATAGAAAGAATAAAACCTTAATTGATTTTCAAAGCAGATCAAGATTTATTATCCAAAGCGGTAGGGATCTATCCCTCCATGAAAATAATCAACAATTGGAATTGTTCTCAAAACTTCTTGTTCCCAGCCGTCTGTTTCAGCCGTGACTCCTTGGAAAATAAGAAAGAAAGTATATATACTCCCTCTCTCCATACCTAGTCTAAAGAACAGGAAAAGAAAATAATTAAAAAACGTAAATAGTTAAAAATCCCGTCGCTGCTGTTCCGCCTGCCCGCTGATGCACGACTCTTATCAAGAGGGACGACTCGTCCATGAAATACCACCCTCGGATTCTGTCATCCTGCATGTGGGGAATACTTGGTTGTTCTTGGGATGACTCGTCCCTTGAGCCAAAATCTCAGATTTTCTTCAGCTTTCAAGCCCGGCTTTGATCCTTGTCGCGATTCCAAACATCCTTGACAATTGCCTTGACTTTGTCGGCCTCTATTGATGTTGAAGATGATGTTCTTGAGCTCTTCGAGAACCAAATACAATTACAAGGTAAAATCTCTCAAAATCCTCACAATACAAAATACTCTCAATATTACATCAAACCTATCTAAATACATCAAGATTGAACATAATAAGCACGTAAAATATAGCCTTGTCAGGCTCCGGCTTCCTCGACTCTCTCAAGGCTTGAGGGAACGGCACCTCCGGCTCAAATACTGGTGGTATAGACTCCGATGTAGTACCCTTTTCTTCTAAAATTTTTTCTGTCGGTTTCGTCGTCTCAACCTCCAATTCCGGCTCAACACTCTTTTCAACCTTCTGTTGTTTCGGCTCTATAGAAACCATCTGTCCATCAACTCTCTTCTTCCGCCTCACATACACTGCGCTAACATTTTTCTTCGGAAGGTTCTCCATTTGAGGTGATGATTTTGCCGCCTCTCTAGCTTCCATTCTTACCACTGCCTCTGCAATCTGCCCCATTTGTTTCTCCAGACCACTGATACTAGCATCACTCCTCTGTTGATACTGCTGAAAACCGCTTGAAAAGGTATTTATACTTTGAGCCAGTGTACGGAACATGTCATCTGTAGACTGCTGCTGCTGTTGCTGTGGTGGTTGTCCCCATCTATCATAGGGTTGATTACCCCCATAGTTATACTGTCTCTGCTGCTACTGTGGAAACCCAACTGAATTCACATTCTCCTGACCTGTTGTCCGACTCAACAGTAATTGCTTCATCATACATTTCAATTCCTTGACCTCGGACTCAAGCTTCTCATTCTCCCCACTGCTTGTGCCCATAGCACTGACTTGTCTAATACTCGATCTTCTTCCATGGGTTCTGGTACTCTATGCTAGCTCATCCAACAATTTCTGAGCCTCTACAGTGGTTTTGTTCAGAATGCTACCTCCACAGGAAGAGTCAACCATCCTCTTATCCTGATCAGAAAGTCCTCTATGGAAGTATATTATCAGCTGATCCGCATCATACCCGTGATAGGGACAACTCCGGGTAAGCATGTGGAACCGATTGTAATACTCATAAAAGGACTCATCCGCCTTCTGTTCCATGTTACTAATGTCCCTTTTCAAGACATTAATCTGGTTCATCGGGAAGAACTCATCCAAAAATGCCACTTTCATCTGCTGCCAGGTAGTGATACTGTTTGGTGGCAAGTGATAATACAAGGTGTTGGCATTGTCTTTCAAGGTGAAAGAGAACGCTCTCAATAAAAGCTGCTCAATCGGGAGTGATGCCGACTTCATACTTTGGCAGATTTGCACGAACTGAGAAATGTGCTGATTCGGGTTTTCACCGGGTAGCCCATTGAAACTCGGCAATTGATTTAGTAATCCCGGTTTCAACTCGAATGTGACTCCCGCAGGCAAAGCGGGAAAAGTGACTGCATGTGGTTGCTCCGTCTAATTAGGAGCAGTTTTCTGCCTGAGTGTCTGGGATGCTCTATCACCCATCTCTTTCTTGATAGTCCTTTCAATTTCTGGATCAAGAAGCTCAAGAGAATAATCAGTAGAATGGGTATGGACCAAACAATGATCCACACCATGAAGGGACAGGGGGTGAAGTGAAACTAATAAAGGGATAAAAGACAAACAAATAAAATAAAATGATAGAAATTAAATAAGAACAACAACAAATAAACACCGTTCCCCGGCAACGGCACCAAAATTTGATAGGCTAAAGTCGCACGCCTACAAATTACTTACCAAGACAAGACTCGGCTACAAAACTGCAGCAAGGACAAGTCCAGGGTCGATACACTAAAGAACGGTTATTTGTTTATGTAATAGTCACAGACCAGTTGGGGGTTTTGTTTGATGTGATTGTTGTAATTAAACTAAAGAAAGAAAATAGATTGGAATGTAAACAATGATTTAAAAGTACTTTGGATAAATAAAACTATTACTGTTTATCAATCAATATCATTGGTTCAATCTTTCTGTTCTTCTCCTAATCACTTGATCACGAGATATAAAATCTCTATCTCTTCTTTGTTAATAATTACTAGCGGCGACATGCTCAACTAATAATCCTAATCAATACTAAAATCTAGCCGACACTGTAAAGATTCTAAATATTAATTGATGAAATTCTAAGAGATGAAGATCAAGGAATTACTCTATTGTTTTTCAAATAGAAAATAAAGCTAATTTTACCCTTGTCACAATTCAAGATGATACATACAAGAATTATGAAATTGCTATAATGAAAACCCTAGTCCGACACGATAAAAGGGAATTCTAGCAAAAACCAATTAAAAGGATTAAGAGATTGATCAAGTTTCAAAACCCGAGAAATAGATTTAACAATAAGCACGAGTAAAATTATAATTAGAGAGAAAGAGATAGAAAGAATAAAATCTTAATTGATTTTCAAAACAGATCAAGATTTATTATCCAAAGCGGTAGGGATCTAGCCCTCCATGAAAATAATCAACAATTGGAATTGTTCTCAAAACTTCTTGTTCCCAGCCGTCTGTTTCAGCCGTGACTCCTTGGAAAATGAGAAAGAAAGTATATATACTCCCTATCTCCATACCTAGTCTAAAGAACAGGAAAAGAAAATAATTAAAAAACGTAAATAGTTAAAAATCCCGTCGCTGCTGTTCCGCCTGCCCGCTGAAGCACGACTCGTCTCAAGAGGGACGACTCCTCCATGAAATACCACCCTCTGATTCTGTCGTCCTGCATGTGGGGAATACTTGGTTGTTCTTGGGATGACTCGTCCCTTGAGCCAAAATCTCAGATTTTCTTCAGCTTCCAAGCCCCGCTTTGATCCTTGTCGCGATTCCAAACATCCTTGACAATTGCCTTGACTTTGTCAGCCTCTATTGATGTTGAAGATGATGTTCTTGAGCTCTTCGAGAACCAAATACAATTACAAGGTAAAATCTCTCAAAATCCTCACAATACAAAATACTCTCAATATTACATCAAACCTATCTAAATACATCAAGATTGAACATAATAAGCACGGAAAATATAGCCTTGTCAGGCTTCGGCTTCCTCGACTCTCTCAAGGCTTGAGGGAACGGCACCTCTGGCTCAAATACTGGTGGTACAGACTCCGATGTAGTACCCTTTTCTTCCAAAAATTTTTCTGTCGGTTTCATCGTCTCAACCTCCAATTCCGGCTCAACACTCTTTTCAACCTTCTGTTGTTCCGGCTCTATAGAAACCATCTGTCCATCAACTCTCTTCTTCCGCCTCACATACACTGCGCTAACATTTTGCTTCGGAAGGTTCTCCATTTGAGGTGATGATTTTGCCGCCTCTCTAGCTTCCATTCTTACCACTGCCTCTGCAATCTGCCCCATTTGTTTCTCCAGACCACTGATACTAGCATCAGTCCTCTGCTGATACTGCTGAAAACCGCTTGAAAAGGTAGTCATACTTTGAGCCAGTGTACGGAACATGTCATCTGTAGACTGCTGCTGCTGCTGCTGTGGTGGTTGTCCCCATCTATCATAGGGTTGATTACCCCCATAGTTATACTGTCTCTGCTGCTACTGTGGAAACCCAACTGAATTCACATTCTCCTGACTTGTTATCCGACTCAACAGTAATTGCTTCATCATACATTTCAATTCCTTAACCTCGGACTCAAGCTTCTCATTCTCCCCACTGCTTGTGCCCATAGCACTGACTTGTCTAATACTCGATCTTCTACCATGGGTTTTGGTACTCTTTGCTAGCTCATCCAACAATTTCTGAGCCTCTGCAGTGGTTTTGTTCAGAATGCTAACTCCACAGGAAGAGTCAACCATCCTCTTATCCTGATCAGTAAGTCCTCCATGGAAGTACATTATCAGCTGATCTGCATTATACCCGTGATAGGGACAACTCCGGGTGAGCATGTGGAACCGATTATAATACTCATAAAAGGACTCATCCGCCTTCTTTTCCATGTTACTAATGTCCCTTTTCAAGACATTAATCTGGTTCATCGGGAAGAACTCATCCAAAAATGCCTCTTTCATCTGCTGCCAGGTAGTGATACTGTTTGGTGGCAAGTGATAATACCAGGTGTTGGCATTGTCTTTCAAGGTGAAAGAGAACGCTCTCAATAAAAGCTGCTCAATCGGGAGTGATGCCGACTTCATACTTTGGCAGATTTGCACGAACTGAGAAATGTGCTGATTCGGGTTTTCACCGGGTAGCCCATTGAAACTCGGCAATTGATTTAGTAATCCCGGTTTAAACTCGAATGTGACTCCCGCAGGCAAAGCGGGAAAAGTGACTGCATGTGGTTGCTCCGTCTAATTAGGAGCAGTTTTCTGCCTGAGTGTCTGGGATGCTCTATCACCCATCTCTTTCTTGATAGTCCTTTCAATTTCTGGATCAAGAAGCTCAAGAGAATAATCAGTAGAACGGGTATGGACCAAACAATGATCCACACCATGAAGGGACAGGGGGTGAAGTGAAACTAATAAAGGGATAAAAGACAAACAAATAAAATAAAATGATAGAAATTCAATAAGAACAATAACAAATAAACACCGTTCCCCGGCAACGGCGCCAAAATTTGATAGGCTAAAGTCGCACGCCTACAAATTACTTACCAAGACAAGACTCGGCTACAAAACTGCATCAAGGACAAGTCCAGGGTCGATCCACTGAAGAACGGTTATTTGTTTATGTAATAGTCACAGACCAGTTGTGGGTTTTGTTTGATATGATTGTTGTAATTAAACTAAAGAAAGAAAATAGATTGGAATGTAAACAATGATTTAAAAGTACTTTGGATAAATAAAACTATTACTGTTTATCAATCAATATCATTGGTTCAATCTTTCTGTTCTTCTCCTAATCACTTGATCACGAGATATAAAATCTCTATCTCTTCTTTGTTAATAATTACTAGCGGCGACACGCTCAACTAATAATCCTAATCAATACTAAAATCTAGCCGACACTCTTAAGATTCTAAATATTAATTGATGAAATTCTAAGAGATGAAGATCAAGGAATTACTCTATTGTTTTTCAAATAGAAAATAAAGCTAATTTTACCCTTGTCACAATTCAAGATGATACATACAAGAATTATGAAATTGCTACAATGAAAACCCTAGTCCGACACGATAAAAGGGAATTCTAGCAAAAACCAATTAAAAGGATTAAGAGATTGATCAAGTTTCAAAACCCTAGAAATAGATTTAACAATAAGCACGAGTAAAATTATAATTAGAGAGAAAGAGATAGAAAGAATAAAACCTTAATTGACTTTAAAAACAGATCAAGATTTATTATCCAAAGCGGTAGGGATCTAGCCCTCCATGAAAATAATCAACAATTGGAATTGTTCTCAAAACTTCTTGTTCCCAGCCGTCTGTTTCAGCCGTGACTCCTTGGAAAATAAGAAAGAAAGTATATATACTCCCTATCTCCATACCTAGTCTAAAGAACATGAAAAGAAAATAATTAAAAAACGTAAATAGTTAAAAATCCCGTCGCTGCTGTTCCGCCTGCCCGCTGAAGCACGACTCGTCTCAAGAGGGACGACTCCTCCATGAAATACCACCCTCTGATTCTGTCGTCCTGCATGTGGGGAATACTTGGTTGTTCTTGGGATGACTCCTCCCTTCAGCCAAAATCTCAGATTTTCTTCAGCTTTCAAGCCCCGCTTTGATCCTTGTCGCGATTCCAAACATCCTTGACAATTGCCTTGACTTTGTCAGCCTCTATTGATGTTGAAGATGATGTTCTTGAGCTCTTCGAGAACCAAATACAATTACAAGGTAAAATCTCTCAAAATCCTCACAATACAAAATACTCTCAATATTACATCAAACCTATCTAAATACATCAAGATTGAACATAATAAGCACGGAAAATATAGCCTTGTCAGGCTCCGACTTCCTCGACTCTCTCAAGGCTTGAGGGAACGGCACCTCCGGCTCAAATACTGGTGGTACAGACTCCGATGTAGTACCCTTTTCTTCCAAAATTTTTTGTATCGGTTTCGTCGTCTCAACCTCCAATTCCGGCTCAACACTCTTTTCAACCTTCTGTTGTTCCGGCTCTATAGAAACCATCTGTCCATCAACTCTCTTCTTCCGCCTCACATACACTGCGCTAACATTTTGCTTCGGAAGGTTCTCCATTTGAGGTGATGATTTTGCCGCCTCTCTAGCTTCCATTCTTACCACTGCCTCTGCAATCTGCCCCATTTGTTTCTCCAGACCACTGATACTAGCATCAGTCCTCTGCTGATACTGCTGAAAACCGCTTGAAAAGGTAGTCATACTTTGAGCCAGTGTATGGAACATGTCATCTGTAGACTGTTGCTGCTGCTGCTGTGGTGGTTGTCCCCATCTATCATAGGGTTGATTACCCCCATAGTTATACTGTCTCTGCTGCTACTGTGGAAACCCAACTGAATTCACATTCTCCTGACCTGTTGTCCGACTCAACAGTAATTGCTTCATCATACATTTCAATTCCTTGACCTCGGACTCAAGCTTCTCATTCTCCCCACTGCTTGTGCCCATAGCACTGACTTGTCTAATACTCGATCTTCTTCCATGGGTTCTGGTACTCTTTGCTAGCTCATCCAACAATTTCTGAGCCTCTGCAGTGGTTTTGTTCAGAATGCTACCTCCACAGGAAGAGTCAACCATCCTCTTATCCTGATCAGTAAGTCCTCCATGGAAGTACATTATCAGTTGATCCGCATCATACCCGTGATAGGGACAACTCCGGGTGAGTATGTGGAACCGATTGTAATACTCATAAAAGGACTCATCCGCCTTCTTTTCCATGTTACTAAAGTCCCTTTTCAAGACATTAATCTGGTTCATCGGGAAGAACTCATCCAAAAATGCCTCTTTCATCTGCTTCCAGGTAGTGATACTGTTTGGTGGCAAGTGATAATACCAGTTGTTGGCATTGTCTTTCAAGGTGAAAGAGAACGCTCTCAATAAAAGCTGCTCAATCGGGAGTGATGACGGCTTCATACTTTGGCAGATTTACACGAACTGAGAAATGTGTTTATTCGGGTTTTCACCGGGTAGCCCATTGAAACTCGGCAATTGATTTAGTAATCCCGGTTTCAACTCGAATGTGACTCCCGCAGGCAAAGCGGGAAAAGTGACTGCATGTGGTTGCTCCGTCTAATTAGGAGCAGTTTTCTGCCTGAGTGTCTGGGATGCTCTATCACCCATCTCTTTCTTGATAGTCCTTTCAATTTCTGGATCAAGAAGCTCAAGAGAATAATCAGTAGAACGGGTATGGACAAAACAATGATCCACACCACGAAGGGACAGGGGGTGAAGTGAAACTAATAAAGGGATAAAAGACAAACAAATAAAATAAAATAACAGAAATTAAATAAGAACACAAACAAATAAACACCGTTCCCCGGCAACGGCGCCAAAATTTGATAGGCTAAAGTCGCACGCCTACAAATTACTTACCAAGACAAGACTCGGGTACAAAACTGCAGCAAGGACAAGTCCAGGGTCGATCCACTGAAGAACGGTTATTTGTTTATGTAATAGTCACAGATCAGTTGGGGGTTTTGTTTGATGTGATTGTTGTAATTAAACTAAAGAAAGAAAATAGATTGGAATGTAAACAATGATTTAAAAGCACTTTGGATAAATAAAACTATTACTGTTTACAATCAATATCATTGGTTCAATCTTTCTGTTCTTCTCCTAATCACTTGATCACTAGATATAAAATCTCTATCTCTTCTTTGTTAATAATTACTAGCGGCGACACGCTCAACTAATAATCATAATCAATACTAAAATCTAGCCGACACTGTCAAGGTTCTAAATATTAATTGATGAAATTCTAAGAGATGAAGATCAAGGAATTACTCTATTGTTTTTCAAATAGAAAATAAAGCTAATTTTACCCTAGTCACAATTCAAGATGATACATACCAGAATTATGAAATTACCACAATGAAAACCCTAGTCCGACACGATAAAAGGGAATTCTAGCAAAAACCAATTAAAAGGATTAAGAGATTGATCAAGTTTCAAAACCCTAGAAATAGATTTAACAATAAGCATGAGTAAAATTATAATTGGAGAGAAAGAGATATAAAGAATAAAACCTCAATTTATTTTCAAAACAGATCAAGATTTATTATCCAAAGCGGTAGGGATCTAGCCCTCCATGAAAATAATCAACAATTGGAATTGTTCTCAAAACTTCTTGTTCCCAGCCGTCTGTTTCAGCCGTGACTCCTTGGAAAATAAGAAAGAAAGTATATATACTCCCTCTCTCCATACCTAGTGTAAAAAACATGAAAAGAAAATAATTAAAAAACGTAAATAGTTAAAAATCTCGTCGCTGCTGTTACGCCTGCCCGCTGAAGCACGACTCGTCTCAAGAGGGATGACTCCTCCATGAAATACCACCCTCTGATTCTGTCGTCCTGCATGTGGGGAATACTTGGTTGTTCTTGGGACGACTCGTCCCTTGAGCCAAAATCTCAGATTTTCTTCAGCTTTCAAGCCCCGCTTTGATCCTTGTCGCGATTCCAAACATCCTTGACAATTGCCTTGACTTTGTCAGCTTCCATTGATGTTGAAGATGATGTTCTTGAGCTCTTCGAGAACCAAATACAATTATAAGGTAAAATCTCTCAAAATCCTCACAATACAAAATACTCTCAATATTACATCAAACCTATCTAAATACATCAAGATTGAACATAATAAGCAAGGAAAATTATAGGAATTAGATAGTATGAAATACGCCACATCAGTCAATGACAGGAAGTCAACATAAACAAAATTCTGTCCCATTTCATGAAGTTCTCGCACAGTTTTCACTCAAAATCCTATTTTCACAAAATGGCACGCATGAACAATTCTTTACGTCCATTCATCTCATTCGCAAAAACATCATCTCATTGCAAAAATCCCACATGCAAAGGTCCGTTCCGGATCCGGCAAATTCCCGTCACCTCATTTTTCAAAAATGGCAAATCGCCAATTCTTGTTTCAAACAAAATGCATATTTAAATTACCCGTATACTCAACAAAGCATGCAAATAATTAATTTCGGATTTCAGTCGCTGGAATATGGATCTTCTAATTTTTATAAAATTAAAATCCTATTTTTAGCACGATGACAGTTCGAACAAAAATCGACAAAACACAAAATCAGAGGGATTCAAAGTATACCGTGCGAAGATCGGGATCAGTGGACCAGTGTTGCCACATATCGGGGTACGATTCCTCCACCATCGATTGTGAGAGTGAATAATGCCTCCGCATCCTCACAAGCTCCAGTCTCTTTTGTGCGATTGGGTCGCGTCCTTGACCTTGGATAGCTCCTTCCCCTTGCTCCATGACTCACAAATTGAAGAAAATCAAAGGATTTCGAAGCTTTTTGAGCAACAATGGCGTTCCCCCTCTCTCTCTCTCTCGTAAATCCGTAAACAGAAAAGTGAAAGAGGAAGAAGAAAAGGCTACGGCCTTTTAGGGCCTGTCGCCTCGTCATTCTTGCCCGCGCGGACAGGATTGAAGAGTTAAATCCCTATTTTGCCCTTTAAAATTCCAGAACTTTGCAAACTAAACCAGGACTTAACTGAGGATAACCAAAGTTGACCCAAGTTAGTCCCCTTTCAAAAGAACTCTACGGAAATAAAATGTAAGCCCGATTTCCCCGACGAAAGCTAACAGAATCCCGTTTCTTTCCTCGTTTCCATCTATGGCAGTAAAACGTAAGCCCGATTTCCCCGACGAAAGCTAACGGAATCCCGTTTATTTCCTCGTTTCCATCTACGGTAGTAAAACGTAAGCCCGATTTCTCCGACGAAAGCTAACGGAATCCCGTTTCTTTCCTCGTTTCCATCTACGACAGTAAAACGTAAGCCCGATTTCTCCAACAAAAGCTAATGGAATACCTTTTATTTCCTCGTTTCCATCTACGACAGCAAACGTAAGTCCGATCCCTTCAAACGAATTCCACCAAAAGACTATCTATCCCCACAGAGTCCGTCCTCAACGTAAGGATACGAACCGTCGAAGGAGACCGTTTCAAAACGGTAAATCATCATTAGGCTGATACCTCGGGATCATCATTCGCTAAGGCTTGAGGCACCTAAACGCTATCACTAAGGCTTGAGGCACCTAAACGCTATCTCTTCGGTTTGAAACAGCCACACGTTACGATGACCATTACGATACGGCGAAACACGAAAGAAGACTGTTTTGATACAGCAAATCATCAAAATAAGACAGTTTCGACACAAAAGATCACAGACAAAATATGAGGAAATCGATAAACCACAATCACCTTTCGATTCGATAAACCGCAATCGTCTTCTGATTCAATAAACCGCAATCGCCTTCCGATTCGATAAAATGCAATCATAAACCGCAATCGTCTTCTGATTCGATAAACCGCAATCACCTTTCAATTCGATAAACCACAATCACCTTTCGATTCGATAAACCGCAATCGTCTTCTGATTCAATAAACCGCAATCACCTTTCGATTCGATAAACTGCAATCGTCTTCTGATTCAATAAACCACAATTGCCTTTCGATTCGATAAAATGCAATCATTAACCACAATCATCTTCTGATTCAACAAACCGAAATCATTACCAGGTTGACACCCTAAAATAGTCGCTCTAGGGTCGACGTCTGAAGATAGTCGAAAGACCCGAACTACG
Organism: Adenophora triphylla var. japonica; assembly: GCA_022495995.1. Classification (NCBI taxonomy): domain Eukaryota; kingdom Viridiplantae; phylum Streptophyta; class Magnoliopsida; order Asterales; family Campanulaceae; genus Adenophora; species Adenophora triphylla. The sequence goes on along the minus strand of JAFEMH010001599.1, from coordinate 89,774 downwards.
ACCGGCTTGGTTCCTCTTAAGGATACATAGGTAGCCTACCATAGGTTCAGCCATCAGACCAAAATGGTTAGCCTCTTCTCCCCAGTGGTGATTGGGACCTCAGTTTTATCGACGACCCCACTTCCCCCGGAAGTACCATTGCCGAGGGGCTACTGTAAGTGTCCCAATCTGAACCACCAACACTCCTTTAGCCCAATTTAACGGTTTTCACATCGAATAAACATTTAAGGGCATTTTGGTCACTTTAGGAGGGTTTTTAAGCAAGGAAGGACCTTAAGGGAACAACAAATGTGGACTAGATCTCGCTGGAAGAAGTGGCCTCCAAGAAAGTTGACCAGTTTGAATTATTGCAAACAGCCAAAACTGCTTTTCTGAAAAGTCAGGCACGCCTTCTCTCTCATCCGCGCGGACAGAATGGAGGACCTCACCCTTATCCTCGCGGACAGGGATGAACCCTAATCCAGCCTATAAATAGAGCCCTTCTCTCTCATTTTGGGGGATCTCTTTTCGACTCTACTTTTACATTGTCGAAATTACTCCAGAAAATAGCCTAAACACAACCACAAACACTCATCCAAACACTAAACCTAAACACAAATCCACACATAAGCCTTGATAATCTTCAAGCCCTAAACACAAACCAAAGAAGATAGGGTACAACCATTGGTAAACCCTCCTTCTCCTTACCTTAATCTCTCATCTTCAAGCATTCATCTCATGTTTAGTATGAAGTAATATTGTTATCTCACTTTGCTTATTATAAATCTTGCTTAACTACTTATTAAATCTTGTTTATCTTGTTACTTAATTGTTACTTGTTAAGCTTACTCCCTCTTTGTCCTTGGATCTAGGAAGGTCTCCATGGAGTTCATCTCCATGGATGATCTTCCACAAAGATCTAAATATTTACATTCATGTTAATCTTTATGTCTCCTTTTCTTACTAGCGCTTGTATCATTTGACCTAAGCATGGTCATCTTGGAGCTTAATCTCCATGGTGATCACCTTAGTGGTCAACATCTTATTTTCTTGTGATAATACTCTATTAAATCCTAAGATCTCCACCTTGAAATAATTTCCATGGATGAAGATCACTAAGGTTTCTAGGTTGACAAAAGGTGTAGTTGATACATGGAGTTTAAAGATCTTGAAGATGGTCATCCTAATGACCACCTTAGAGATCCACTCTAAAGTTGATACACTTTTAACCTACATTCCATTTTCATGTATTAATCTTTATCTTAAACACCTTCTATTTATATGTCAAACCCTCCAACCCAAGCAAATGAAATGCTCCTAAGTCCTAATGTACCCTCATGATGGCTTGATCTAGTATATCACTATTAATCATGTTTAGTGATCACTAATCAAAGCCTAAGGAAAGTGGGGACAAGCATGGATGCAAAATTCAAAGATCCCTTTACTTTACATTTTCTGTTGCAACTCCAGTTCTTATTCTGTAAATCCAGTTAAATTTCTTGAAATTACAGAATCAGACTGGAAAGCTGCCAAAAGAGAGCCTTACTGCCTTATGCGCGCGGCAGGATTGAAAGTCATCATAATCCGCGCGGACATAAGAGTTGGCAGACATTTCCAGTTGACTGTTTTTTTTTTCACAGATTCATCACTTTTTCAGAATTAATTTCAGTTCAGTTCAGTCAAAATTTTTATTCCTTGAAAGTCCCTTTTAAGTCAAACCTTTTGCAAAACACACACACATACATACATACAAATGGTTTCAAGTTTGGAAGACTCGTCTACGAGGCATTCCGGGTGAACGTGCTAATCGTTCTTCCCGGAGTGTAATGTGACCTCCGAACCCTTTTTCTCTTTTACGGGCTTTTTTCAAAGTTTTGGCCCTAAATTAAAATGGCGTGGTGACTCCGTTTGAACATTAAAGTCCGCTAGATTGACCCGAGTTCATTAGTCACTTGGAAACTCCAAGTTGGCGGGCCCAAATCGGATCGGGGATAATCATAGAGAGCTTGTGAAGCTTGACAGTAAAGAAAGGATTAAGATTGACACTCCTTTTGGTCAACCTGATTTCTTAGCTGTCAAAGAGTTCACAGCAGTAACAAGGGATTCACTTACATTGAGTGAAACAGTTCTTGAGGGAACTGGAGACAACTTTGCAGGAGTGCAAAGTTCTCCTTCAAAGGCTTATATGAGATTGTTTTCACAGTTTCTCAAGTGTTTTAGTCCCGCAGCAATGAATGAGGAGGAAGGTGTGGGTCCTCAGTCAGATCAAGCAATCATTGCACAGGAGAGTGCAAACACTTTAGGGACATTCAACTTTGTCTCTCCACTAAGTTAATATCCTCCTTACAATGCTGTTGAGGAATGGTGGCCAAGGAGGGTGTGTCCTTCTTTACAATTCTCAACATCAGCTATTGACCCTTTCATGAAGAGGCACCCAGTGTGGCTGGAGAGGTATGGGGACATCAAGGAGAATGTCTATGAGGCTCCTGATGTTTCCTATAATGAGTATGAGTTCACAGATGAGGATATCCATGATTTGCCAAGGAACAATCAAGAATAGAATTCTTAGCTGTCAGAGCCTGTGTGAGGGTTAGTCGTGAGAGAAAGGAGGGGTTAAGAAGCTTTTGGTAATATGTATTTGTGTTTGTTTTTGTGTTTTGAAAACTAGGGTATTTGGTAGGAATGTGTTTGGCTAAGAATGATGAAGGCTTTTGTGTAAGGATATGGTTAGCTATCAGATCCCCAACTGTTGACAGCAGCCATTTGTAATGTTTCCTTGATTAATGAAAATCTTTTATTTTGGCAAATTAATCATTCCCAGCATTTCCCTTAGCATCTCAAATCTCTTCTCATCCATTGCTTTTGTTAGGATGTTAAAGACATTATCTTCAGTACATACTTTAGCTAAGTTGATATTTCCTTTTTCAACATGATCTCTAATGAAGTGATGCATAACTTCAATATGCTTAGTCTTGGAGTGTTGGACAGGGTTTTCTGTCATGGCAATGGTACTAGAATTGTCATAGAAAATAGGAATGTTTGACATGTCCATCCCAAAGTCTTGGAGTTGAATTTTGAGATAAAGAATTTGAGAGCAACACAGACCAGGAGCAATGAACTCAGCCTCAGCTGTTGAGGTAGCTACTGAAGTTTGCTTCTTGCTTGACCAAGAGATTATTCTTGATCTAATAAATTAGCATCCACCACTTGTGGATTTTCTATCTAAATTACATCCAGCATAGTCTGAATCAGTGAAGCCAATTAGAGAGAATGGGGATTCAGTGGGATACCATAAACTATAGTCAGGTGTTCCTTTGAGATATCTCAAGATCCTCTTGACAGCAGAGAGATGAGATTCTTTAGGATTGGCTTGGAATCTGGCACAAAGGCAAACACTAAACATGATATCAGGTCTGGAGGCTGTCACATATAGGAGTGATCCAATATAGCTCCTATATAGTGTTTTTTTTACACTCTGTCCATCAGGATCAGCATGGAGTTTGGTTGTTGTTGACAGAGGAGTTCTGGCTGGAGAGGCAGTTTGCATATCAAACTTTTTGATCATGTCTCTTGTATACTTGGCTTGGTTAATGAAGATTCCTTCCTTCATTTGCTTGACTTGAAGACCTAAGAAGAATGTGAGCTCACCAATCATGCTCATCTCAAACTGATTCTTCATGATTTCCCCAAATTTTGTACACAAGTCTTCATTTGATGAACCAAAAATAATGTCATCAACATAGACTTGGATGAGCAACTGATCTTCTCCATATTTCTTGATAAACAGAGTGTTATCAATATGGCCCTTGGTAAATCCTTTGCCAAGGAGATATTTAGATAGGGTATCATACCAAGCTCTAGGTGCTTGCTTAAGCCCATACAAGGCTTTGTCCAAATTATATACATGATCTGGAAATTTTGGATGCTCAAAACCAGGTGGTTGAGACACAAATACTTTCTCATTTAGAACTCCATTCAAGAAGGCCCTTTTGACATCCATTTGGAACACTTTCATCTTTTTGAATGAGGCATAGGTAAGGAACAACCTTTTAGCTTCCAATCTAGCAACAGGGGCAAATATTTCATCATAGTCAATTCCCTCTTCTTGTCTGTACCCTTGAGCAACTAATCTAGCTTTGTTTCTGACTATAATGCCTTCTTCATTCATTTTGTTTCTAAAGACCCAGCTTGTCCCAATGACAGTTTGGTTTTTAGGTTTGGGAACAAGCTTCCAAACCTTGTTTCTTTCAAATTGTTCCAATTCTTCTTCCATTGCTTCAATCCAATCTGGGTCTTGAAGGGCTTCATTTATCTTCTTGGGTTCTATTTGGGAGATGAAGGCACTCATTAAAGAGTCATAAACAGGCATATTTGGAGGAATGTCCATCTTATGTATTGGAAGGTCAATATAGATGTTGTTGTTTGGTGGAATGATATGGGTAATAGTTTCAGGTTGAGGAATTGAATGACTGGTGTTGCAACATGGTTGGATGGGGTTATTTTCAAGGGAATTTTGATGGATGGATGAAGGTAAGTTGACAGGTGCATCATAGCTGTCAGATGCACCTTTGCTGTTGAGTTGGGATTCTTGGTTGTCAGACACAATAAGGTGTGTATTAGTGTCTTTGGGCACCATATAAGGAAGGGAAGGTGAATCTTCTTCAGGAATGAGATTTGAGGGGTCATGCACAGGAGACACCTCAGGTAGATTGTCTAAATTGCTAACAACTTCATCAAAATCACACAATTCAGTGTGGCTTTGATCATTGTTTTCATCAAAGTCAACATGGATTGATTCTTCTACAACAAGTCTCCTTTTGTTGTAAACTCTGTAGGCTTTGCTGGTGTTAGAGTATCCAAGAAAGATTCCTTCATCACTTTTTGAATCAAACTTATCAAGGTTGTTTTTCCCATTGTTATGAATAAAGTATCTACATCCAAAGCCATGGAAGTATGAAATGGTTGGTGTTCTACCATTCCATAGCTCATAGGGAGTCTTGGTGTGAAACTTGTTGATGAGAGTCTTGTTCTGGACATACACAGCAGTGGTGACTGCTTCTCCCCAAAAGTATTTAGGGAGGTTGTTCTCTGACAGCATAGTTCTTACTGCTTCACAGATTGTTCTGTTCTTTCTTTCAGCAACCTCATTTTGCTGTGGTGTTCTTGGAGCAGAAAAGTTGTGCTCAATCCCTTTTTGATCACAATATTCTTCAACACCAGTGTTTTCAAACTCCTTACCATGGTCAGATCTAATTTTGATGATGGATAGACCCTTTTGGTTTTGAATTTTGTTGAACAGTTTGACCAGTTGTTCTAAGGTTTCCCTTTTGGATTCAAGAAGGATGATCCAAGTGAATCTAGTGTTGTCATCAACTACCACTAGTGAGTATCTCTTTCCACCAAGAGATCTGGTTCTGATAGGTCCAAAGAGATCCATGTGGAGTAATTGGAGGGGTTTTGAAGTATCTAATCTGGTTTTGGCAGTGAAGGAGGTTTTCTTTTGCTTGTCACATTGACAGGCCTTGCAAAGATTGTCCTTTTTGAAGTGAATTTTGGGTAGGCCTTTTACTAGGTTAGAATTGGTAAGTTTGGAGATACTTTTGAGGTTGAGGTGAGCCAATCTTTTGTGCTATAGCCATGACATATCAGATTGACTATAGGAGAGTAGGCAATGAGCATTTGATGATTCCACAACTTCCAAGTTTAGACAGTAGAGGTTTCCTTTTCTGATTCCAGTGAGAATTGGTTTGTTGTTGACATCTTTGATAGTGCAGTGGTTTTTGGAACATACAACATAATATCCCTTATCACAAATTTGACTAATGCTAATCAAATTGTGCTTGAGACCTTCTACATAAGACACATTAGTAAAAATAATGTCTTTAGTAACAAGGTTTCCTGATCCTTTGACTTTGGCTTCCTGAGTTATCACCAAAAGATACATTTGGACCATTCTTAGGGACATATTGTTGTAACCACTCTTTGTTGAAGGTTATGTGTCTGCTGCATCCACTGTCCAAGTACCATATTCCTTTCCTAGGTTCTTACAAATCAGAAAAATAAATTTATGGTACCCTTTTATTCTTTTGGGTCCAAAGGATTAGAATTTCTTTGGTACCCTAGCTTTGTTCATTGCCCTCTTTCCAAAATACTAGTTTAGGGCATTGTAATATCCCATGATCTGCAACATATAGGGTGTGGGAGCAGTAGGTTGGGATTGGTTAAAGAAATGGTTGGGAGAAAATGATTGGTTTTGGTTATGGTGAAACTGAGTGTGGCTTTGAGAGATGTTTGAGTGAGATGATCTTGGAGAGGTATTTTGATTAGCATGACTCTTTACATTTGAGTATTGCCAGTTGGGTCTTTGATATATGGAGTATGGGTGATGGTTATAGAATCTTTGTTGTCTAGGTGATCTCTGCTGTCCATCAAATCTTGGCTGTCTGGGGAATCTTGGCTGTCTAGAAGATCTCTGCTGTCCAGTGGATTTTTGCTGATTGTTCTTCACTTGCTCATTGATTCCTTTTCTTTGCCAGATGTATTTGCCTTTATTTGCTTGTTTTTCTTTCCCTTTAGGTTCACTTGAGCTGGCTTCATGGGTTTCATTGATGTGACTGGAGCTAGCTTCATTTATTTCTCCCTTTTTCTTTGAGTCCTCCTTTGTCTGAATGGGATAGACATTTTCTTGGGCTTTGACATAGTTCATACTTTCAAGAACCATTTTGTCAATAGCCCTTTCATCAGTGAGAGGGGTATAGGTTTTCATAGTGGGATTGTTGGCTCCAATCCCAGACTTGTCACTAGGATGTCTCTGGTTGTAGCTGAACAATGAGAAGGCTTCTTCTGACTTGTTCCAGGACTCAATCTTCTTTCTAAGAGATTCATTCTCTTTTTCAAGGTTGATGGTTTTTTGGTTGTTTTCCAGAGATCTTGAATTCTCAGCTGTCAGCTCACTATTTGCCTTTTCAAGCATAAGGCATTGCTCTTTCAGCCCTTGGTTGTTTCTTTCAAGGTGTTCAATGGTTTTACTTTGGGATAGGTTATCAGTGAGCCATGAAGCAAAACTAGTTTGGTGTCTTTTAATTTGAATTAAAAGGGTGCTAACTAATTATTTAAATTCTTCATTATTTAAAGAGTTAAACTGAGGTACCTATTTTAGTTCTTCAGCAACAGCTAAGGCTTCAAGGTCTTCTTCACTGTCTGAATCTTCATCATCTCCTGTCATTAGGCATATCATTGCTTCTTCTCCTTCACTTTCAGAATCACTGAAGTCAAATTCCTAATCACTGAACTTGGATGAGTCAGCAATCATTACTTGTTCTTTGTTTTTCTCATTCTTCTTTTTGGTGCAGTTGTAGCAGCTGCATCTTGAACTGTGAATGATCTCCTTGGAGTAGGAGAATTTCTTAGCTGTCTGATTGTCCTTAGGTTTCTTTGGTTCAGGACATTCAGATGAGTAATGACCAGGCTTTTTACAGTTGAAGCATTCAACTTTCTTTTTATGGTTCTCTTGTTCAGAAGTGGATGGGCTGTAACTTCACTCAAATGTCTTCTTATGGGCTCTCAGGGTATTTCTGACAGCCATGGATATAAGACTTGGTAGGTCTCCTTGAGAGAGGTTGTTTGAGGGGTGTTTTACTTTCTGAAGGGAAATAAGAACCATGGAGTCTATATCTTGTTGAGTGATGGGTTTGTGAGTGATTTCTTGGGCAGCTAAGGCAAGGGTTTGTGAGATAGAAGGAACAGGTTGAAGTTTTATCATTCCTTTTAGTTCATAGGCTTCAAGCTTTCCAAAGTATTGCTCAACAGTCATGGTGCTCCATTCTGCACCTTCTCTTATAGGTAAGGCTACCTTCTCATATTATTGGGGAAGGTTGAAATATATTTTGAGGCATAGATCTTGGTTCTCAAATGTTTTTCCATGGTCAGCAATGGATCTGACCAGATCTTCAAACCTTGGTTTGGCAGCACTCACCTTTTCACCAGGGTAGAACTTAAAATTGTCAAGTTATCTAAGCAGATTGTACAAGTTTTGGATTCTAACACTGGTGTGTTTCTGGAATTTGGTATGGATAAGTTCCCATGCTGCCTTTGCAATTGGCTCTTTGGCAATTTCTTGTGCTAGAGAGTCATTCACACTCTTTTGAAGTATGTTTTTGACTTTAAGATTAGCACTAATTAATTGTCTTTCAGATTCAGTCAAGCATTCTGGGGATTTCATTTTACTGCCCCCACCATTTGTATCAAGTGTGACAGGGCAGGTTACTTCATTTTCTAGAACATACCAGTTCCAGATGTTGTTTGCATCAAGGTAGGTTTTTATTTTTGATGCACAGATTTCAAAGGATCCACAGTCATCAATGTGTGGAATATCTTTCTCATTATTTCTCCTTGGTTGAGGCATGGTGGGTTAAGAATTGATCCTTCACAAGTTGTTAGACTTTTGTAGGTGAAGACAAGCTCTGATACCAATTGAAAGGTCCTGTTTGCTTAATCAACAAATTGATGATTAGACAGTTAAGCTTTGACAGCTGAGGTGAATTCTTAGCTATCAGATATTAACTGATTTAAAAGGTAAGAGTGTAATGTGCAGCGGAATAAATAGTGTTGAAATAATGTAAAGACAAGTGATTAGTGTATGTGTATGTAGGTGTGTGTGTGTGTTGTGTGATAATACCAAATGACACAAGAGATTTAAGGTGGTTCAGAGTTCACTCCTCCTACGTCCACCCTCACTGTCAACCTTGACAAGTGAGATCAATCCACTAAATCTAGTTCCCTTTAAGATTACAATGGTTGATTAGGCAAGTTCCTTGAACCTCCTCTTCCTAATTAGTACAGTCAATTAGGGATTTGCTTGTTACGAAGCAAATTACAATAAACACTTAAAGTCAGTCTTAAGTGGTTTACAAAGTAGTTTATACACCTGAATTACAGTTACAAGTGTCTCAGATTGTTTGATTGTTGGTTGCAGGTTTTGAAGGTGTGCAAGGGTTGAAGAGAAGGTTGTAGAAGTTGTGTGTTGAAGGGCAATGCCTTCAGTCTTGAAGGTTTCCTTTTATAGGCTTGAATATAGCCGTTGGAGGAGACAAGGTAGTAAATGCATGTGGGTGAAACAGTGATTGCATTTAGGGCCTTGTTGACTGGATGATGACAGGCTGGAATCTGCAACCATTGTATATGATCTTCATGGAGATGAGCTGGCAACATCTGTTGAGGAAATTGGGCAAGGCACATCTTGGTCATCACAGAGATACATCATTGCTGTTGTCTTTGAAGATAATAGCTGTCAGAGGGATGAGACCTCTGCTGTCGAGAACCTTAGCTGTCAGGCTTAGTTATTTGAGTTGTAGGTTTAGGTGTCAAGGAATTGGGTGGGTGACATGTAATGATCATTATGTAATTAAATACATTGATTTATATGATTGGTCTTTGTTTGATCATTGCTGTCCAGTTGATTTATGAGATGTGCAGTTTGAGTCATGGCTGTCCAATGTTCATGAGTTATCTTGGCTGTCAGATAACATTGGATTGGATATGTTTCTTTGTCAAAACCATATATAACTATGTGGTTTACATAGTTAGGTCCTAACAAACCGAATGTTTTTTTTTGGTGTGGAGGAAAACGCAAGTACGGCCATTGTTATGCTAGGCATGGTGAGCTTACAACTTAAATCAAGATGGTATTTATAGTACTTCATCTGTATAAAGAATATATTTGTTTATATTTTATTATTTTAAAACCCTAAGTCGAAACCTATCCTATACACAACCACCCACTTCCACCTCTCCACCTCCAACATCACCATCGGCTCAACCATCCTTGGCCGAAACTCTTACTTCGCCACACAACATCAAAACTCTACTCCTAAATCACCACCACCATCGACTCAACCCCTTAGCCAAAAACTCTCCTTATCCAACCTCCTTCTCGTCCAACGAAGACCATCACCCTCGGCTCAACCCCTTGGCCGAAACTCCTCCTTCTCCAAACTCCTATCTAAAAAAACAGCCCTATTATATTAAATTAAGCTCTCCTTGTCAAAACCCTTTGCTTCCGTCACCATAAAAAAGTCTCTCCTCTAACCCTCCACCCTCGGCACAACCCAAAGCTAAAAACCCTTCTCCACCCTCTATATATCCCAAACCCTAATTATACATCCGCCTCTCCTCCATAACCACACACCATCAAAACTCCATCATTTTAAATAATATCACCCTCGGCATATGTCGAAACCCACAGACTAACACCCTTGGCATCTTATGACCTCCACACCAAATGATCAACAACCTGTTCAAACAAACTGGCCTCTTATGGTCTCCACTCACCACCAATTCAACAAACTGTTACACCACATGATCAACCCCATGTTCAAAAACCTGTCTCACAACTTACCTCCTAACTTGTCTCACAACCTGCCTCACAACCTGCCTCATAACTTACCTCCCAACTTGTCTCACAATCTGTCTCTCAACGTGCCTCACAACCTCTCTCACAATCTACCTCTCAACCTGCCTCACAATCAATCTCGCATCACTTCCACATATACACTCTGTACCACAACCTATGCCTCTTCTACATACACACACCAGATACATATCCTACTTCACCCGCTCGCTAGAGCCCGTTTCATCTCATCACTCTTCAAGATTGTACTTTTCCAAGGATCATTCATCTTGTAGGGGCATATAAGGAATATACTTGTATATATTTTATTAGTAAAGATTCTGCTAGATCATGTATTAGTTACTTTCTTAATATGATCACTATTGTATAGTTTCCTTAATTGATGTATCTATACTAGTTTAGGAACCACTCCTCCTTTTGTATAAATATATGTACCTATTGTTATTAATAAATTTGTGTCATTAATATCAACTCTCTCTCACCCATATATGAAATAACTTCGTCTAACCAGCTTTTATTTTATTAGTTTTTACGTCATCTTTTCCAAAATGAATGGCAACACTTAAGGGAGGAAGAACGGTGGACTCTTATTTATGAGAGGGGGGGGGTAGTAGGAATTCTCTTATTTGATCTCAAGTTTTTTTTTGGACAAAAGGAGAACGGTACGATACCTCCGTAGATTTTATTAATGAAGATGCAAATTACAAACATGGTGGGGGACATTAGATCTAGTATTTCATCCGTGAAAAAAAAAAAGAAAGATAGAAAGAAAAAGAAAAAGAAAAAGAAAAAGAAAAAGAAAAAGAAAAAGAAAAAGAAAAAGAAGAAGAAGAAGAAGATTGGGTAGGCAATCTAACTAAAAAGAAATCATACAACAACATAAAAACTAGTAGGCATAAGCTAACCAAATTATCACAGAAGCAACAAACAACATCCTCAAGTTCAGAAGACTAACACTCCACCCCTCATTTAACTGAGATTTTTTATTCGTAGTTAACCCAACATTTAGCCCTTATAAGCCAATGGTATAGCTTCCAATGGAATTGATTTCCTTAAAGTTATCCCCATCCGTTCACTCATATCAATATCCTTACTTTTAACTCCATCAGTTAATTTCCAATCAAACTTGTGCAAGATCGAACCCAAAGCAAACGGAAGCACACGAGAGGCAAGTGGAATAGCAGGGCACATTCTTCTACCCGATCCAAATGGTATGAACTCAAAATGTTGGCCCTTATAATCCATCATGCTTTGCTCTAAGAACCTCTCCGGCTTGAATTCCAATGGGGTTTTCCATGTCTTTGGATCTCGCCCAATGGCCCACACGTTCACGAGGATTTGTGTCTCCTTAGGGATATTGTAGCCTAGCGTGTGGCAAGAATCCATGGCTTTGTGTGGGACTAAGAATGGGAGTGGTGGATGGAGCCTTAGAGTTTCCTTTATCACTGCTTTGAGGTATGGTAGGTCTTCTATGTGTTTTTCTTGAAGCTTTTCATTTGGAGAAAGAAGTCCTCTTAGCTCGGATTGGACTTCGTGGAGTGTGGTTGGGTTGTGGAGAAGCTCAGCCATTGGCCACTCTAGTGTGCTTGTAGTTGTGTTCGTTCCTGCAGTGAACATCTCCTAAAATGTTTTCCTAAGTTAGAATACAATTAGAGAGAGAGAGAGAGAGAGACTTACAAACACAATAGTATTTATCGTCAAAGACGAGAACCTAGAGGGACCTTCAATCCCATCTCCGCGATACTCCAAAAGAACATCTAAGAAGTCCTTCTTCTTCTTTTCACTAGGGTCATTCTCCATGCTATCCATTCTCTCCTTAATGAAATCTCCTGCAATATCAAAGGCCTTGTTCACATGAAATTGGGTCTTCGTCCTTATACCTTGTGGATCAAGCCTTTTTAAGATAGGCAAATAATCAGCAACGTTAGGCTTTCCTACAAATTCCATCACTTTGCCTGCATGGTAAAAGAACTTCGCCCCTCTATCCAATTTTGGATCTAAAAGATACCTTGAGAACATCAAATTCCCAATAAGATTAAATGCCATCAAGAAAAAGAACCTTCCAACATCAATAGTACTATTAGCACCCTCCCCAGCCTCATCTTCTATAAATTTCACCATTTGATCAATACAACGACTGCGGACCCCACTAGAAGCGTCCAAACGGCTATTCACAAAGAACTCCGTGGTGGACAAGCGCCTCAACATACGCCATTGTGGGCCATATTGTTGGGTTACGAGGGATCCCTCGTTTCGAAAGTCACCTGAACGGAATATTCTGTGATGGGCCGAGCCCAATACCTCGCTACGAGCTAGGGGCCCAACAGGCCCACCAAAGGACCAAGTATGAAGGATCCGATCAAGACCGGGGTTAGGGCCCGTCTAACAACAGATGGCGGTCGTCGCCATTGAGCGACCAAGCCCATCCAAGCGACGAGCCAATACACCCATGAGCAAAGGTTTGGGCTTTAGCCCGTCGTTACGTCAGGAAAAGGTCGTCGCCACTGAGTTACGACCCACCTAACGATGAGCCTGCCCACCACAAAGAACCGATCTCACCCAAGAGTGAGCGTCGTCACTGAACGACCAACTCTCTCTGATTGCTTGCTCGTCGAGTCATCTCTCAAGAGGACGACCTGATTAGACGCACGGCTACAGGTCGTCCCTCCAATTAAGCTTCCTCAACAAGCTTGATTAATAAGCTAATTTGGGATAATGTCAGACCTACCACAGTGCTTTGTTACACGTGCAATCATGTAACCAGTAATAACACCAAAAGGTGTGAAGGTTGACTTTCCTTTATAAGCTAAGCTACTTATCAGTGTCAGGCATTGCAGAGTCCTTATTCAGGCGGACCAACCCCAGCGTGACATGTGTACGCTTAGGTGACAGAGCCGATCCAACGGTTGACATCCACCCTATCCAACGGTTTAGATAAAAACCCTAATATCATTCTATCCACTATAAATATGGGAACAAAACATGGACAAAGGTAATGCTTTACTGCATATTTACGTAATCTCACACTTCCCATATTATTTGGCACCACTTTCCAGTCCATCAACTGATTCTCACGCCGGAGGGGCTTGCCGGAAGACCCCCGGCGCAGTTTCACAGTTGTTTTAAGGTGTTGTGCAGATCACAAAGCTAGCTCAATCTTCGCTGGACACGATTACTGAGCCCAAGACACATTCCTGCGCGATCAGATTGGTTCCATTGCCGGGAATCGTTTGTCAGTGATCTTCAAGAACAAAAATACAGCCGGAAAAGTCTGGAAGAATGGAGTCAGATGGACACACGGCAAGCAAATCCACCGGAGACCAAGATATACTACCTCCTCCTCCTCCTCCTCCTCAAGGCCAACAACAAAACCCTAGACCACCCTCTCCACCTAGGAACCCTAATTTAAGGGTTACCAGGTCACAAGGGGTGGTTGATGACACAGGCCTTCAAACAGCTAGAAGGAGGGAGAAGAGACCAGCTCCAAAGAGACATCGACGACCTCCACTGGAAAGGAGACCTGAGGTAACTACTGAACGTCGTGTGGGAGGCCCATCCAACCCACACCTCGACAGAGCTGCTTTCCTCATCGAAAGATCAAATGCCCTTAAAGAATTCCTACAAATCCAGAATGAACTCATCCAAATGGCGGCGTCGCAAGCCCCACAGGCGTCCCACCATACTATCTCATCTGGAAGAAGAAAGAACCGGAGGAGAGAAGTTCGTTGAGATGACGACGTTACTGGAGAAGAACGAGTGGTACCCCAGATTGACCTCAGAGACCACATTAATCAACGCCGTAGTGAAGGAGCACCCTCCCAGTAACGACGAGATGGGGAGATAGACGCTCGTAGAGTAATGGCAGTCGAAAATCCAGACGCAAATCAGAACCAAGTGGTTCAAGGTTGTCTAGGGACACCCTCGTTGATAAACGAACGGGCACCGACCTATAGGGAGAGAACCCGAACTCCCCCTCGTCGCGAACGAGAGCTATCCAGATCGTACAGACCATCTCCATCGCCGAGCTTCAGAGGGGAGAGATCCATCTCACGACGACTAGCTCCCACAGAGAGGCAACGATCTAATACCGTTGCCCGGGGGGCCTCGTCAAGATAGGATCCCCCCAGCCGGCCCAGCAGGAGAAGTTGATATGAGAGAATTCTTGAGACTCAAGCGTCAGGTAGAAGAACTGACAAACAAAAGAAACAAGGTCGATAGCGACGACTCAGAAGATGATTGTGGTACCATGAATCCCCTGGCTCCTTGGATGCTAGAGACGGGACCTCCTGAACCAGGCTTTAAACTTCCCGACTTGAAACAATATAACGGCTCTACGAGTGCCATTGATCACATACAACATCTCGAAGCCCAGATGTATGTAGTGGCAAGAGCCTCAGGCCACGACGATGTCATGTGTAAGGCCCTCACAAGCACGCTGACTGACGCTGCTTTACGATGGTTTAGGAGCCTACCTAAGGGAAGCATTGAATCGTGGAAGCAAATGAGAAAAAAAAATTTGGGAAGGTTTGCAATGGCGGGAGATCGTCGTAAGACTATCAACGATCTCAGTAACATTTCGCAAGGAGCCGGCGAAAGCTCTATGAGCTATTTCAAAAGGTTTAAGAAGTTAGTGGACCAAATTGATGAAGATCTGACTGATAGGGAAATTATCAATTGTTTCAGACACGGTGTTGTTTCCTCCAGTCTGGACTACGAATTGCAAGTCCACCCAGCCAAATCCCGAAAAGATCTCTACGCCAAAGCGTATGCTGTCGCCGAGGCTGAGGAGAGAAAGTTACAAAGAGAAGGAAAGGCTGTTGACGAGGTTGAAACGGCAAAATCTAAAAAGGACAAGGCTGGAGAAAAAGGAAAGAACAAACAGGTTAAGGCTGAAAAGGTCCCAGAGTCGTATACTCCTCTAACAGTGTCACGAGCTGAAATCTTAAGCAATGTTGATTTTGGACCGGCACCAAAAATGAACCCCAACGGGAAGGGGAAGAAAAATAAGAACAAGTATTGTGAATACCACAGAGATAAGGGTCATGACACGGAGGAATGCTTCAGTTTGAAGAAAATCATTCAGAGGTGGATCGATGATGGTCGTCTCCAGGAATATGTGAGGAAAGATCGTCAAGCAGCCAACACTCGAGTTGCTAATGACGGCCCTCCTGAGAGGCAGCCAAGGATGGTCTTGGTTATTTCTGAAGAGACGAGCAAGAATCAAATTAAGAGCGCAATCTACCATCTCAAGAAAGCCCCTCATGTTCCCCAGAAGTCGGAGATTCCAAATGATGTGATAAGATTTTTTCCCTACGAGTTAGCCGCCAACCCATTGGCTCGTCAACAGACGCTGGTCATCCCCGGCTTCATTGACAACTGTGAATCAGGGAGAATTTTAATTGATACTGGAGCGACCAGGGACATTTTGTTTTACAACGTCTACCAATGAATGGGTCTACCCGATAGCCGCCTAAGCCCTTACTTAGGTCGTCTAGAGGGATTAACTAACCATCAAGTAGACGCCAAGGGCCAGATCGACCTTCCAGTCGACATTGGAGAACACCCGTTGCGAACCATCAAAACTGTGACTTTTGTTGTGATCGATGTCGTCAGCGACTATCATCCGATCCTAGGCCAACCCGGCCAGGCAACCTTAGGGATCGTCGCTTCAGTCCCTCACCAACGGGTTAAATTTCCTACAATTTCTGGAGTCGGATGTGTGCTGGGGACGGCCCCAGAATTTCTGGAACATGTGTTGAAGGCGAAGCGAACGGTAGAAATAGACGACCCAGACCATGTTGTGAAACTCTCTAAGTCGGTCAAGAAAACGACGACCTCTTATGCAAGTGTTTCAACAATCAAGTGTGTAGACGGCCCAGAAGCCTTCGCTGAAGTATTCATGGACGACCAAATTGCGGAACCACAACTTTTGGTCACCCAGGAATCGGGGGCCGAGCTAGATAATTTGATCGACGAAGAGGTTCCAGACCTGACCCCTGAGGCAAGAAGAAAAATCAAAGAAATTGTCATTGAATCATGGACTTTAGAGATGATGCTTCCGAGATGAAGCCGGACGACGAGCTAGTTGAACTGGTCATTAACCCTAGCTATCCAGAGCAGAAAATCAAACTAGGGTCTCAGTTATCCACTGAGGAGAGGGAAGAGATAATCTCCCTACTCAAACAGAACCTCGATGTTTTCGCCTGGAGAGTGGAAGATATGAAGGGTATCAGAGAGGACGTGGCAGTTCACAGGCTCGGAGTGAACCCTACCATGAAATTCAAGGAACACTACCAGAAACAGGTGTTTTAGCGACGGAATAATCAGCGACGGACTTATTCCGTTGCTAAATAGCGGCGGAATATAAGCTTTAGCGTCGGAATTATTTTGGCGTCAAATTTAGCGACAGAATTTAATTCCGCCGCTAATTTCCGCCGCTAAAACGAATATTCCTCGAATATTCGTTTAACTACCGCCACTATTTTCGCGGTTGATTTACCGACGGAATATTCCGCCGCTAAATCTTTATCAGCGGCGGAAGTATTCCGCCGGTGGAAATATATCATTTTTTATTTTTTTTATTTATCAGCGTCGGAAATATTCCGACGGTGAAATTAAAATATTTTTTATTTTTTTTTTGGAATATTACACCGACGGAATATTTCCGCCGCTGAATAATTAATTTTTTTTAATTTATCAGCGCCGGAAATATTCCGACGGTGAAATTAAATGTTTTTTTTTTTGATTAAACACTGACGGAATATTTTCGCCGCTGATAAGTTAATATTTTTTATTTATCAGCGACGGAAATATTCCGTTGCTGATAATAAAATGAAATTTTTGTTTATTTTTAGAACTAAATAACAAAATATCAAAATAAAAAACATTAAAATATCATAAATATTTATGATATTTTTGAAAAAATAAATAAATCATAAATATTTATTAATTTTAATTTAATAAATAACATTATTTTTTTATGTAAAATATGAAAGTTATTTTAAATTACTCTAAAAAAAATAAATATGAGTCAATAAATATTATTTTTGAAAAAATAAATACCACATAAATATTTATTAATTTTAATTTAATAAATATCATTCTTTATAATTATATAAAACATGAAAATTATTTTAAATTACACTAAAAAAATAAATATGAGTCAATAAATACACTATACCCTATACCCTATATATACACTATACCATATACCCTATACCCTATACCCTATACACCATACCATATACCCGATACCCGATACCCTATACCGTATACCCTATACACTATACCCGATACCCTATACCCTATACCCTATACACTATACCATATACCCTATACCCTATACCCTATACACTATACCCTATACACTATACCCTATACACTATACACTATACACTATACACTATACCCTACTTCCTATACCCTATACCCTATACCCTATACACTATACCCTATACCCTATACCCTATACCCTATACACTATACACTATACCCTATACACTATACCCTATACACTATACCCTATACCCTATACCCTATACACTATACATTATACCCTATACCCTATAGCCTATACCCTATACCCTATACACTATACACTATACACTATGCACTACACCCTACACCCTATACCCTATACCCTATACACTATACACTATACACTATACACTATACACTATACACTATACACTATACACTATACACTATACCCTATACCCTATACACTATACCCTATACCCTATACACTATACCCTATACCCTATACCCTATACCCTATACCATATACACTATACCCTATACCCTATACACTACACACTAATTAATCCTAAACCCTAACCCCTAACCCCTAAACCCTAAACCCTAAACCCTTATAAACCCTAACCCCTAAACCCTAACCCGTGCAATGTAAGGGCACTGGAGAAACTATCAATGACAAGGACCGCTGCCCACAATGCAAGGGCAAAAAGGTTGTACATGAGAAGAAGGTCTTGGAAGTGGTTGTGGAGAAGGGTATGCAAAATGGACAGAAAATTACATTCCCAGGAGAAGCCGATGAAGCTCCTAACACTCTTACTGGAGACATAGTCTTTGTATTACAACAGAAAGAGCACCCAAAGTTCAAGCGAAAGGGTGATGACAGGGGCAAATTATACATCCACTTCTCGGTCGACTTCCCAAAATCCTTGACTTCCGAACAATGCAAGGCCCTAGAGGGTGTGCTGCCTCCTAAGCCTTCATCGCAGATGACAGATATGGAGCTTGATGAGTGCGAGGAGACAACCCTTCACGATGTCAACATTGAAGATGAAGATGATGACATGCACGGTGGTGGGGGCCAGAGAGTGTAGTGTGCTCAGCAGTAATGATGTGGGTCTTTGTTTTCTGGATATCTTAGTTATGACTTATGAGACAATAATCTCCAGAGTGTTGTCTAATAGTTGGTTAGTTCCTAGTTTTGGACTAATCTTGTTTTTGTTTTATTTTGGATAAAAAATTTAAAATTGTATGCAATTTACCAATTTGGGAATAGCTCCAAGAACACTTGCAATTCTTATATATAGGATTTAAGGCTTCCGGATGGTTACGCGTCTAACATTGGTAATCGTGTCAATGTAGAGGAGGGGAAAGTGTGGTTTGAAGAGTCACGATTGCCACGCTTTTGCCGGATAGGCTACTTCCGATTGCTCTCGGGGTCTCTTTGTCCGACAATATCTCGGTGGCGTTAACAGAGTTAAATGAGTTTTTCCGAGCGTTAACATCGACCACACTGCGTGTTGATCAAATGAAAAAGCTTGAGGAGAGCATCGTAGTGACTTTGTGCAAACTTGAGAAGATATTTCCTCCTTCATTCTTTGATTCTATGGAGCATTTACCGGTCCACTTGGCATACGAAGCTAGAGTCGGTGGTCCAGTTCAATACAGATGGATGTATCCATTTGAGAGGTAATTGAATTTATTCTATTTCTAAATAATTTGAGCATTAACAATATACCTTCTTTAACATTATTTATGTTTTAATCTACGAATGACTTTTAGGTATATAGGCCAATTGAAAAGGAAGATGAGCAATAGGGCCATGGTCGAGGCCTCAATTTCAGAGGCTGTTATCATAGATGAGATTGTTGCCTTTGTCGAAACATATTTTCCTCCTGATGTTGATACGAGATTGACTAGGGTTGGCCGCAATTACGATGGTGGTTTTCCGTCTAAGGGAAACATCTCTGTATTTTCATCCCCTGGTCGGTTCCTCGGCAAACGGGTTGGTACGCGTACGTTAACCGCTAAAGAGTTTGCGGTTAAAGTGTTTTTCATCTACATGAGTTTCCTCAAAATCCAAATGGAAATTGAGTTACAAATATGTGCCATTATTTAGGGTTTTTAGGGTTTCATGTGTCCCGATCTTGTAAAAAATGGTATACGGATACCTCGTTTATTTTTTTTTAATTTTTTTCTACATTCTAGATGACATTTAAAGTGTTTTTCATCTACATGAGTTTCCTCAAAATCCAAATGGAAATTGAGTTACAAATATTTGCCATTATTTAGGGTTTTTAGGGTTTCATGTGTCCCGATCTTGTAAAAAATGGTATACGGCTACGTCGTTTATTTTTTTTTATTTTTTTCTACATTCTAGATGACATTTAAAGCGTTTTTATCTCTATGACAATCCTCAAAATCCAAATGGAAATTGAGTTACAAATATGTGCCATTATTTAGGGTTTTTGGGATTTTACGTGTCCCGATCTTGTAAAAAATGGTATACGGATACCTAGTTTATTTTTTTTTTATTTTTTCATACATTCTAGATGACATTTAGAGTGTTTTTCATCTACATGAGTTTCCTCAAAATCCAAATTAAAATTGAGTTACAAATATGTGCCATTATTTAGGGTTTTTAGAGTTTCATGAGTCCCGATCCTGTAAAAAATGGTATACGGATACCTCGTTTATTTTTTTTAATTTTTTTCTACATTCTAGATGACATTTAAAGTGTTTTTCATCTACATGAGTTTCCTCAAAATCCAAATGGAAATTGAGTTACAAATATGTGCCATTATTTAGGGTTTTTAGGGTTTCATGTGTCCCGATCTTGTAAAAAATGGTATACGGCTACCTCGTTTATTTTTTTAAAAAATTTTTTCTACATTCTAGATGACATTTAAAGTGTTTTTCATCTACATGAGTTTCCTCAAAATCCAAATGGAAATTGAGTTACAAATATGTGCCATTATTTAGGGTTTTTAGGGTTTCATGAGTCCTAATCCTGTAAAAAAATGGTATACGGATACCTCGTTTATTTTTTTTTAATTTTTTTCTACATTCTAGATGGCATTTAAAGTGTTTTTCATCTACATGAGTTTCCTCAAAATCCAAATGGAAATTGAGTTACAAATATGTGCCATTATTTAGGGTTTTTAGGGTTTCGTGGGTCCCGATCCTGTAAAAATTGGTATACGGCTACCTCGTTTATTTTTTTTAATTTTTTTCTACATTCTAGATGACATTTAAAGTGTTTTTCATCTACATGAGTTTCCTCAAAATCCAAATGGAAATTGAGTTACAAATATGTGCCATTATTTAGGGTTTTTATGGTTTCATGTGTCCCGATCTTGTAAAAAATGGTATACGGCTACCTCGTTTATTTTTTTTAATTTTTTTCTACATTCTAGATGACATTTAAAGTGTTTTTCATCTACATGAGTTTCCTCAAAATCCAAATGGAAATTGAGTTACAAATATGTGCCATTATTTAGGGTTTTTAGGGTTTCATGTGTCCCGATCTTGTAAAAAATGGTATACGGATAGCTCGTTTATTTTTTTTTTTTCTACATTCTAGATGAAATTTAAAGTGTTTTTCATCTACATGAGTTTCCTCAAAATTCAAATGGAAATTGAGTTACAAATATGTGCCATTATTTAGGGTTTTTATGGTTTCATGTGTCCCGATCTTGTAAAAAATGGTATACGGTTACCTCGTTTATTTTTTTTTAATTTTTTTATACATTCTAGATGACATTTAAAGTGTTTTTCATCTCTATGACAATCCTCAAAATCCAATTGGAAATTGAGTTACAAATATGTGCCATTATTTAGGGTTTTTAGTGTTTCATGAGTCCCGATCCTGTAAAAAATGGCATACGGATACCTAGTTTATTTTTTTTTTAATTTTTTTCTTCATTCTAGATGACATTTAAAGTGTTTTTCATCTACATGAGTTTCCTCAAAATCCAAATGGAAATTGAGTTACAAATATGTGCCATTATTTAGGGTTTTTAGGGTTTCATGTGTCCCGATCTTGTAAAAAATGGTATACGGCTACCTCGTTTATTTTTTTTTAATTTTTTTCTACATTCTAGATGACATTTAAAGTGTTTTTCATCTACATGAGTTTCCTCAAAATCCAAATGGAAATTGAGTTACAAATATGTGCCATTATTTAGGGTTTTAGTGGTTTCATGAGTTCCGATCCTCTAAAAAATGGTATACGGATACCTCGTTTATTTTTTAATTTTTTTCTACATTCTAGATGACATTTAAAGTGTTTTTCATCTACATGAGTTTCCTCAAAATCCAAATGGAAATTGAGTTACAAATATGTGCCATTATTTAGGGTTTTTGGGATGTGTCTCGTATGGATCCACACGAGACACATCTCGTGTGGATACACACGATATACATCTCGTGTATATCCACACGAGATACATCTCGTGTGGATCCATACAAGATGAGTGAAGAATTAGGCAAAACCCATTACCAAAACATCAACAACCATCATCATCATCAACACGAAACAACCGATTACTAAAACCTGAATATTCAATCAAATGAAAGGGCCCTTATAATGGTGGACGGAGATAAATCTCGTGTAAAATCACACAAGATTCTTCTCGTGTGAGTTCACACGAGATAAACTGAAAAGAGCGTTCTTCGTTATACTGGACGCATCAATGGCGTCACTAACAATCCCTTTGAAATCAGAACCTCCTTTTCCAACAATCAATGCTCCAATTACTTCAAACCCTTTCAAAAAAAGTGTCCTCAAATCATCTGCACGGAAAAAATTTAACTAAATCAATCACAAACGCACAGGCAAACAAAGAATCAGATGATTGGGAGTTAGGGTTACCCGATTCTCTCGACGAAATCGGGTGAAAAGGGTCGGAGGGGTGGGTGTGAATGCACCTGAAGGTGGATATTACTGTGAGGGGAGAGACGAAGGGAGAACCTATCAACCATTGGAGACCTGCTTCGTTGTTGATGATGATCTTGTTCGCAGTGTCCATGGGTGAAGGATTGGAATATTCCTGCAAAGTGTGTCGTGTGAATATACACGGGATAAGGAGAAAATCTCGTGTAGACACACACGAGACGGGCAAGGGAAAAATTGGAATATTTCGTTCCCCGTATTTTTCGTTCCTTGTATTTAGTATTTACCTCTTAACTACGACGAGGTTGGGGAATATATCAAGTAAGTCATTGATGTTATGTTTACGCCTCGTCGATTAAATTATGCATGTTTAATTACCTGCATATGAAATGCCTTGTTTAACCCTATTGCAGAATGTTTGAAGATTTAGCTCAGGATTTATCTCCAGAACTCATCGCAACTAGGACAGAAAGAGAATTTCCAAACTGGCTAAGGAAATATGTAAATATTTCGTTTCATTCAAAGTTCAAGCGAAAGGGTGATGACAGGGGCAAATTATACATCCACTTCTCGGTCGACTTCCCAAAATCCTTGACTTCCGAACAATGCAAGGCCCTAGAGGGTGTGTTGCCTCCTAAGCCTTCATCGCAGATGACAGATATGGAGCTTGATGAGTGCGAGGAGACAACCCTTCACGATGTCAACATTGAAGATGAAGATGATGATATGCACGGTGGTGGGGGCCAGAGAGTGTAGTGTGCTCAGCAGTAATGATGTGGGTCTTTGTTTTCTGGATATCTTAGTTATGACTTATGAGACAATAATCTCCAGAGTGTTGTCTAATAGTTGGTTAGTTCCTAGTTTTGGACTAATCTTGTTTTTGTTTTATTTTGGATAAAAAATTTAAAATTGTATGCAATTTACCAATTTGGGAATAGCTCCAAGAACACTTGCAATTCTTATATATAGGATTTAAGGCTTCCAGATGGTTACGCGTCTAACATTGGTAACTGTGTCAATGTAGAGGAGGGGAAAGTGCAGGGTTTGAAGAGTCACGATTGCCACGTTTTGCTGGATAGGCTACTTCCGATTGCTCTCAGGGGTCTCTTGTCTGACAATATCTGGGTGGCGTTAACAGAGTTAAGTGAGTTTTTCCGAGCGTTAACATCGACCACACTGCGTGTTGATCACATGAAAAAGCTTGAGGAGAGCATCGTAGTGACTTTGTGCAAACTTGAGAAGATATTTCCTCCTTCATTCTTTGATTCTATGGAGCATTTACCGGTCCACTTGGCATACGAAGCTAGAGTCGGTGGTCCAGTTCAATACAGATGGATGTATCCATTTGAGAGGTAATTGAATTTATTCTATTTCTAAATAATTTGAGCATTAACAATATACCTTCTTTAACATTATTTATGTTTTAATCTACGAATGACTTTTAGGTATATAGGCCAATTGAAAAGGAAGATGAGCAATAGGGCCATGGTCGAGGCCTCAATTTCAGAGGCTGTTATCATAGATGAAATTGTTGCCTTTGTCGAAACATATTTTCCTCCTTATGTTGATACGAGATTGACTAGGGTTGGCCGCAATTACGATGGTGGTTTTCCGTCTAAGGGAAACATCTCTGTATTTTCATCCCCTGGTCGGTTCCTCGGCAAACGGGTTGGTACGCGTACATTAACCGCTAAAGAGTTTGCGGTTAAAGTGTTTTTCATCTACATGAGTTTCCTCAAAATCCAAATGGAAATTGAGTTACAAATATGTGCCATTA
Source organism: Adenophora triphylla var. japonica (assembly GCA_022495995.1). Taxonomy (NCBI): domain Eukaryota; kingdom Viridiplantae; phylum Streptophyta; class Magnoliopsida; order Asterales; family Campanulaceae; genus Adenophora; species Adenophora triphylla. Next base: position 65,462 of record JAFEMH010001599.1, on the reverse strand, counting down.
TTTAGGGTTTTTAGGGTTTCATGTGTCCCGATCTTGTAAAAAATGGTATACGGATACCTCGTTTATTTTTTTTTAATTTTTTTCTACATTCTAGATGACATTTAAAGTGTTTTTCATCTACATGAGTTTCCTCAAAATCCAAATGGAAATTGAGTTACAAATATTTGCCATTATTTAGGGTTTTTAGGGTTTCATGTGTCCCGATCTTGTAAAAAATGGTATACGGCTACGTCGTTTATTTTTTTTTATTTTTTTCTACATTCTAGATGACATTTAAAGTGTTTTTCATCTCTATGACAATGCTCAAAATCCAAATGGAAATTGAGTTACAAATATGTGCCATTATTTAGGGTTTTTGGGATTTTATGTGTCCCGATCTTGTGAAAAATGGTATACGGATACCTCGTTTATTTTTTTTTTATTTTTTCATACATTCTAGATGACATTTAGAGTGTTTTTCATCTACATGAGTTTCCTCAAAATCCAAATTAAAATTGAGTTACAAATATGTGCCATTATTTAGGGTTTTTAGAGTTTCATGAGTCCCGATCCTGTAAAAAATGGTATACGGATACCTCGTTTATTTTTTTTAATTTTTTTCTACATTCTAGATGACATTTAAAGTGTTTTTCATCTACATGAGTTTCCTCAAAATCCAAATGGAAATTGAGTTACAAATATGTGCCATTATTTAGGGTTTTTAGGGTTTCATGTGTCCCGATCTTGTAAAAAATGGTATACGGCTACCTCGTTTATTTTTTTTAAAATTTTTTTCTACATTCTAGATGACATTTAAAGTGTTTTTCATCTACATGAGTTTCCTCAAAATCCAAATGGAAATTGAGTTACAAATATGTGCCATTATTTAGGGTTTTTAGGGTTTCATGAGTCCTAATCCTGTAAAAAAATGGTATACGGATACCTCGTTTATTTTTTTTTAATTTTTTTCTACATTCTAGATGACATTTAAAGTGTTTTTCATCTACATGAGTTTCCTCAAAATCCAAATGGAAATTGAGTTACAAATATGTGCCATTATTTAGGGTTTTTAGGGTTTCATGTGTCCCGATCTTGTAAAAAATGGTATACGGATACCTCGTTTATTTTTTTTAATTTTTTTCTACATTCTAGATGACATTTAAAGTGTTTTTCATATACATGAGTTTCCTCAAAATCCAAATGAAAATTGAGTTACAAATATGTGCCATTATTTAGGGTTTTTAGGGTTTCATGTGTCCCGATCTTGTAAAAAATGGTATACGGCTACGTCGTTTATTTTTTTTTATTTTTTTCTACATTCTAGATGACATTTAAAGTGTTTTTCATCTCTATGACAATGCTCAAAATCCAAATGGAAATTGAGTTACAAATATGTGCCATTATTTAGGGTTTTTGGGATTTTATGTGTCCCGATCTTGTGAAAAATGGTATACGGATACCTCGTTTATTTTTATTTTTTTTTCTACATTCTAGATGACATTTAGAGTGTTTTTCATCTACATGAGTTTCCTCAAAATCCAAATGGAAATTGAGTTACAAATATGTGCCATTATTTAGGGTTTTTAGAGTTTCATGAGTCCCGATCCTGTAAAAAATGGTATACGGATACCTCGTTTATTTTTTTTAATTTTTTTCTACATTCTAGATGACATTTAAAGTGTTTTTCATCTACATGAGTTTCCTCAAAATCCAAATGGAAATTGAGTTACAAATATGTGCCATTATTTAGGGTTTTTAGGGTTTCATGTGTCCCGATCTTGTAAAAAATGGTATACGGCTACCTCGTTTATTTTTTTTTAATTTTTTATACATTCTAGATGACATTTAAAGTGTTTTTCATCTACATGAGTTTCCTCAAAATCCAAATGGAAATTGAGTTACAAATATGTGCCATTATTTAGGGTTTTTAGGGTTTCATGAGTCCCGATCCTGTAAAAAATGGTATACGGATACCTCGTTTATTTTTTTTTAATTTTTTTCTACATTCTAGATGACATTTAAAGTGTTTTTCATCTACATGAGTTTCCTCAAAATCCAAATGGAAATTGAGTTACAAATATGTGCCATTATTTAGGGTTTTTAGGGTTTCATGGGTCCCGATCTTGTAAAAATTGGTATACGGCTACCTCGTTTATTTTTTTTTTAATTTTTTTCTACATTCTAGATGACATTTAAAGTGTTTTTCATCTACATGAGTTTCCTCAAAATCCAAATGGAAATTGAGTTACAAATATGGGCCATTATTTAGGGTTTCTAGGGTTTCATGTGTCCCGATCTTGTAAAAAATGGTATACGAATACCTCGTTTATTTTTTTTTAATTTTTTTCTACATTCTAGATGACATTTAAAGTGTTTTTCATCTACATGAGTTTCCTCAAAATCCAAATGAAAATTGAGTTACAAATATGTGCCATTATTTAGGGTTTTTAGGGTTTCATGTGTCCCGATCTTGTAAAAAATGGTATACGGATACCTCGTTTATTTTTTTTAATTTTTTTATACATTCTAGATGACATTTAAAGTGTTTTTTATCTCTATAACAATCCTCAAAATCCAAATGAAAATTGAGTTACAAATATGTGCTATTATTTAGGGTTTATAGGGTTTCATGAGTCCCGATCCTGTAAAAAATGGTATACGGATACCTAGTTTATTTTTTTTTAATTTTTTTCTTCATTCTAGATGACATTTAAAGTGTTTTTAATCTACATGAGTTTTCTCAAAATCCAAATGGAAATTGAGTTACAAATATGTGCCATTATTTAGGGTTTTTAGGGTTTCATGTGTCCCGATCTTGTAAAAAATGGTATACGGCTACCTCGTTTATTTTTTTTTAAAATTTTTTCTACATTCTAGATGACATTTAAAGTGTTTTCCATCTACATGAGTTTCCTCAAAATCCAAATGGAAATTGAGTTACAAATATGTGCCATTATTTAGGGTTTTTAGGGTTTCATGAGTCCCGATCCTGTAAAAAAATGGTATACGGATACCTCGTTTATTTTTTTTTTAATTTTTTTCTATATTCTAGATGACATTTAAAGTGTTTTTCATCTACATGAGTTTCCTCAAAATCCAAATGGAAATTGAGTTACAAATATGTGCCATTATTTAGGGTTTTTAGGGTTTCATGGGTCCCGATCTTGTAAAAATTGGTATACGGCTACCTCGTTTATTTTTTTTTAATTTTTTTCTACATTCTAGATGACATTTAAAGTGTTTTTCATCTACATGAGTTTCCTCAAAATCCAAATGGAAATTGAGTTACAAATATGTGCCATTATTTAGGGTTTTTAGGGTTTCATGTGTCCCGATCTTGTAAAAAATGGTATACGGATACCTCATTTATTTTTTTTTAATTTTTTTCTACATTCTAGATGACATTTAAATTGTTTTTCATCTACATGAGTTTCCTCAAAATCCAAATGAAAATTGAGTTACAAATATGTGCCATTATTTAGGGTTTTTAGGGTTTCATGTGTCCCGATCTTGTAAAAAATGGTATACGGCTACCTCGTTTATTTTTTTTTAATTTTTTTATACATTCTAGATGACATTTAAAGTGTTTTTCATCTCTATGACAATCCTCAAAATCCAAATGAAAATTGAGTTACAAATATGTGCTATTATTTAGGGTTTTTAGGGTTTCATGAGTCCCGATCCTGTAAAAAATGGTATACGGATACCTAGTTTATTTTTTTTTAATTTTTTTCTTCATTCTAGATGACATTTAAAGTGTTTTTAATCTACATGAGTTTTCTCAAAATCCAAATGGAAATTGAGTTACAAATATGTGCCATTATTTAGGGTTTTTAGGGTTTCATGTGTCCCGATCTTGTAAAAAATGGTATACGGCTACCTCGTTTATTTTTTTTTAATTTTTTTCTACATTCTAGATGACATTTAAAGTATTTTTCATCTGCATGAGTTTCCTCAAAATCCAAATGGAAATTGAGTTACAAATATGTGCCATTATTTAGGGTTTTTAGGGTTTCATGAGTTCCGATCCTCTAAAAAATGGTATACGGATACCTCGTTTATTTTTTTTTAATTTTTTTCTACATTCTAGATGACATTTAAAGTGTTTTTCATCTACATGAGTTTCCTCAAAATCCAAATGGAAATTGAGTTACAAATATGTGCCATTATTTAGGGTTTTTGGGATGTGTCTCGTATGGATCCACACGAGACACATCTCGTGTGGATACACACGATATACATCTCGTGTATATCCACACGAGATACATCTCGTGTGGATCCATACAAGATGAGTGAAGAATTAGGCAAAACCCATTACCAAAACATCAACAACCATCATCATCATCAACACGAAACAACCGATTACTAAAACCTGAATATTCAATCAAATGAAAGGGCCCTTATAATGGTGGACGGAGATAAATCTCGTGTAAAATCACACGAGATTCTTCTCGTGTGAGTTCACACGAGATAAACTGAAAAGAGCGTTCTTCGTTATACTGGACGCATCAATGGCGTCACTAACAATCCCTTTGAAATCAGAACCTCCTTTTCCAACAATCAATGCTCCAATTACTTCAAACCCTTTCAAAAAAAGTGTCCTCAAATCATCTGCACGGAAAAAATTTAACTAAATCAATCACAAACGCACAGGCAAACAAAGAATCAGATGATTGGGAGTTAGGGTTACCTGATTCTCTGACGAAATCGGGTGAAAAGGGGTCGGAGGGGTGGGTGTGAATGCACCTGAAGGTGGATATTACTGTGAGGGGAGAGACGAAGGGAGAACCTATCAACCATTGGAGACCTGCTTCGTTGTTGATGATGATCTTGTTCGCAGTGTCCATGGGTGAAGGATTGGAATATTCCTGCAAAGTGTGTCGTGTGAATATACACGGGATAAGGAGAAAATCTCGTGTAGACACACACGAGACGGGCAAGGGAAAAATTGGAATATTTCGTTCCCCGTATTTTTCGTTCCTTGTATTTAGTATTTACCTCTTAACTACGACGAGGTTGGGGAATATATCAAGTAAGTCATTGATGTTATGTTTACGCCTCGTCGATTAAATTATGCATGTTTAATTACCTGCATATGAAATGCCTTGTTTAACCCTATTGCAGAATGTTTGAAGATTTAGCTCAGGATTTATCTCCAGAACTCATCGCAACTAGGACAGAAAGAGAATTTCCAAACTGGCTAAGGAAATATGTAAATATTTCGTTTCATTCAAATTTATTCTATACACTTCTTTAAACATTCAATCTTAAAATTGTATTAAATTGGTTACAATATTGTCTTATGGATAGCTGAACATCCAGGTGATGCCAAAGCTGCGAGGTTAAGACATTTAGCATCATCTCCGTACTTGAACGTTCATTTATACAACGGTTATTTCGTGAATGGCTATGTGTTTCATACCAAAGCTTACGGAGGATCTAAATTGACATGGAATAACGGTGTGAAGCTTAAAGGAAACCTTGATTATTATGGCGTCCTGAAAGAAGTAGTCGAGGTGGAGTATTTGGGTAGAAACAGTGTTGTCTTGTTCAATTGTGATTGGCGGGATGCTGTGCGAGGTGTTAAGAAGCACGCCATATTTGACCTCGTCGATGTAAAGGACTCGTCCAGACATAATGGCGACGACGTCTTCATCTTAGCATCTCAAGCACAACAGGTATACATGACTCCCTACCCTCGTTCGCGACCCGACGGATGGTGGGGCATGCGGATGACCAAGGCTAGGAGCATGATTGACAACCTACCCTCGTCGACAACTACAGAGTCGTCATTAGAAACACCCTATCAAGAGGATGAAATGCCAGTGCCACCTAACGTTTCATCAGCTAATCATCCATTAGATGATGTCACTCATATTCCTCAAAATGTTGATGAACCCGAGGAGGATATATTACCAGTGAATTTGCCAACTCCTCCGCCTCGTTCAGGTCATCTCGCACACAATTATATTGATGAATCAGAGGAAGAGGAAGAGGAAGAGGAACCAGAGTTTGATTCATCAGAGTCCGTAGACGAAGATGAAGAACTCGAGTTTTTGTAGTAATTCAGAGTCCAGCGATGATGATGGGGACGAAGATTAATAATAGTTTAAAGTTTAAAATTGTATTGTGAATGCTTTAGATTATTAGAACTTTAAAGTTTTATATGTATTGTGAATGCTTTAGATTATTTTTAATATCCGTCGTTTTATATATATTGTGAATGCTTTAGATTATTAGAACTTTAAAGTTTTATATGTATTGTGAATGCTTTATATTATTAATAGTTTAAAGTTTTATATGTATTGTGAATGCTTTAGATTATTAGAACTTTAAAGTTTTAGATGTATTGTGAATATATTGTTTCCTATTGTTAAAGTTGTATATTTTAATATTTTTACTGTAATACAGATATGAGTTCTAGTAGTAAGGGTAAGGGTAAGAAGACTAAGCCCATCTACACATTGATTACTGGGACGCAACCGTCCCGATCCGGTACCGATGATGTCGACCCTTCTCGCAGTAGTACTAGCTCCACCTCTGGGGCCGGTACTCAGACTACTGTCGATTCTGAGGGGAGGATCTTTGTCCGGATATCATCACATTATGACCAGTAAGTAACTCTTCATTAATTTGATATAAGTTGGTTCCTTTTTGTTTTATATATAATTCATTATTTAAGTTAAAATGTTATTGTATAAATATACTTGGCAGGTTTGTAGGTGGATACCCCACCACAGGGACTAAGATCGGGCAATACTGGCGATCTCGGAAAATGACCGAGTTTTGGCCCAACTGGAAAAAATTGCCACCGAGGCAGAAGGAGGATGCGTGGGAGGAGTTTAAGGTAATGTGTTAATGGTTTTTATTTAAAACTTAAATGTTAGTTTGTTATTAAAATGTTATAATTAATAATGATTATACTCTTTTAGTTTTGTAATGTTATCATTATATGTTGTAGGGGAAATATTATTGGGCGCCGGAAATAAGCGAGGCGACGGCTAGATATGTTTTCAATGAACAGGCTCACAAGCTATTTAAGGATCATATTTGTAACATATTTATCTATCCTTAATTAGTTTAATTAACAATGATTATACTCTTTTAATTTTATAATGTCATCATTATATGTTTACGAGATATTCATATTTTTTATAGGTACCACGAAGTGAAATCATTATACTAATCGGCTCGCGGCGGGACAACAGCCCTCGACACCTACATGGGGACGCTCACGGTCGCCGAGCATCACGACCGCATGGTATGTATGTTAGTTTAAATGTAGTAGTGTATGGATGCTTTTAAATAGGTTTATGTACGTATGTTAGCTGGGAGCCATGTTGATGCTATGAAATCCATGGTTTTAGTGTAAATGTAGTGTATGCATGCTTTTAAATCTGTTTAAATGTTGCATTTATACAATTTCAAAGTAATAATATCGCTTATTTTATTTATAGGAAAGGGAGCATGGTCCGAATATCAGTTTTGTGGATGTTTACGCTAGCACCCATCTTCGGAATTCTACAGCGCCCGATCAACCTCCGCAATGGGTTGACGAACGCTCTGCTAATGCCTTTGTAAGTAAACTATCATTAAATGACTTGATTTTGAATATGTAAATGTATTTATGTACTTTACATTGTGTATATGATTATAATTGTTTGTTTTATTTTGACAGGCTGCATATCAAGCCGCCGTTGTTCCCGAAGGAACGCCTCCCGGCGAGCCCGTCCCCTTCGTGCCTGATGTTTGGCACTCGGTCACCTCTGAGGGACATCCAAAGAGAGGAGCCCGAGTGTTAGGGATGGGGGATTACGGGCGGCAATGCCCGTCGACGTCGACCGGCCGTCGGCGAAATGATGCCCCGCCCACGTATGATCCGAGGGTTGACACTCTGGAGGCTGCTTTGGAGGAGGAGAGACGCGAGCTGGCAAAGCTTGCGGAGGCTTTGGCGGTTCAGACGCAGATGCAGGAGGAGAATGATCAGCGTCATGCAGAGACTCAAAGACAATTGGCACTGTTGATGGCTCATCTCGGCCAGGACTTCCAGGGTAATTTCCAGCCTCCCCCGAGTTGATTGCGGACTTTTTTAGACATTTTTGCATTAATTTATACTTGTTTGTAAACATTTGAGACATTTGGTACCCGCGGGAGCCCTCCCCCTCCCCCTCCCCCTCTCCCCCTCCCCCTCTCCCCCTCTCCCCCTCCCTCCCGAATTGGTACGGTGGTACGGTGATATTTAGTTTTTATTTGGTACGCTGATATTTGATTTTTAGTTTTTATAGTTTTAGTTTTATAAATTGAAATGTTATATCAGGTACAAAAAATTTTGGTTTATTGATATTTTAAATTATTTTTTTAATTTATTTCTAATCGCCGACGGAAATTCTGCCGAAATTAATTTCAGCAATTTAATTTTTGATTATAGCGGCGGAAATTCCGTCGCTGAAATAAAATTAATTAAAATAAATTAATTTCAGCGGCGGAATTTTCCGTCGCTGAAATTAATTTATTTTAATTAATTTTTATTTCGTGACGGAATTTCCGCCGCTATAATCATTTAATTTTTATTTAATTTTTGATTTCGGCGACGAAATTTCCGCCGTAATAAAATTTAAATTAAAATTAAATAATTTCAGCGACGGTAATTTCCGCCGCTGAAATTAATTTATTTTAATTTAATTTTTATTATAGCGACGGAAATTTCCGCCGCTGAAATTAATTTAATTAAATTAATTTTTATTACAGCGACGAAAATTCCGCCGCTGAAATGAAAATTTAATTAAATTAAATTAATTTAGCAGCGGAATTTTCCGTCGCTGTAACCATTAATTCACCGGCGGAATTAAATTCCGTCGGTAAAATAAAAAAATACCGGCGGAAATTGACCCGTTGGGGCACTGCGACGGGCTGGTAGCGGCGGACCACCGACGGAATTTTTCCGCCGGTGATTATTTTTAGCGACGGAAATTTAATTTTAGCGGCGGAAATTTCCGTCGCTAAATGACCTTTTTCTGGTAGTGGAACAAAGGTGCAGAATTTTTTCAACGGAGAAAGAGATCGCCATCAAACAGGAGATTGAGAAGTTACTGAGCGCCGGAATTATCGTGAATGCTGGGTTCACAACTTGGTTGGCTAATGTTGTTCTAGTAAAGAAACCAAATGGGAAGTGGAGAATTTGCGTGGATTTCACCAACCTAAACTTGGCGTGCCCCAAAGATAGTTACCCCTTGCCCAGAATCGACAAGCTCGTCGACTCTGTGGCCGGTCATACAACCTTGAGCTTTCTCGACGCGTATTCTGGCTATCATCAAATCAAGATGGCCGAAAAGGATATACCGAAGACGGCTTTTCAGGCCGCGGGGGGAACTTACTGTTACACGAAGATGCCCTTTGGGCTCAAAAACGCCGGAGCCACATACCAAAGAATGATCAACAAAGTGTTCAAGGACCAGCTCGGAGACAACCTGGAGGCATATATCGACGACATGGTTGTCAAGTCCAAGAAAAGGAAACATTTCGACGACCTACATCAAACCTTTGCCAATCTACGAGCAAATGACATGGTCCTCTGCAGGAAAATTCTTGGGATTCATGCTCTCACAGCGGGGAATCGAAGCCAATCCTGAGAAAATCAAGGCTTTGGTAGACATGGCCGAGCCTACGAGCATCAAGGAGGTTCAACGCTTGAATGGACGAGTAGTGGCCCTAGGTCATTTTATCGCCAAGTCTGCCGAGAGATCGCTTCCATTTTTTAAAGCTCTCCGAGGTGCTAAGGATTTCAAATGGACGGAAGAGTGTTCCCAGTCATTCAGCCAGCTAAAAGAGTATCTTGGCTCCCCACCACTCCTCCAAAGCCCCGTAGCAGGGGAAGATCTATATGTTTACCTCTCGGCGAGTGACAAAGCCGTCGCCGCCGTATTGGTTAGGAAGGAGGATGGGACACAGAGGCCAGTTTACTATGTTAGCAAAGCTTTGTCGGATGTAGAAACCCGCTACTTCAATGCGGAAAAGATCGCTTATGCTCTCGTCATCACAGCACGAAAGCTACGAGCTTACTTTTCCGCTCACCCAATCGTTGTTTACACCAATGCCCCACTTCGGAAAATTTTGCATCGCCCTGAAAGTTCCGGTCGTCTGTTGAATTGGAGCATTGAGCTGACATAATTTGATATCCGTTATACGACGAGAAAGACTTTACAAGCACAGGCCTTGGCGGACTTCCTAGTTGAAACGTCATTCACCATTGACGACGACCAACGGCCGCCGCAGAAGGAGAATAAGGGCAAAGAGGTCAGCGACCAGCCAGCGGAGTTAGTCTTGCCTCTGGGATGTTGGAAAATCTATTCAGATGGGTCGGCAACAAAGGATCTCAGTGGAGCAGGAATCGTGCTGGTCGAACCAGAAAGCAACACAGTTTTTAAAGAAGTTTTGAGATTCAAGTTTCAAGCGTCGAACAATCAAGCAGAGTATGAGGCGCTGATAGCGGCAATCGAATATGCAAAGTGCTTTGGAGCCACTAAGATAGCGGCTTTTTGTGATTCTCAATTGATCATGAACCAGGTCCGCGGCGATTATCAGGTCGTCGACTCAACCCTCCAGAAATATCATGCTTTGGTCGGCGAGTTAGTTCAGGGGCTGGAGTTTTGGGCCATCCAAAGAATAGCCAGAGAGGACAACGAACACGCCGACCTACTATCGAAGCTTGCAACAGACCAACTCCCTGAAGACGAGCATGGCCACCACTTGGCCTACCTCGACCAGCCGGCGTATGAACGAGTAAAGGTCATGTGTATGGGAGACGGACCGAGGTGCTGGATCGACGAGCTAAAAGCGTTTATTGAGAAGGATGAGTTACCAAATGATGAAGTTTTGGCACGACAAGTCAAGAGAAAGGCGGCCAGATTCTCGGTCGTAGAAGGTGAACTATATAGACGATCTATCACCAGACCGTTGCTAAAGTGCGTCCATCCTGATAAGGTAGTCCAATTGATTTTCGAGGTACATCAAGGAGAATGTGGGGGCCATCCTGGGGCCCGTACGTTGGCTGATAAGTTGATTACCATGGGGTATTACTGGCCCCATCTCCGAGAAGATGCCAAACAGTTCGTAAGAAAATGTGATACTTGCCAGCATTTCGCCGATCTTCCGAAACTCCCGACGACTGAGCAGACCCCGGTCATAGCAGCATGGCCATTCGACATGTGGGGCGTCGATTTGATTGGACATTTTTCACAGGCCAAGGGAGGAGTCAAATATGTGATTGTGGCAGTTGACTATTTTTCAAAATGGGTGGAGGCCAAGGCCTTAAACAAGATCGCCGAGAAAAATGCCCTAAGCTTCATCCATGACTCAATATGGTGTCGCTTTGGAATCCCGAGGGTAATCGTCTCAGACAACGGCCTGTAGCTTTCCAGGAGGTTTGAGCAAGAATTGAACAGAATGGGCGTCAAACATTCTAAGTCGTCTGTTGCCTATCCCCAAGGCAATGGACAAGCTGAAGCGGCAAACAAGCTCGTCTTGTCAGCCCTGTGCAAAAATCTCGAAGGACGAAGTACGAGATGGTTGGACGAACTCCCTTCGGCTCTCTGGGCAGTTCGCACAACCACCCGGGGGCCTACGGGGGAAACTCCATTTGCTTTGGCTTACAGCTCTGAGGCCATGGCTCCCGCCGAGCTTCAGCTCCCTACGGACCGAGTTGCTCTCTATGACGTGTAAAAGAATATCCATAACCGACAGGTCGATCTTGACCTTGTAGACGAGCGAAGATTGGACGCCCAGCTAAGAATGGTAAACTACAAGAAGAAAACCAAGGCTTACCATGATAAGAAGGTGAAGAGGAGGTCCTTTAAAGTCGGTGATCATGTTCTTAGAAAGATTGAAGCGACGGGACTCAAGGCCCGCCAAAACAAACTCTCTCCCAACTGGGAAGGACCATACATCGTCACTAGTGTGGTCAGAGAAGGAACCTACTGCCTAGCCCGGCCAAACGGTGAATAACTCAAACATCCATGGCACGCTAATCACCTCACGAAGTATTACTTTTGAAATCGTCGTCAACACTCAGAGCCCTCAGGGCATCATATTTGTGGTTCTATTGTAACTTTTCATTGTCATTTTTTGAAAAATCTGGAAGTTTGTAAGGGATAATCTATAAATCCCATAAGTCTTAAAAGTAATCGAGTTGTCAACAATATATGATTATTGATTGGAAATTATCAATGGAAACTCGTCACTTCGCGGAACTTCGCCCGTTGCAAACTCAAAGCTTAGGACGGTTGAAGCCTGACTTCGACCCTTACAATCACTTTGATCCAAGTATAAAGATCAGTCGAAGCCAAGACTTCGACGCTCACATTTACTTCAGCCAAGTATAAAGGCTAGGCGAGGCCAGACCTCGTCGACTGTTATAACGGAATAAGATGACTCGTCCATAGAACGTTGCCTACAAGCAAAGACCTACGGACCTTCATACTATTCCTACGAGCCATTGAGAAATTGAGAAAATACAAGGGCGAACAAGAGTCGGCCACATTAGGACGACCTAAGTTCTGGTCGTCACTCACGATGACCATTTGCACTTGTCCTCAAACTTACTCACCAAATAAATTTATCACATGCTATCTACGTTAACAAAAGATTAACAAACAGAAAGCAAAGGCATTGAATAACTTAAGCATCAATAAAACGAGCAAACATTGTACGACCCCCTCTAAACAACGAGGAAACAGGTCGACGACATTACAAAAATTAAAAATTGTTTGAAGCAATGTTTGGAACTACCACCAAAAGACGGAACATTGTAAATACCACATTACAAACGATCTCAGAAAAATCAAATGATTACTGGGGATCAACATTGGCTGGAGCTGCATCAGGATCGGGGCCATTTTCGACGAAGTGAGCGTAGTAGGCATCAAAGTTCCCTGAGACGACGGTGGGGATGGGCCACTCGTCCTTCCCGTCCTTAGCATCGTCTTCCCTGATGATAAGGAAGTCGTTGTCAGTATAGGGGACGAGAGGATGGACCGAACGAGCCTCATCATCGTATGACTCCTCAGTGCAGAGGTCGGCCAATTTCCTGACAGAAAGTAGATCTTTCGTCACCGGATCCACCAAGAGCCGCCTAGCCATATGCTTGGCCCCGTCCTTAAAAAATCCACTAGCCTTCTTTGTAATCATCTGGAGGCACTCAGTACTCTCCTTGAACTCATTAACATCATCAAGCCTGGCTTGGACCAAGGCAGCATCATGGCTCGTCTTCATCTCTTCAATCTGGGCACGAGCAGAGTCAAAACTGGCCGTCATCTTCCTAAGCTTGTTCTCACAAACCCGAAGGCCATCCTCAAACACCTTCGAGTCAGCCTCAGCTTTAGATTTCCCTTCCTTCAAGGCATCAACCTCCTTCACGATATCATTCTTCTGATTTGATAAGGACTCGTAGGCAGCAGTAAGCTCACCCACGTTGGTCTCTGCCTCTTTCAACTTCTGCTCAGCCTCTCCTTGGCGCCGACGGCCTGGATCAGCTGCTCGTTGCCTCGTAGCTCGGCGTCAAGAAAATCCCTGTAATCCGACGTCATAGCGTCCATCATTGACGACAGCTGCAATGATAAAATGGTTAATACAAGTATAGAAAGACGGGAGAAAAATAAAAGCATAAATTTGAAGTACCTCAGTCTGGATCAGCCCAAGATGGGCATGATAGGTTTCAGGAGAAAGTTTGACTTCCTTCATCCGACGGGTCAAATCAACATCACGAGCGTGTCTAGTCAAGGCCGCCCCCAGCAACAGAGAGTTAACATTCCTCAACAAATAGGGGATCCCAGCAATTGGAGAGGCCTGGACAATCAAGGTCGCCATCTCTTTGGCCTTCATCTTGGTTAAGACCGTTGATGATGAGCCAGGAGCATCGGCCCTTGGAGTAGAGGGTTCAGATGAGCTAAGCGGGTCGTCGCTGGTTTTCTTATTCTTATCTCTCCTCCCCTCAGAGCTGACGGGATGATCTTTTCTTTTTCTGGAGACCCGTCTCCGGCCTCAGGCAATTCCGGGTTTGAGTCTGTACTCCCCACCGTTTCCACAGAGACATGCTCAGCCTCGTCGACAATGACCATTTGGGCTCCCGTAGCCTCCATACTTGCATAAGTCTCAGTCCCCACGGCTCTCTCGGGCGCGTCAACAACGGCCTGGCGACCTCGAGTATTGAGCCCCCCAATAACGGGCTCCCTCTCAATCATAGGAATGGCGCCCTCAGGATCTTTGGGAAGTTCCTCATTCCTCGTCGTCATCTTCGCCTGATGATCAAGTATTGCAATGGTAGCGGCCCTGCCTTTCTCCTTGGAACCCCTGTCGTTAGCTCGAATTGCTCAACTCATTATTCTCGCTTCGATCCTGTCTACGTCGGCCTGGGTAAGAACTGCAAAACGACTAAGTAAAAAAGGTTAGTTTTTACTCACGACGAGACAAGAGACAAATATCAAAGTAGAAAAGGTAACAGGAGCCCAACCCCCATTCATCTCAAGGTTTTCACAACATTCTTCGGGACGATCAATACGTGCTGCCGCACAGGTCACACAATTATCCTTAAAGGCCAACACATTGTGAACGACCCAAATGGGATAGCGGGCATCAAGGCCGATCTGCACCAAGGGTTCAGGCCCCATGGACGGCTTAGACATCATGCCGGCTCTGATATATCTCCATTGTCAGGCCTCTATGTCCTTGTACGAGACCCATCCTTGGTCTAGCAAATCATCTAGCTTTTTCTTTAGCTCGTTGGCCCACGGAGCTTCAAAGACATACTTGTCAGCAATCACCTTGTTGCCCGCCGGAAAAGGAAACTGCCACCCCACTCGGCTTTCCACCAAAATCATGTGGTTCTCCCAACCATATACCTTGCTTGGGATATCCAAGAAAAAACTCCGTGCGTTTCTGATTGAAGACACGCTCACAACGGATTTCCCTTTGGAGGTAGTCCGAACCATCCGATAGTATTGAAGGAATACTTTGTCACATGGCTCGTAGCCAAGAAACCTGCAGACGACGGTGTAAGTACCCCAATCTGGATCACCCTCTTCCGAGCACATGGGAAACACCGCAGACTCACAAACACAGTCTCGAAGACCTATGGCACTCAAAACCCTCAAAAAACCCTCAACCAAACCAAGGGAGGAGCCTTTCTCGGATAAAAAGGGACAAAAGGACCTTTAAGGAATTTTAAGGAAATTGGAAAAGTAAATAAGGTCCGTACGGACCTCTTTGTTGCCATAATTACTGAATCCTCTTAAAGTCCACAATATTCCCTCAAATCCCGGAGAAATCATTACCCCTCATGCATGGTTGGTCCGTACGGACCTCTTTGCATGCCAAGATGGTCCGTACGGACCTCTTTGCACAGGGGACATCATCATTCCAGAATATTCACAATTATCACATATTCCCTCAAATCGAGGAAAACTAAAATTCTGGATAACCTAGGAGGTCCGTACGGACCTCTTTGCATTTTTCTCCTACTATAAATAGAGGGCTCCCCCTCCCCCATTTTCAAACACACCTCCCTCTTCTCTCTTCTTACCTTAGCCTTCAGGCTCCCCTCTAAGACCCTTCGGGGCAATCCTGGCCCCTTTCGGATCCTTCCGAGGCCTTCCGAGCCCCCTCGTGGTGCTTCGAAGCCTCCCCGAGCGCTCCCGCGACACTCCCGCGCTGCCCTGAGACACTCTCGAGGTACTCTGAGGCCCCTCGTGGTACTCCGAGGCCTTGCCTGGTCTTTCCAAGGCGTCCCGGCTCTTTCCGAGTCAAACCGGCGATCCCAAACCACGCCGAAACTCTGCCCGAGTGACTCCTGCCATCCCAACGCACGCCGAAACTCTGCCCTAACGCAGCCTACAATCCCAACGCACGCCGAACCTCTGCCCAAACGCAGCCTACAATCTCAACTCACGCCGAAACTCTGTCCGCAGACAACCGGCCCCTCCCGAAGCAATCCCGGTCCGTGCCGGAACATCATTCCATCCTCAAACACTATTCCCCAGCGGAAGACAGACACGAACCAACATTGGTAAGGCTTCCTTCCATTACTATTTCAATACATTTCAATACGTAGTGTACAATGTAGACATCCGACACAACATGCATTTTTAAAAGCACACACACACACGCACAACAGTTAAAGAATATTAGGGGTATCCGAAAGACTCGTTTTTACGAGGCGACTCGGGTGAGCTCTAAGATTATAATATTCTCTTCCCGAGGAGTCATCTGACCTCCGAACTCAAAATCTCATCACACAAAAACAGTTTATTTCTAAACTGATGCCCTTTTTCAATATTTTGGGCTTAATAAAAACGGTGTGGCGACTCTACAATTGCGAAAACAACGGCGAGACACCTCCAACTAATGCTAAAGCGGAATAAAGCCAGATGCCGGGGCGCGAACGCGCTGCCTCTCGGATCCGGGCAAACTTCCCGAACAGCGACGAATGCGAGATGCCAGGGCTTCGCGCGCGAGCCGGATCCCGGGTAATTTCAGTTGGCGACTCTGCTGGGGAACTTTTGTTTTAAAATCTTTTTAAACAAAACAAAAGATTTTTAAAACGATGATGAGGGTCAAACTTTCATTTTACGCCTTTCTTTAACTGTTGTGTGTGTGCACGTGCTTTACTTTTTATTTTACAAAAAAAAATAAAAATACAAAAAAAAAATGCATCAATATACATATGTGCATACATTTAAAATTCTTCGAAAAAAAAACTTCTGTTTTACTCAGAAAAAGAATTTTAGAGACCGCACACTACGTAGCTTTGCCTCGGTTACACCGCACACTACGCACACTGCTGCCTCGGTTACACCGCACCGCACGCTACGCGCACTGCTGCCTCGGATACACTGCACACTACAACCCTTAACCCGGAGTGGTCTCAGTTGCAGTTCGTTTGGTCTTCCTAGGCCTCTTGGATGCGCACGGGATCATTCCAAACATCTCATCCTAGCTAAGCGTCAAACCTGCACGTTTGAGTCTTGAGTCACACTCTGTCCAGACTCGGTTGGTTTTACCCGATCCGTGTCATACGGCTGGATACATATACCATGACGGCCATTTTACGAGTCAAGGCTCGGAACTCAAGATCCCTTGCGCAAGCAAAGCGATGAAAGGTCATGCTAAAATCTTGACACGATCTTGATCTCCGAAGCTACACCCGGACGATGTTCCGTCCGGATATACATCCATGCTCACATGACACCATGTCATCACGCCTTTGATACGTCGGCCATGACGATATGACCCGATCCAACGCCTAACGTCACGAGATCCCTTGCGCAAGCAAGGTAAGAGAGAGGTCATGCCGAACTCTTGACACGATCTTGACTCGGTGGCGGCTCGGTTCACCATTCACATGGCTAACGCATCAAAACGAACATGACGGATCGGTCCTTAGGTTCGATTTTTCTTTTAGGCCGGTGGAAACCGCTTGCCCTATAGGACCCTCGCCTGGCCGCCCACCCGGGGATGTCGAAATACGGGTGCAAAACGAGGGGCTTATAGCCGCACGAGATGGTCTCCATCGACCCGGGATCTAGCATAGTTGCGAAAAAGAAGAGCAATCTTTTCCAACCTACCTAGGATTACGAGAAAACATGTTTTAAGTAAATTAAAACAACAAAAAAAAATCATAAATATAAAACGGAAACCGCATGCCACGTGAGCTTTCCCCCTTTTATCCCGTGAGGCCATTCCCATGTCTAAACCTTGCCCGTCACCCCCTCCAGCGAACCGAGAGTGGTTGAGAATACCCGGGAGCCGCCTTTTCGCATCGAGGTCACAAGGTCCGATAGCCCTTCCGGTTCAACGGTCTGCACCGTCCGCTACTCTCCCATGACGGGATCAACGGATAACAGTGAGGGAAACGGAACCCCGCCACTAAGGAACCTCCAGACAATGGAGGAGGTGATGCGAGCCTTCGAAACTATCAAGAAGCGCCAAGAAGAGCAGCAAGCCTGGATCGTAGACACCTTGCGTCTTCGAGGAACGTTGCGGTTCCCAACTGACGGAACCTTTGTTCTCATAGAGGACGAAGACATACCGGCTCCAGGTTTCTCAAAGCTATCGGCGAGTCCCGCCTCCGCCAAGTTACGAGATCCCGGCAACGCTAAGCGGCTCTCGCTCAAAGCTCCCCTCGGGCGTCGGTCAAGCGGCTCAGACATGCCCGCCTCGGCACGGTCGGTTTCCCGGCTCACGCACATCAAGCTCAGTACCAACAGCACACATACGTGCCTGCTCCGCCAGATCCCAATGCATCTCGGTATCCCCCAGGATTCAATCCTTTGCCTCTATACGAGCCTCACAACCACAATCAGAAGTCCCCATGCTTACCAGGGACGGGCATCTCGAGCGGATATCCCGACATTTCAAGCTTGCCACCTGCTAGTCTGCCACTTGGGGCTAACAAATCATTTCCCCAATTCCCAAACACAACCCTTAGCGGACCTGGCAATCACGCCCTCAACTTCAACACCCCAGGGTATGGGTTGGTATATACTCAACTACCTCCCCAAGACTCCCGAATGGCGATCCCATCAGCCAATCCACCTCCATCTTCGGTTTCCGTCCTCGAAAATGGTAACCCACCTCAGACAGCTGATCCCCACATGGCTTGGCTGATCGAGCAAATGAAGGACATGCAAGGCAAGCTAGCTAGTTCTCGGAAGGACTCCCTCCTGCCTACTGATCCGAGCAAAGTGGTCCCTCTCCCTCCAAAATTCAGGATGCCGGAAATGGAAAAGTTTGACGGGACAGAATGCCCAAAAACCCACATCGACACCTATGTCCTGGTTATGAGAGCCAAAGGGGCAACCCCTCAACAGATGGCGGATCACTTTCAGCATTCTCTCAAATCCACAGCACTAAGGTGGTTCCTCAACGTAAAGGCAGAAAACCGCTCCACGTGGGATCAAATCAGCGAGATCTTCCTAGAAAAGTATCGAGCCAACCTTGAATGGGAGACAAACCCCCATGACCTGCAAGCCACCGAACAAAAGGATGACGAACCAGTGGGCGAGTTCTACAAAAGATGGAATTGGAAGCTTAGTGAGATAATGGATCCACTTTCCAAAGAAGAGCAGATGGACATCTTCCATTCCTGCCTCAAGCCATCTTTGAGGACCTTGATCAGCCACCATTTCTATCCGGATCTCCGTGCCATGGTCAACGCCGGGACAAAGTTTGAGAAGACTCTGAGTCTTCAAAAGACAACAGCAACCCCTGCCTCGTCATACCGCTATCGGACAAACCTGGCAACTTCAACTCCTGCCCCGAACAAAGGAAAAGAAGAAGCCGGAACAGTTCACTACATCCAGAACGGAGCTCAAGTAAACCGCGATCAAGCAGCCCCAAAGAATAACAATCCCCCTCGCTTCCCACAGTTCCAGCATTTAGACAACCTCGAAATGCCCCTGGGCCAAGTATTTGAAGCTTTGGTGAAACGAAATCTTCTCAAGCCTCTCGAGAATTTCCAACCGAAGACTCCCAGGCCCAAGCATGGATATGAGCAAGCCTGCGCCTTCCACAACTACCCGGCCACACCAACGACAATTGCTTCGTGCTCAAGCAGGTGGTCCATGGGCTCATTGAGGAGGGAAAATTGGAACGCCCTCGTGGTCCCAATACCATCGGAAATCCATTCCCCGGAACGACGGGGGTAAACTCAATAGCCTTTGACGAAACTCCAAGCGAGAGCGGACCCCACGCAATTTCCGAAACCAGTCGGCATCTTTGTCCCGCTATGGGGGAGCGTGAAACCCGAGTCAAAAGGTCTCGTGGCCAGGGAATTCGACAAGAACGCCCAAGGGCAACTGTCTCCCTACGATCTGTGCCCCGACCAAGGCATACAAATGGATGGATCGAACGCTCCCCAGAGGAGACTGAGTCAAACGGTAGCACGGGAAGTGGCTTAGTCTTCACAGACGATGACTTGCCGACATGTGAGAATCGGCATAACGAAGCCCTCCTCATCCTCATAAAAATAGAGATGTTCTTCCTCCCGAACGTCTTGATTGATAACGGCTCTGCAGTCAACATCATCGCTTTGAGCACACTGAAATGACTCCGTATCGACCGCTCCCTGATAAGGCCTTCACCTCGGGTAATCCGAGCCTACGATTCCACTGCATGACCAATCGTAGGAGTCATCAATCTGAGGATCCAATTCGATGCACAACTGGAGTCGGTAGAGTTCCAAGTCGTAGAAATCAAACCAACCTTCTCTGCCTTGCTGGGAAGACCTTGGATACACCAGATGAAAGCAGTATCATCTACTCTTCACCAATGCGTAAAATTCATCAACACCAATGGAGTGATCGAAGTGATCCGCGAAAGCAGTGCAATGGCAAGTGCTTGGCCAGCAAGCTACGACCCAGAAGAAGGTCCCGACATGACCGAATACTATTCTCCAGATGAGTCTCCTACCCTGTCCCGCTACGAAGTGGATCCTTACATCCACACTCTAAGCCGCGGCAATTTGGAAATCGAAGAGCTCATGGGTCGGGATGACAACTACGATATATGCGGTGTGAAGAATGCTTAAGAAGATCAAGAGATGGATGCCACGATGGAGATTGATCGAGGTAGACCCTTACTTCGCCGAAAACCCTCTTGCAAGCGGCTCATCACCGATCCCCGGTACAAGACAACCCTACGGCCGACACTCTCGGATCTTACGGGGACGGCCATTACGGCATAGTTCAATTCAACATTCCGAGTGTCCGAGCCTAGATGAACAATGGCGCAACCTCCTCGAGGCCTAATCGGGGAAGGAGATATAGCATGCCCCCTCGAATCGGACATTGTAAATGTCGTCCAAGCAAAGATCCCGAGATAAAGAGGCGAGATTCTATGAAAATGATCAACATCGGCAAGAATCAACTCCGAATCGGCGAATGCTTCGCCCTCTTAGAAGTAGCCCTCGGCGACTTCTATCATCAAAGACCCCAAGGGTGGTTGCAACACTAATGGAGGGACATCATCGGGGAGCAACCAAAAACCTCCGCGATACGGTTTGAAATCGAACCACATGCAAGGTATTTTCCGGGACTCATGCCAAGGGAAGATTGGCCACGAACCGGGCACCACTCCCTCTAGAGCTACGGCCCGGTAGGAGTAATGAAGCTGGTCCAATCCCTCGTCACCTATAGTCTAGCTTCGAGTCTTATTGTCTGCGAATTCACATCTTTTGAGTCTTTTGACGGCTTTACGCCCAACGATTGTGAGCCTTTGATCAACAATGTACAGTCTTCACGCTTTCAATAAAAGGTCTGACCTTTCTAAAAAATCATTTCATTGCATCTTTAACAAGTGATGAGTTAACTAATCAAAACAGTTAATAGCAATTCATCTATACAAAAGGCAAGCACATTAATTAAATAAATGCATCAAGCAAACATTTAAGCATGTTGTCAAATGAGAGAAAAACCGGGCCCAAGCTGCCGAGGAGGTTTTAATCACAACGATTTGCAAGATTGCTGAAGAGCCAAAGAGACGCAAGTCCGACTCCATTTCGGCCACGGACGGATCTTCCAATACCTCAAGAACGGGGAAGCCACCTTCATGAACAAGGAAGGCCCACACACAGAAGGGGTCAAAACCAAGAGCATCATGGCCCTAAAACGCCTTGCCTCTCACTTCGTCATCCTTGGGGACATGCTAAACAAAAAATGCTACCATGGACCACTCCTACGCTGCATCAGCCAGGAAGAAGCAAACAAGTTCATGAACGAAGTCCGCAATGGGGCTTGCGGTCCCCACATGAACGCCAGATCCCTGATGCAAATCATTCTCAAGATGGGATACTACTGGATCTCCATGGAGGCAGACTGCATCCACTTTGTCCGAAGCTGCGACAAGTGTCAACGGTTCTCCAACCTCAATCATCTACCTCCCCACGATCTCTACTGCATGACTACACCCTGGCCATTTTCCACTTGGGGAATTGACGTCATTGGGAAAATCGCTCCGCCAGGCAGCAACGGTCACGAGTTCATCTTAGTAGCCATCGACTACTTCACCAAATGGGTCGAAGCCAAGTCCTACAAGGTACTCACCTCCAAGAAGGTCGCGCATTTCCTCAAGGAAAACATCATCTGCCCGATACGGCATCCCAAATGAGGTCATATCGGACAACGGTTCACACTTGAGGGAGAATTCGACGCATCCTGGCTGAATTCAAGATCACACGCCACAAATCTTCTCCCTATCGGCCACAAACAAACGGCGCCGTGGAAGCAGCAAACAAAACCCTCGAACGGATCATCCGAAAAATGACCACCCGAGGACGAGATTGGCCCGAGAAGCTGCACCTTGTACTTTGGGGCTACCGCACATCGATCGGAAACGACCACGGGAGAAACCCCATTCGCCACGACATACGGGATGGAAGCGGTCCTTCCTATTGAACTAGAAATTCCCTCACTCCAGAGTCTTCTTTGGAAAATGACGTCAACGAAGTCGAATGGCTCCGAAGCCGACATGATGAATTGGCTCTGCTAGACGAGCGACGACTAAAGGCCATGGAACACGTCCGAGCCTATCAAAGGAGGATGGCTAGAGCTTTCGACAAGAAAGTCAAGTCCCGAGACATCAGGGAAGGCGACCTTGTACTCAAAGAAAAGCCTCCCACTCGAACCAACCCACTGGGAAAATGGGAACCCACATGGATCGGCCCTTTTGTGGTTCAAAAGATCTTCTCCGGGGGTGCCATGAAGCTGACAGACCTAGACGGCAATCCCTTCATGAATCCAGTCAACGGAAGCAAACATCGCAGATACTTCGCACTGAAGAAGAACAAGCTGTGCATCTCTTGGCACTCCATGTAGTGTCGAACTACGCGGACACTGAGCCCTCTAGTCAGGGGAACGTAGGCAATCTTAATTGGTCCGGTCTAAAAATACACAAAAAAGTCAAAAGTTTGAATGTCAATCAAGACCTCCATCAAGCTACGCACTTTTCAAGAGAACGCCCCAACATCACCTTGACCAAGTCAAACGACCGCGGCAACATCAAAGGACATTCGGAGGTCACTCAACGTCAAACGACTAACCCATGTCTACTTCCAAGCCAGGGGTTTGTCTTCGCCCTCACGTGCTTCAAAAAAAAAAAAGAGAGCTCGAGCAAGGGCTCACAAAAAAAAAAAAAAGCTCAAGCGAAGGCTGCGAAATTGAGGTCAAGAGCCCGACGCCAACAAAGGGCAAGGAAGCTACGGAAATGACCGTCAAAACGACTTGTCAGGGGATCATTCAACCTCTCAGCCAAGCACATAGCCTAAGCAAAGGGGATTGCCGACATGGCCCCAGGCATCGCTTTAGTCCGGTCAAATGCAAATGTGAAAAGTTTAAAGATGGACGCCGACAAGGTGCACAAAAGAAACAAAGGCAAACAAGAGATCTTGCGTCTCGACAAAGCTTTAAAAGTAAATCACAAATCACTAACGGTTACAACATTTCTTGATGAGTTCAAGCACGGTCTACTCTCAAGTTCACAACATGCTAAAAGACAGCTTAATACATTTAACAAATAATGTGTTTACAATGCAATGAGTGGATACCTAGGAGGTCATTCCGCGCCATCTGCGCTTGTCCCCTCGCCATTCTTCCCTTTCTTCCCTCGTCCCCGGCGAGTCTTCTTTCGCTCCACGCGAACCAACTCTGCATCTCTCAGTCCGAGATCAGGGTCCTCCCCGTAGAGTCAAACAATCCAGCAGCTCTCAGGGCTTCATTCGCCCGTGCTTCGGCTCGGATCTCCTCCCTGCGAGTCTGTAAAAGAGGACCTCTCCCCGTTAGTCGGTCAACTCTGGTCTCGTAGTAAAATAAAGTGTCTCCCATAACATCCTGAGGATCAGACCAGGCTTCGGCACTCCTAAGGCAATAGCTACTACGGCAACCGGGTCCCAGAATCGCTACACGCCTGCTCTCCAAAGCCACTTGGGACTGCCCAACACGTTGCTCATACCAGGCCAGGTACTGAGTCGTCAATACGACACTCCCCCGACGTCTAAGGAGCACCACAGGAGGGAAAGCGGAATACTTCCATATCCTCAGAAAATACAAGAAAGCACCTGGAGCTGCCATACAAAGAGGAGCTATCTCCGTAGTAGCAAGGTCATCCCAGCCCAACAAAGGCTCTTGCTTCATCCCAAACTGTCGGGAAACAAGCGACGGAATATAGAAGGACGACCAAGATAAACCTGGAACTCTGACGATATAGGACCCTTCCTGAAAGACCCTCATAGTCTCAATCCCCCAGTGGGGAACCCACCAACGGATCTGATGCGTACCAAGCCGTGCCATCCATCTCTCCCAGGCGGACTGATCCATATCCAACACAAGAGGTCGCTGAGCAAATGACCACGGGCTAAACGACGTCGGAGCCTCGGGCATGGCCTGAAGTCTCTCTCGCAGCCACAAGGTGAGCAAAGCGGGGCTTCCCCCTCTCATGAAACGATCCCCAGTCGCCAGACGGTCGATACCATGAAGAGTCTCCCCCCGCACCAACGGGACAATATCCTCTCCAGCTCTACAGTGCCCAACCACATCTAGCAAAGCGCCATCGCAAATGCCAAGGGAGCTGACCATGAAAAGCGTCGCCATCACGCACAAGGCAAATGCGTCCCAAGAGACATCACTCTCATCATCAACCATAAACCGCTCCGGAAGCTCAGAAATGTCAATATGACCCGAATCAAGGATCATGCCCTGCACTTCTTCCAACGAAGTACGAAGAAAGCCTGCAAGCTTCACGCTCGCGCGGCACCACCAATCGAAAGGAGCGAGATGGCCTCCACCTCCGGTCCTCCAATCAAAGCCCGAAAATCCTAAAAGGTGGGCACCATTTCATTGTAGGAGAAGCAATACACATGCCTCCTAACATCCTAGAACTTTGCGGCAGCCCGCAACAAATCCCAATCAGGAACCAACTCCTTAAAAGACCAAATCGAGCAAAGACGAAACCTTACCTCGAAAGCCCGTCTCTGATGCCTCATACGGCGTCGCATCCACGTTTTCAGCTGCTCAAGGAAGTGTGCTTGCCTCTCCTGCGAAAGCCTCGGCAAAATGTTGGAACGTACGAAGAATCCATGGCAAAAATGGAGGTTCCTAGAGAAAATGGGGGAGAAAGCTCGAAAATGGCTGCAAATGGGGAATGGGGAAAGACCAGACACTGGAAAGCATTTATTTCCTTCCCAAAAGCAAGGTTGGTCCGTACGGACCTCTTTGCAACCTAGGTCTGTCCGTACAGACCATATTGCATCTTGGCCCCACTTTCTCGACAAACGACAACAACCCATTTGTTCCCATGGGCAGGACCTTGCTCCAAGCCCCGCCCAAACACTGGCCAAAGCCATTTCCGGCAAACATACACTACCCACAAACGCACTCTCAGCTCACGTGGCATGCAAAAAATAAAAAAAAATAATAGCAACAATTCCTAGGACAATTCCCGGGAATCACAAAAAAACGACATTACATCTTAAAATAAAATGTGTTTGCCATGCAAATACGAGTGTTTTATTATAGGTACATCTAATGTATGTTGCTAAAAAAAAAAAGAGAAGATATGGAAAGAGGGAAAGCAAATAAGCCCTAATCCGACTCTTCAGCATCATCATCCTCCCCAAGATCATCAAGCGAGAAGTCGGGCATCCCGGTGAAGTCGCCAGTCACATCCTCGTCGTCAGAGTACCGAGCTCCCTCCGGAGGCTGGTACTCAAAGTAATCAGAAGGATCAAATCCGATGAAAGGATCGAAGAAAGAAGGCTCTGACGAACCCTCACCCTGTGCATCCTGCTGAGGAAAGAGCGGTAAAAGTGCCGGCCTCGGCGCTCCCGAAGACGATCCGTATCCATGCTATGCCGCCCCCGCGGGTCCGTCCTACGTGGCTCAGGCTCGGCTCTCGGTGGAGGAACATCTACGGAGAATGCCTCGAAGGCATCGGGCGTGTACGCCGGCACACGTCCTTGAACCGGGGAGACATCTTCGACGCCATCTTCTTCGCGAAAGACCGCATCGCCACATAGCCGCGGGTGGCATGTCAAAAGCCCTCCCGGGACACCGCACAAGCCAAGCACGAAAGAAACGCTCAAGAATACGGTCATACTCGACAACAAAAAGAGAAAAATACGAAAGGATGCCAAGATGGAAAAGAGTAAGCACACGCTCGCGGTCTATCGGGATCCACGCGGTAGGTAGCGGAGGGCACCTGGTCGGGGGCAGTACTGAGCCCTCCTCCTCGAGGAATCCCCACGAACATACGTAAAGTCCGGCCCAGGCACCGGAACCTCTGGGGGACCCTGCGGACCAGCCTCCCTCTCCCTCGCCAACACCTGTGGCATCCTAAACTTCCTCCTCACTAAAGCTCTATACACCTCTCTATACAACACAAACTCATCGGCACTCACGCCGCCCAAATACCTCTCAAAATCTAACACATCCATATCCCGAGAATCAAGCATCCCAAAAGGAGGGTCCCTCGGAGCCAAGGGAAGCATATCTGGGCCATCCTGCCAGAAGACCCGCTCTCCCAAATACATGACGTCGCAAGTCAGGCCCCGCAGCATCTTCCGCTGCACCGTCACCAGGGGAGCCCCCTCGAAATCATCGCCCTCATATCGAGCCCAAGGATACAAAATAAACCTCTCTGGGCTATCTCTCTCCAAATGCTCCTGCACATCCCCGTAGGCGATGGTGAGCTTCCCCCTGCTGGTCCTCCTCCTCCTCGCCGGGCGTGCCCAGCCTAACATAGCAGGATCTGTTTCTGACCCCAGGATCTCTATCCACGGGAAGCCTTTGAAAGATCTCATAGAAACACACCTGTGACAAAAGCAGAAAAGGCACAGTGCAAAAGAAAATGGAGAAACGACAAGTTGCTAAATCAAAAACAGCAATTAACTCATACCTCCAAAGCAAAGTCAAAACAAGCCAAGGAACTGGCCTCCACCACCGGCCGTCAATGTAAGCCCGAACTTCGCCTACTCAACGGCAATTCAACCACCGGCCGTCAATGTAAGCCTGGACATCGCCTACTCAACGGCAATTGACCACGGCCGTCAATGGCAAGCTGGGACATCGCCTACTCAGCGGCAATTCAACCACCGGCCGAGTCGATGTATGCCAGGACTTCGCCTACTCAACGGCAATTCAACCACCGGCCGTCAATGTAAGCCGGACTTCGCCCACTCAACGGCAATTCAACCACCGGCCGTCAATGTAAGCCCGGACTTCGCTGCCTCAGCGGCAATTCAACCACCGAAGCCGTCGAATGTAAGCCCGGACTTCGCCTACTCAATGGTAATTCAACCACCGGCCATCAATGTAGCAGGACTTCGCCTACTCAACGGCAATTCAACCACCGGCCGTCAATGTAAGCCGGACTTCGCCTACTCAAGCAATCCAACCACGGCCGTCAATGTAAGCCAGGACTTCGCCTACTCAGCGACATTTCAACTACCGGCCGTCAATGTAAGCCCGGACTTTGCCTACTCAATGGCAATTCAACCACCGGCCCAAAATCGATAAGCCGGACTTCGCCTACTCAACGGCAATTCAACCACCGGCCATCAATGTAAGCCCGGACTTCGCCTACTCAGCGGCAATTGACCAACCGGCCGTCAATGTAAGCCCGGACTTCGCCTGCTCAACGGCAATTCAACCACCGGCCGTGATATGTAAGCCGGACTTCGCCTACTCAGCGGCTATTCAACCACTTTGGCCGTCAATGTAAGCCCGGACTTCGCCCACTCAGCGGCAATTCAACCACCGGCCAGTCGGTGTAAGCAGGACTTCGCCCGCTCAGCGGCAATTCAACCACCGGCCGTTAGTGTAAGCCGGACTTCGCCCGCTCAGCGGCAATTCAACCACCGGCCGTCGATATGGCCGGACTTCGCCCACTCAACGACAATTCAACCACCGTAAGTCAATGGCCGGACTTCGCCCATTCAGCGGCGCATAGCCTTGGCCATGAAAGTAAGCCCGAGCTCCTTCCTGGCACAACAAGTCGAAAGGAAGTCGTACAAGACTACATATCCCCGGCACGTGCCGTCAATGTAAGCCGAACCTCGCCCGCTCAGCGGCAAAACAAGCGCGAAGGAGCCCGACACCTCCCGGCCCACAAATCTCGAGGCACAAAACGCCTCAGCGCTCGCGACAACGCAGAGCACCGGCCGTCAAAGTAAGCCCGACGTCACCCTCTCGGCATGAAAAGGCCCTCTGAGGCCACAATGATCCCCAACCAGGATGAACACCGGCGGCCGTCGTGGGTCCAACCTTCTCCAGCAAACAAAGCACAAGGCAATCCCGCCTCTCGAAATCAAGCACAAGGCAACCACGCCTCATGAAGGCCTCGCCGAGTTCGTACCTCTGAACCAAGCTCCAACTTAAGTTCATACTCTGAACTAAGTCTCAAATGCAGGTTCATACTCTGAACCAAGCCTCAACTTAAGTTCATACTCCTGGACTAAGTCTCAAACACTAGGTTCATACTCCTGAACCAAAACCCACAGTCAGAAGACGACTCAAGTCTTCATACATGGCAAAACCCACAGCCAGAAGATGACTCAAGTCCTCACGCACGGCACAACCACATTCAGAAGACGACTCAAGTCTTCATACACGGCACAACCACATTCAGAAGATGACTCAAGTCTTCATACATGACACAACCACAGCCAGAGGACGACTCAAGTCCTCACACATGGCAAAACCCGCAGCCAGAAGACGACTCAAGTCCTCACGCATGGCAAACCGCAGCCAGAAGACGACTCAAGTCCTCACACGCATGGCAAACCGCATCCGAAGGCGACTGAGTCCTCCACGCATGGCAAACTTCCTGACCGAGAAGGACGATTCAAGTCCTCATACTACCTCCAGCCCGGAAGGCTTTAAATCACTCGGTCCGGAAGATCGTATAAACCTCCCACATTACTATCTCCAGCCCGGAAGGCTTTAAACCACTTGGTCCGGAAGACCGTATAAACCTCCCAAATCACTATCTTCGGCCCGGAAGGCCTTAAACCACCCGATTAGGAAAATCGTAAAGTTTCAATCCCAGGACACCACCACGTCCTCACAATTGACCTCAGCGGTCACCACATCTTACGACACCACCCCGTCCTTACCACTGACCTTGGCAGTCACACGATACTTCAGGGCACCATCACGCCCATATACACTCACAATTTCACGACCTCTGAACTACGGCCAGGCTTGATTCCCGCCAGGGATACGTAGGAATCCTATCGCGAGTCCGGCCAGCCATCACTGTACGGTCGCGGGGACACCACCACGTCCACCCATAGAGTCTTAGTTAGAGGACATCTCCCATCCTCGTGCACTACCACACTCACCCCACACACGAACTACGTTCAGGCTTGATTCCCGCCAGGGATACGTAGGAATCCTATCACAGGGTCCGGCCGGCCCGGCCTAGCGGTCACAAACGGGACACCGCCACGTCCTCACCCTAACCTCCACGGTCACTTCCTCTCCCAGCACGCGATCCAGATTAGGACCCTTATCTTATCAACGACCCCACTTCCTCCGTAAGTGACATCGTTGAGGGGCTTCTGTAAGTACCCCAATCTGGATCACCCTCTTCCGAGCACATGGAAAACACCGCAGACTCACAAACACAGTCTCGAAGACCTATAGCACTCAAAACCCTCAAAAAACCCTTAACCAAACCAAGGGAGGAGCCTTTCTGGGATAAAAAGGGACAAAAGGACCTTTTGGGAATTTTTAGGAAATTGGAAAAGCAAATAAGGTCCGTACGGACCTCTTTGTTGCCATAATTACTGAATCCCCTTAAAGTCCACAATATTCTCTCAAATCCCGGAGAAATCATTACCCCTCATGCATGGTTGGTCCGTACGGACCTCTTTGCATGCCAAGATGGTCTGTACGGACCTCTTTGCACAGGGGACATCATCATTCCAGAATATTCACAATTATCACATATTCCCTCAAATCGAGAAAAACTAAAATTCTGGATAACCTAAGAGGTCCGTACGGACCTCTTTGCATTTTTCTCCTACTATAAATAGAGGGCTCCCTCTCCCCCATTTTCAGACACACCTCCCTCTTCTCTCTTCTTACCTTAGCCTTCAGCCTCCCCTCTAAGACCCTTCGGGGCAATCCCGGCCCCTTTCGGGTCCTTCCGAGGCCTTCCGAGCCCCCTCGTGGTGCTCCGAAGCCTCCCCGAGCGCTCCCGCGACGCTCCCGCGCTGCCCCGAGACACTCTCGAGGTACTCTGAGGCCCCTCGTGGTACTCCGAGGCCTTGCCTGGTCTTTCCAAGGCATCCCGGCTCTTTCCGAGTCAAATCGGCTATCCCAAACCACGCCGAAACTCTGCCCGAGTGACTCCTGCCATCCCAACGCACGCCGAAACTCTGCCCTAACGCAGCCTACAATCCCAACGCACGCCGAACCTCTGCCCCAAACGCGGCCTACAATCTCAACTCACGCCGAAACTACGTCCGCAGAGACAAGCGGCCCCTCCCGAGGCAATCCCGGTCCGTGCCAGGAACATCATTCCATCCTCAAACACTATTCCCCGGCGGAGACGAGACACGAACCAACATTGGTAAGGCTTCCTTCCATTACTATTTCAATACATTTCAATACGTAGTGTACAATGTAGACATCCGACACAGCATGAATTTTTAAAAGCACACACACACACACACAACAGTTAAAGAATATTAGGGGTATCCGAAAGACTCGTTTTTACGAGGCGACTCGGGTGAGCTCTAAGATTATAATATTCTCTTCCCGAGGAGTCATCTGACCTCCGAACTCAAAATCTCATCACACAAAAACAGTTTATTTCTAAACTGATGCCCTTTTTCAATGTTTTGGGCTTAATAAAAACGGCGTGGCGACTCTACAATTGTGAAAACAACGGCGAGACACCTCCAACTAACGCTAAAGCAGAATAAAGCCAGATGCTGGGGCGCGAACGCACTGCCTCTCGGATCCGATCAAACTTCCCGAACAGCGACGAATGCGAGATGCCAGGGCTCCGCGCGCGAGCCGGATCCAGGGTAATTTCAGACGGCAAAACAAGACAAAATTCTAATGGTGTTGGCACTGACCTCCATGGGCACACAGGCTGAGTCCTCCAAGAATTCATTGATGAAGGGGTCTAAAGGCAACCTCAAGCCGAACTCAAATTGTTTATAAAAGAAGGCCACCTTCTCCTTGCTGGTCAGAAGGGACTGACGACGAGGCTCATACTCTGCTAGGCTGAGATGCTCGAGCTTGTACGTCGAAGCTTGAACTCTAAATGAGCCCCGTAGTGCATCTATCATTTGTTTCCCAACATTGGATTTCCTAAGCTCGATCTTGGGCAAAGCCCAGCTCCCTTCAGCCCCACCTCCAAAGTCACTTTCACTCATTCCAGCTCGTACAAATGTATGAAAGGCCTTAGCCATCTGAGCGCCCCCAATACTTGTGCTGGCCTCGTTTGCTTCTTGGGCCGGTTGGCTAGGTCTCCCGTCGTGATCCATGTCTACAAAACAAGGAAAGACAGAAGGGGAATCAGTCCTAACTTTCTCAGGCGACGACCTAACTATGGGTAACCTAGATTCCCCTATAACCAAGCTCCTATGTGAATCACGACGGGACAAAGAATAGTTGGCTCGTATATGATTGGGAAGGTCGTTCATCGACCTAAAAGACGTTACCCTTGGGTCATCTTCCTTGAATTCCCTAAGAGCCTCACCAACTGGAAACTCCAAAGGTTCATCCTCAAATCCAAACTTCAACAAGATTGAAGAACATTCAACTAGTGGAATCTCTCTCCAGATCCCCCTAGCACATTTAAAAACCCTCTAATTTAACCCAAAACCGAACTTAACCCCTCTCTCAAAGCTTATAGTTCTTGGTCCCATTGAAGATACTCTCAAAACTCAATGAAAAACCCAGAAAATAAAGAACAATCAAAAGGATTACCTGGGAGAGAGATTGCCGGTGAATTTTCCGATGAATTTTCCGGTGGGTTTGACGGCGGCAAGTTGAAGAAATCTCTTATCCACGCTACTGGTTTGCTCAGGGGTGGTGAAGCCAGAACGGTCAAAGCTGCCGGAAAGCGTTCGAACGGTGGTCGGAATGTTCGCTGGCGGTGGCTGGAAATCGCCTTTGCTAAAATGCTCTCAATGCTCAAGGTCACGGAAAGATCACAATGAAGGAGAGCGGAAGTTTTTATACTTAAGGGAGATGAAGGGATGGTGTCTAGGGAACCCAAACGGCGAAATGATGGGGGGCATTAATTACCCTCTATGAATTCCGAGAAGAATGTCCCATCATGGGACGCGTGTCGATTAATGAGGAGATCCTAGCCATCCACATCATCAATGCTGACATCACCCTAATTCAAAATTCAAATTGACGGCTGTACAGATAGCCTTGGAGGGAAAATGACAACTCCTGGCCCGTCAAGACGATCCATGAGTTGGGGGCCACTGAACGGAATATTCTGTGATGGGCCGAGCCAATACCTCGCTACGAGCTAGGAGCCCAACAGGCCCACCAAAGGACCAACTATGAAGGATCCGATCAAGACCGGGGTTAGGGCCCGTCTAACAACAGATGGCGGTCGTCGCCATTGAGCGACCAAACCCATCCAAGCGACGAGCCAATACACCCATGAGCAAAGGTTTGGGCTTTAGCCCGTCGTTACGTCAGGAAAAGGCCATCGCCACTGAGTTGCGACCCACCTAACGACGAGCCTGCACACCACACAAAACCGATCTCACCCAAGAGTGAGCGTCGTCACTGAACGACCAACTCTCTCTGATTGCTTGCTCGCCGAGTCATCTCTCAAGAGGACGACCTGATTGGACGCACGGCTACAGGTCTTCCCTCCAATTAAGCTTCCTCAACAAGCTTGATTAATAAGCTAATTTGGGATAATGTCAGACCTACCACATGCTTTGTTACACGTGCAATCATGTAACCAGTAATAACACCAAAAGGTGTGCAGGTTGACTTTCCTTTATAAGCTAAGCTACTTATCAGTGTCAGGCGTTGCAAAGTCCTTATTTAGGCGGACCAACCCCAGCGTGACACGTGTACGCTTAGGTGACAGAGCCGATCTAACGGTTGACATCCACCCCATCCAACGGTTCAGATAAAAACCCTAATATCATTCTATCCACTATAAATTTGGGAACAAAACATGGACAAAGGTAATGCTTTACTGCATATTTACGTACTCTCACACTTCCCATATTATTTGGCACCACTTTCCAGTCCATCAACTGATTCTCACGCCGGAGGGGCTTGCCGGAAGACCCCCGGCGCAGTTTCACGGTTGTTTTGTGGTGTTGTGCAGATCACAAAGCTAGCTCAATCTTCGCTGGACACGATTACTGAGCCCAAGACACATTCCTGCGCGATCATCACCTATCATGGATTCATAGATTTTCCTCCCTGCAAGAACCACGTCGCTGAGTCACTTGATGAGATTACCACGGTGCACATAGAACCTAACCATATAGTCATGATGGAGCCATGGTCACGAGCCAACTTGGCAAATGATTCGTGGGGTGACCAGCCTAATTGAAAAATGTTGCCACCACCGGCCACCTTCTAGGGCCAGGCGGCAACCTCCCTTGGGGTTTTTTTTGTTTCCTAGACCATATAACCCATAACATAAGGGCAACTCCAATGGTGGTTCTAGTCCTAAGGGTCCTAAAACCAAAATTTGATACCATGGAGACTTTTTGCATGGTCCTAAAAAATCATCTCCAACAATGAGTATCAAAAATTAGGTACCAAATTAGTTTTTTTTTTTAAGTTAATAACTTTATTAATATTTTTAATATGATAAATAATTTTGAAACATAATAATTATTTTAATTAGTTATTTCAAAAAATAAAATTTTATAAATAATTTTGAAATATAATAATTATTTTAATTAATTATTTTTTTATAAAATTTAAAATTTTATAAATAATTATATAAAATTTAAATAAATTTAAATCAAAAATCAAATTTTTTATGTATAATTAAATAAATTTAAAAAGAAGTAGAACAAATGTAGAAAGAAAATGAAAGAATGGTGTATGGAAAAATATGAAGTAGCAAAGTCC
Organism: Adenophora triphylla var. japonica; assembly: GCA_022495995.1. NCBI lineage: Eukaryota > Viridiplantae > Streptophyta > Magnoliopsida > Asterales > Campanulaceae > Adenophora > Adenophora triphylla. The sequence goes on along the minus strand of JAFEMH010001599.1, from coordinate 31,359 downwards.
TAAGCAAAGTCCTAAATATGGTACTTTGCTAAGGACTTAATCAAATTTTGATACCTCTAGTTTTTGTCATTGAAGATGCAAGGACCTTTATGTGGGTATCAAAAATAGATTTTAAGACCATTGTTGGAGTTGCCCTAAGGACTAGGACTAGGACTAGGCCTACAAGTGTATATTCCATTGTTATGTTTGCCCCTATCTGGTAAGCCTGAATATATAAGCAATGAAACAATTTTAACTAGCTAAAATTACACTGTATCATTATTATTATTATCTACCTACTCTTTCGTCCATGCTTGCATTCTTGTTTGAATCGTTTACACGAATATGAATACGATAAGATTCTCCATGTTTGCATTCTTAATGTTACCTATTACCAAATCCTAGTGAAAATATATACTCCCACTCCCTCCCTCCGTCTCAGAATGATATTTACACTTTTTCTTAAATTGTTATTTACTTATTTTAAATGATTTTTAAGCAATAATTTGAAATTATTTAATTATTTTAATGATAATTTAAACATTGTTATTAATGATATTTATAAAGGCATATCAATTTTTTTTTTAAATTTTCATTAGAATAACTATAATAATCCAAATATATTGTTCAAAGTTTATTCCTATAGACCCTCCGTGTCTCAGGATATCTTGAGACGGAGGGTCTATAAAAATTGACTGCACAAAGATTAAAAGTGAAACATCATGAGGCAAATAATTTATTTTATTTTGGAAGTAAGAAAACAATAAAGAAAAAAAACAAACACATTCACATTTCACGCTTTGCAATCAGCAAATAAATTTATTTTATTTTGGAATTAATCATATACAATATCAACAAATTGTAGCCTCAAAATAATTTGGGTGCATTAATATAAGGATTAATTCCTCTTTACCAACATAGCTCAAATCATAACCCATCAAAACCCAGTCCAAATTTAAAAAGACAATCCCCTTTTATATTCCAAATCAAAATCCCTTTAAACCCCAATATAATATATACCTGGTCAAATATAATTTCTAAATACCAATTTTACCCCTCCCCTCATTCACCCAAGCGTACTCTCTCCCTCTCGGTTGAACGGGACCTGGCATTCCTGTATTTTCCATTGATAGAGGCTGAGATTTAGGGTTTCTTTCTTCAACTATGGCTGGACTTCGTATTCCGCCGGATGACAGTGACGTTTCACAGATGCGACAGCCGTCCGCCGCCGATCTGATATCCGACGATGACCGTTCCGTCGCTGCCGATTCGTGGTCCATTAAGAGCGACTACGGAAGCACTCTTGACGACGATCAGCGACACGCCGATGCATCTGAAGCTCTCGCTGCCGATGCTGCCTCCGATTACAGGTTATATTTCCCTGTTCAGTTACGACTTCATTTAATATTTTGACCATCAATTATTCAATACAGTCGTTCTAGCTTTATTCTAATTTCAACCATGGACTATTTTGTCAGTGATAATGCCATTAATCACCTCGCAAGTGTGGATCATTTACGTAATGTGAAAAGTTTTATGTGGAAGTATATGGAGGTGGAATGGATCGAGTTGAATATTTACGAGTTCCTGAGGTCCTATATCACTTGATATAGGACCATTCAAAGGTCTTATAGCTTCGTATATGATGTTGTTAAGTCCTATACCAATGTAAATGACCATTCAAAGGTCTTAATGCGTTGGTATAAGATTGTGTGAGGTCCTATACTACTTGCTATAGGACCATCCAATGGTCTTATAGCTTTGTATATGATGTTTCCAGGTCATATACCATTTGCTATAGGACCATTCAAAGGTCTTAATGCGTTGGTATAAGATTGTGTGAGGTCCTATACTACTTGCTATAGGACCATCCAATGGTCTTATAGCTTTGTATATGATGTTGCCAGGTCATATACCATTTGCTATATGACCATTCAAAGGTCTTATAGCTATGAAATCTCATTTTTTTTTAAATTAATTTTCCTCCACAATGGTCTTATAGCTTTGTATATGATGTTGTCAGGTCATATACCATTTGCTATAGGACCATTCAAAGGTCTTATAGCTGTGAAATCTCATTTTTTTTAAATTAATTTTCCTCCACAGTTTATACTAATAAAATACTCCCTCCGTCCCACTATACTTGACACCCAAGGGGTGGGTTCAAAAACCAAGGAAAAAGAATAAAATAAAAGAAATGTGTGGTGAAAAATGAAGAGAGATAATGAGTGGGGTAAATAGTAGTGTTGGTTGAATAAATGTGTGGTAGAAAATGAAGAGAGAGAATGAGTGGTGGGGTAGAGTGAATATAAAAATATAAAAACTTGATTATTTTTGGAAGGTGTCAAGTATAGTGGGACGTGTTGGGTTTTACGGGTCCATGCGCAGCGGAATTAAGCATTAAAAACATAAAACCCAAGAAGCCCTAGGATCCGTTCTATACAATTAATTTGAATACCTATGAGATAGAATTAAACCAACCTTGAAACGCTTTCCGGTCTTGAGCTATCGAACGATTTGATTATGTGATATCGAATCACAAACTTCGTTCTTCAACTTGCTTGAACTCTAGGCCTTGATCGATGAACGAGCGAAGACCCTCTTTCGGTATCCACACCTTTGAATGAATTCAAGAACAACTTCTTGATGATTGCTAGATCTAAAACCTTGAAGAATATTGAGAGAATTTGATTGTGAATTTTGCTTTAAAATTTCGGCTAGACCTTTAGGTCTGACAGAACCCTTGTATTTATACTACAATAGTGTAAATACCTCTTCTAATCGAATTAGGAGAGACAGGCTGTCAAAAACGCGTATTGGCCTATTATGTCGCGCGGTATATCAAGCCATTGGCTTGATATGTCGCGTGACATAAGTAGCCAGTTTCTGAGCCTCTCAATCATTCTTCCTCCGGTTTAACCAATTCATTCTAGTTGTGTGTGACCCAATAGGATTACATCATGTTGGCAATGAGTTCGATCATATCGAACCTCATAAGACATAAGCGGACTCTAGCAAGCCATTATGTCTACCCAAATAATGCAACGTAAGAGTTCACGTTTCCAATGGTGTACTTCCATTTATCCCTTTGTCTCACGATGTTATATTTGAACACAAGTCATGGTCCTTGTCAACTTGTTATTGTTCAATGCTTTCTCGATTCTTGAGTATAATGATAATTCCAATCACATTGGGGTACGGCCATACACTTTCATCATTATCACTCATCGAGGGGCCCAAGCATAACATCTCTCTTCCGAGGGACAAATTCCTTCTTGACTTATCATCCTTCCCATCATGAATCCGATCATGCCAATGATAGTCTTTATAGATATCGTGTTAAGATATCGTTTGACTAAAATCAAACATGACTTTCATCATATGTAAGGTTATGATAGTCTTAGGTCTAGGAAATAAATGAAGTAACCGTATGAGATTTAAGTATGACATTTGACCATGACATAAATCTCATGCGGGTCATGTCCAGTCACTTGTTCTCTAACAAGTACCCATAATTTCAATGTGCATCTCTTATGCATATAATCATCACATGATTATCCATTGATAATTATACTAATTTATTCTCTTAATAATTAGGGACAGAGATTATTATAAATAAATATACAAAACATATAATAATCAAATAATAAACATCTCATATAATAATAAATAATGTCAACACATAAGTCTATCAATCATAGGCCTAGGGCATAACACCAACAGTCTCCCACTTGCACTAGGCCCAATCTTCCATGTATCGAATACCCATGGACCTAACATGACCATCATGTTTAGCTTGCGAGAGAGCCTTAGTTAGTGGGTCCGCCACGTTGTCATCAGTATCTACTCTGCATATCTTAACGTCTTCCCTTTCACATATCTCACGAATAATGTGGAAACGTCGAAGTATGTGTTTGGATCTCTGGTGTGATCTTGGTTCCTTTGCTTGTGCAATGGCACCATTGTTATCACAGTAAAGTTCAATAGGGTCTTTGATGCTTGGAACGACTTCCAAATCACTAATGAACTTCTTGATCCAAACTGCTTCCTTAGCTGCATCGGATGCCGCTATGTACTCAGCTTCGGTTGTAGAATCAGCGACGGTACTTTGCTTGGAACTTTTCCAACTCACAGTGCCTCCATTAAGCGTAAACAAAAATCCAGATTGCGATCTGAAATCATCTTTGTCGGTTTGGAAGCTAGCATCTGTGTAGCCTTTTACTACAAGATCTTCTTCCATTCCTCCAAAAAACCAAGAATACATCCTTAGTTCTTCGTAAGTACTTAAGGATATTCTTGACTGCTATCCAATGTGGTTCGCCGGGATCCGATTGGTACCTACTCGTCATGCTTAGAGCACACGAGATGTCGGGTCTAGTACATAACATAGCATACATGATAGACCCAATTGCCGAAGCATATGGAATACCATTCATTCTCTTTCGCTCATCATTAGTCTTAGGACTTTGATTCTTGCTAAGAGATATACCATGCAACATTGGCAAGTTTCCTCTTTTAGAATTTTCCATTTGGAATCTTCTAAGGACTTTGTCAATGTAAGTATTTTGACTTAAACCAATCATCCTCTTAGATCTATCTCTATAAATCTTGATACCAAGGATATATGCGGCTTCGCCCATATCTTTCATTGAAAAGCACTTTCCCAACCAAGACTTGACAGTCTCTAGTGCAGGAACGTCATTTCCAATGAGTAAGATATCGTCGACATACAACACTAAAAATAGTGCCACGCTCCCACTAATTTTCTTGTATACACAAGGTTCATCTTCGTTCTTGATAAAGCCAAACTCCTTGATTGCTTCATCAAAACGTAGATTCCAACTCCTTGAAGCTTGCTTCAATCCATAAATGGATTTCTGCAACTTACACACCTTGTTAGAATTTTCTGGACTGACAAAACCTTCAGGTTGTATCATGTATACATCCTCAAGTAACTTCCCATTAAGGAAAGCTGTTTTGACATCCATTTGCCATATCTCATAGTCATAATATGGGGCTATGGCAAGTAAAATTCTAATAGACTTAAGCATAGCTTCAGGCGAAAAGGTTTCATCATAGTCAATGCCATGAGTTTGCCTATATCCCTTAGCTACTAGCCTAGCCTTATAGGTGTGCACCTTCCCATCCATGTCGGTCTTCTTCTTGAAAACCCATTTGCACCCTATGGTTTTTACACCTTCGGGTGGATCAATCAAGTTCCAAACTTGATTATCAGCCATGGATTGTAATTCGGACTTCATGGCTTCTTGCCATTTTTCCGAATCCGGAGCGGACATCGCTTCTTGATAGAAAGTGGGTTCATCATTTTCGATTAACTCCACTTCATCACTTTCCGTAACGAGAAATCCATATCTCTCGGGTTCGGATCGTGATCTACCACTTCGGCGAGGAACTTGTGCATTTTGAACCGGTTCCACAACGGTTTGTGAACTTGGTTCAGTTTCTACCATTGGCTCAATGTTGTTTTCGGGTTCTCGAACTTCTTCGAGATCTATTTTACTCCCACTGGTTCCTTTGCGAAGAAACTCCTTTTCTAAGAAAGTACCATTTCGAGCAACAAACACTTTGTTCTCGTTTCGGTTGTAGAAATAGTATCCTTTGGTTTCCTTAGGATATCCCACAAAAACACATTTATCAGATTTAGGTGCTAGCTTGTCAGAAGTTAACTTCTTGACATATGCATCGCAACCCCAAATCTTCATGAAAGACAAACTAGGTTTTCTTCCATGCCACATCTCATATGGGGTCTTTTGAACCGATTTGGTAGGAACTCTGTTTATAGTGAAAGGAGCAGTTTCTAGTGCATGTCCCCAAAAGGATAAAGGAAGCTCAACTTGACTCATCATAGAACGAACCATGTCCAACAAAGTTCTATTCCTCCTTTCAGACACACCATTCCATTGTGGTGTTCCGGATGGAGAGAGTTCGAAACGATTCCACAACTCTTAAGATGACTGTCAAATTCTTGGCTCAAATATTCACCACCTCGATCGGATCGAAGTACCTTAATAGTTTTGCCAAGTTGATTTTGCACCTCATTTTGAAATATTCGAAATATCTCAAACGATTCACTTTTATGTTTCATTAGATAAACATATCCAAATCTACTATAATCATCGTGAATGTTATGAAGTACCGAAATCCTCCCTAGCATCGCTACTCATAGGCCCACATACATCGGTATGTATGAGTCCTAATAAGTCGCCCGCCCTTTCACCGGTTTTGGTAAATGGGTCCTTGGTCATCTTGCCAAGTAAACAAGATTCGCATGTCTCATATGATTCATAATCATGTGAGTCCAAAAATCCATCTTTGTGGAGTTTGGAAATGCGTTTCTCGTTTATATGGCCAAGACGACAATGCCATAAGTAAGTGTGGTTTACATCATTGGGTTTAGATTTCTTGTTAATGTTATAGACATCATTATCACGATTTTCAATATCAAGAACATAAAGGCCATTGAATGAAACAAAGAAGTACAATAATGCATATCACTCTTGTAAATAGAAAATTTCTTATCACATATAAGAAAATTAAAACCTTCATTATCCAAACATGAAATCGAAATAATATTCCTACTTAAAGCTGGAACGTAATAACAATTGTTCAAAAAAAGTATTAGTCCACTAGGTAAAGTAACTTCATAAGTTCCTACGGCTAATGCAGCAACTCTTGCTCCATTCCCCACACGTAGGTCCACTTCACCTTCCTTAAGCATCCTTCTCGTTTCTTTAGACCTCGCACATTTAAACAAATGTGAGTTCCACATCCGGTATCCAATACCCAAGAACTAGAAGTAGATAGGAATATATCTATAACAAAGATACCTGAAGTTGAAGCAACTCCTTTGCTCTTCTTCAGTGCTTCCTTGTATTTTGCGCAGTTTCTCCTCCAATGTCCAATCTCATTGCAATGGAAGCAGATTGCGTCCTCTTGGGACTTAGGCTTAGCCTCTTTAGGCTTGGAAGCCTCTTTGGGCTTGGCAACCTTTGCCTTAGGATTAGCAACCTTTGCTTTTCCTTTACCCTTGAACCCTTTCCCCTTGTTAACCATTAGCACTTGATCGGTCTTCTTTTCGACAATACTGGTTTCCGCAGTAGTCAACATTTGAACTAACTCGGAAAGGTTTCTATTCATTCCACCCATGTTATAGTGCATTATGAAATGACTAAAACTTTTAGGTAATGAATTCAATATTATGTCGGTAGCCAACTCTTGGCTAATTGGAAAACCGAGCCTTTCAAGATGCTCAATGTGGCCCTTTAACTTGAGAGCATGGGGACCAACAGCTTGTCCTTCACTCATCTTGCATGAGGTCAAGGATGCAACTGTGTTGTACCTTTCTTGCCTAGCTTGAATTTGGAACATTTCCATCAGCCGATTGTTTAAGTCGACTGTCCCCAAGTGCTCAAGATTCTTCTGAAGACTCTTGCACATGGCGGAAAGCATAAGGCAACTAACATCTGTAGAGTCACGCTTGTGCTTCAGATATTGTTCCCTTATTGCCCTAGCAGCATTGGCAGCAGGTTCAGGTGGAATAGGTTCAGTGAGAACGTACAGTTTCTCCTCTTGTTTGAGAACAATTCTCAAACTACGGATCCAATCCATATAGTTTGTACCATTCTCTTCCAACTTTTCCTTCTCAAGGACAGATCGCAGTGAAAAGTGATTATTGTTTGATGCCATTTATTCTACAAAAAGATATACATAAAATATGAACACATATAAGTAAACATATCATATGAGAAGTATAGTGCATTTAAATAAATGCTCCCACTAAATTATACACCTTCAAATGCAAATAAGCATAATATGCATTTAATGGGCTAAGATCCAACTTTAATTCAATTTCAAGTTTGCATTGGAAAACCGCTCAAAATTAAATTAATTAGGTAGAAAACATCAATCATATCACATATATGACTCTTAGATCTTTTATGAGATCAATTCAAGACATCATATGTCTAGGCATATTTTAATCTCATCTTATGCCTTGGGTCCAAAACCATTTTGATAACCCAATTAAGTTCATTCACTTTAAAACGTATAGGAACCACCATTTCCTCATCTTGCTCGCATTCGAATAGAATCAAAGCACCTTGCTATGGCAAGCCCACCCAAAACTATCCGAATGGTCTCAAGTGTTTTTAATCATGAATTGGCATAAAGAACTTAAAAGTTAAATGAAGGTTCTTTAAAGGTAGATTATAAGCATATCAGAAAGATAGTCAAAATCATGCACCAGGTAAGTTCCCAGGAAGATAGGTGAGCCACAAGGACTTCTTAAGTACCAACTCTTCCTTTGACAGAACTCTCCTAGACATGCATAATTAGAAATCAACTCTGATTAGGCAACATAATCCCTACCTTTTATAAACAATCAGTTTCCTTTTAAATTTCGCGTATTTATGACTTGTTTCCATAAACAATCATAAGATCCAAAATTTACAATGTCTAAATCTAAACATATTAGGAAACTAAATATCATGTTTCAACTAAACATCTAATTAAAAAAAATATTCTTAACATGTAAGAACAAATAAAACATGCATCGCAATAATTATTAAAATCATATTTTAATCAATTAATCATGCATATTAGTGAATCAATCTAGCATGGACTTATAAACTCAATTTTATAACATCCAGATTTTCATATACATTGCAATAATTATTAAAATCATATTTTAATCAATTAATCATGTATATCAATGAATCAATCTATCGCGGACTTATAAACTCAATTATATAACATCCAGATTTTCATATCAACATATCAGATTGTAAACACAATCACAGAATAGCAGAAAAATTGAACAAACTGATTCTGCCCAGTTTTGGCTTATTATGTCGCGTGACAACATCAGCCAGAGGCTTGATATGTCGCGCGACCTAACAGGCCAATTAACCTGAATTCCACATGGCTCATTATGTCGCGCGACCAAAGTAGCCAGGTTACAGGAATTTCCAGATTCGAACCAATACAGATTACAACCAATTAAATCATATAAAACAGCTTTTTACAGATTTAATTCAGCATAATTCGAAAACGATTTTTCACATTGTTTCACATAAACAATTAAAAATTCTATCGCATACAAAACATGCAATAAGCATATAAACAATTTATATCTTAAACCTAGCATGTTAATTCAAACTTAATCATACGAACCAGGCTCTGATACCACTGTTGGGTTTTACGGGTCCATGCGCAGCGGAATTAAGCATTAAAAACATAAAACCCAAGAAGCCCTAGGATCCGTTCTATACAATTAATTTGAATACCTATGAGATAGAATTAAACCAACCTTGAAACGCTTTCCGGTCTTGAGCTATCGAACGATTTGATTATGTGATATCGAATCACAAACTTCGTTCTTCAACTTGATTGAACTCTAGGCCTTGATCGATGAACGAGCGAAGACCCTCTTTCGGTATCCACACCTTTGAATGAATTCAAGAACAACTTCTTGATGATTGCTAGATCTAAAACCTTGAAGAATATTGAGAGAATTTGATTGTGAATTTTGCTTTAAAATTTCGGCTAGACCTTTAGGTCTGACAGAGCCCTTGTATTTATACTACAATAGTGTAAATACCTCTTCTAATCGAATTAGGAGAGACAGGCTGTCAAAAAACGCGTATTGGCCTATTATGTCGCGCGGTATATCAAGCCATTGGCTTGATATGTCGCGTGACATAAGTAGCGATTTACGAGCCTCTCAATCATTCTTCCTCCGGTTTAACCAATTCATTCTAGTTGTGTGTGACCCAATAGGATTACATCATGTTGGCAATGAGTTCGATCATATCGAATCTCATAAGACATAAGCGGACTCTAGCAAGCCATTATGTCTACCCAAATAATGCAACGTAAGAGTTCACGTTTCCAATGGTGTACTTCCATTTATCCCTTTGTCTCACGATGTTATATTTGAACACAAGTCATGGTCCTTGTCAACTTGTTATTGTTCAATGCTTTCTCGATTCTTGAGTATAATGATAATTCCAATCACATTGGGGTACGGCCATACACTTTCATCATTATCACTCATCGAGGGGCCCAAGCATAACATCTCTCTTCCGAGGGACAAATTCCTTCTTGACTTATCATCCTTCCCATCATGAATCCGATCATGCCAATGATAGTCTTTATAGATATCGTGTTAAGATATCGTTTGACTAAAATCAAACATGACTTTCATCATATGTAAGGTTATGATAGTCTTAGGTCTAGGAAATAAATGAAGTAACCGTATGAGATTTAAGTATGACATTTGACCATGACATAAATCTCATGCGGGTCATGTCCAGTCACTTGTTCTCTAACAAGTACCCATAATTTCAATGTGCATCTCTTATGCATATAATCATCACATGATTATCCATTGATAATTATACTAATTTATTCTCTTAATAATTAGGGACATAGATTATTATAAATAAATATACAAAACATATAATAATCAAATAATAAACATCTCATATAATAATAAATAATGTCAACACATAATTAAATAAATTTAAAAAGAAGTAGAACAAATGTAGAAAGAAAATGAAAGAAGGGTGTATGGAAAAATATGAAGTAGCAAAGTCCTAAGCAAAGTCCTAAATATGGTACTTTGCTAAGGACTTAATCAAATTTTGATACCTCTAGTTTTTGTCATTGAAGATGCAAGGACCTTTATGTGGGTATCAAAAATAGATTTTAAAACCATTGTTGGAGTTGCCCTAAGGACTAGGACTAGGACTAGGCCTACAAGTGTATATTCCATTGTTATGTTTGCCCCTATCTGGTAAGCCTGAATATATAAGCAATGAAACAATTTTAACTAGCTAAAATTACACTGTATCATTATTATTATTATCTACCTACTCTTTCGTCCATGCTTGCATTCTTGTTTGAATCGTTTACACGAATATGAATACGATAAGATTCTCCATGTTTGCATTCTTAATGTTACCTATTACCAAATCCTAGTGAAAATATATACTCCCACTCCCTCCCTCCGTCTCAGAATGATATTTACACTTTTTCTTAAATTGTTATTTACTTATTTTAAATGATTTTTAAGCAATAATTTGAAATTATTTAATTATTTTAATGATAATTTAAACATTGTTATTAATGATATTTATAAAGGCATATCAATTTTTTTTTTAAATTTTCATTAGAATAACTATAATAATCCAAATATATTGTTCAAAGTTTATTCCTATAGACCCTCCGTGTCTCAGGATATCTTGAGACGGAGGGTCTATAAAAATTGACTGCACAAAGATTAAAAGTGAAACATCATGAGGCAAATAATTTATTTTATTTTGGAAGTAAGAAAACAATAAAGAAAAAAAACAAACACATTCACATTTCACGCTTTGCAATCAGCAAATAAATTTATTTTATTTTGGAATTAATCATATACAATATCAACAAATTGTAGCCTCAAAATAATTTGGGTGCATTAATATAAGGATTAATTCCTCTTTACCAACATAGCTCAAATCATAACCCATCAAAACCCAGTCCAAATTTAAAATGACAATCCCCTTTTATATTCTAAATCAAAATCCCTTTAAACCCCAATATAATATATACCTGGTCAAATATAATTTCTAAATACCAATTTTACCCCTCCCCTCATTCACCCAAGCGTACTCTCTCCCTCTCGGTTGAACGGGACCTGGCATTCCTGTATTTTCCATTGATAAAGGCTGAGATTTAGGGTTTCTTTCTTCAACTATGGCTGGACTTCGTATTCCGCCGGATGACAGTGACGTTTCACAGATGCGACAGCCGTCCGCCGCCGATCTGATATCCGACGATGACCGTTCCGTCGCTGCCGATTCGTGGTCCATTAAGAGCGACTACGGAAGCACTCTTGACGACGATCAGCGACACGCCGATGCATCTGAAGCTCTCGCTGCCGATGCTGCCTCCGATTACAGGTTATATTTCCCTGTTCAGTTACGACTTCATTTATTATTTTGACCATCAATTATTCAATACAGTCGTTCTAGCTTTATTCTAATTTCAACCATGGACTATTTTGTCAGTGATAATGCCATTAATCACCTCGCAAGTGTGGATCATTTACGTAATGTGAAAAGTTTTATGTGGAAGTATATGGAGGTGGAATGGATCGAGTTGAATATTTACGAGTTTCTGAGGTCCTATATCACTTGATATAGGACCATTCAAAGGTCTTATAGCTTCGTATATGATGTTGTTAAGTCCTATACCAATGTAAATGACCATTCAAAGGTCTTAATGCGTTGGTATAAGATTGTGTGAGGTCCTATACCACTTGCTATAGGACCATCCAATGGTCTTATAGCTTTGTATATGATGTTTCCAGGTCATATACCATTTGCTATAGGACCATTCAAAGGTCTTAATGCGTTGGTATAAGATTGTGTGAGGTCCTATACTACTTGCTATAGGACCATCCAATGGTCTTATAGCTTTGTATATGATGTTGCCAGGTCATATACCATTTGCTATATGACCATTCAAAGGTCTTATAGCTATGAAATCTCATTTTTTTTTAAATTAATTTTCCTCCACAATGGTCTTATAGCTTTGTATATGATGTTGTCAGGTCATATACCATTTGCTATAGGACCATTCAAAGGTCTTATAGCTGTGAAATCTCATTTTTTTTTAAATTAATTTTCCTCCACAGTTTATACTAATAAAATACTCCCTCCGTCCCACTATACTTGACACCCAAGGGGTGGGTTCAAAAACCAAGAAAAAAGAATAAAATAAAAGAAATGTGTGGTGAAAAATGAAGAGAGATAATGAGTGGGGTAAATAGTAGTGTTGGTTGAATAAATGTGTGGTAGAAAATGAAGAGAGAGAATGAGTGGTGGGGTAGAGTGAATATAAAAATATAAAAACTTGATTATTTTTGGAAGGTGTCAAGTATAGTGGGACGGCCCAAAATGGAAAGAAGTGTCAAGTATAGTGGGACGGAGGGAGTATATTGCAAAAATAAATGTAAGCAAAGCATTGGCCAAGTGGTTAAGACTTTGATTTATAGTGGAAGGTCTAAAGTTCGAATCCCACACTCTACATTTTGATTCAATTTTTCTAAAATAACATAGAAAAGGACGGGGTGGGCTAAGCGGGCTGTTTAGGAACTGGACGGGAAGGAGGGGTATTCTAGGTACATTAATTACAGCGGGTTTATGAGGAATTTCTGATCTCGATTGGGTATTTATGGGTTTGTGATCTCACTTATGGGTCTTAGGGTCCTTGGCTCATATATAACTATAACTCGACATATAAACTAGTAAAAAGTAAAATTAAAAATTGAATAAATGGTTAAATTTTTTAAAAATAAAACAAAATAAGTAGTGTGAAATTAAAAAGATATCTAAAAAATGAAATAGATTTAAAGAAAATCACAAAAATAAAATCAAAAGCATTTAATAAATCGATAGGCGCCGTCGACGTTTCCAAATGAAAAAAAACAAAAATGTACTACAGAAAAATTAGGTAATGCTTTCACGTGTTATGGACATGGTTCCCATCCAACCCACAACCTTTAAGAGTCAAGAACTCTAAACCCCATAGTCCAGATCAATAAGCCTCATTAATCCATTTGAGATGAAAATTTCACTAAAACTCACACATAACGGACCATAATCTCTGTTATCTTCCCGTAACCTCCCATTATCAAAAAATTCAAAACCCTAGAAAAGCATCTCATTCTCTCTTTATCCGATGCAAATCGCACCCCAAACCCAAATCAAACCCTAATCGACTCCATAGAAGCGTTAATCGAAGCCATTAAAGCTCCATTGAAGGCGGCGTCTGACCAAATCCATTTAAAAGCTGCGTCAATCGAAAAATGTAGAATGTAGGTATCCGACTCTCTTTTTTTTTTTTTTTTTTTTTTTTTTTTTTGTGGTTGTAAATCGTTTGTATGTAATTGTGTTCATAATTTGTTACTTGCTTCGGACCTATTTTTTCTTTGTTTTTATCTAAGGTATTAGACCTTTTTTTTTTTTTGACGTTACTTGATTCATCTTCATCTCTTTTGTGTTCGTTATTGTGGCAAAGGATCTGTTGTAGTCCATATCCTTTATCCCTTGCCATAGGAAATGTTCTAATGTGAGTTTGATTTCGAGAATACTTGCTTCATTTTGATTTTGATTGGAAAAGTAATTTATGTACAAATTTTAAGCCTGTAATTGATTTTATATAAGATATCAGACCTATTTTTTATGTTTTAATTGAATTTGTTTGAAATATATGTTGAATTTCTTTTGTGTTGGTTAAAGTGGTAAAAGACTTGAACCAGGTCCTATAACCATTGATATAGTACCTGTTCTAGTGTGCAATTGATTTTGTGGCAACTTGCTTCATTTTGTTTGTGTTGGTTAAAGTGGTAAAGGACCTGAACAAGTCATATAACCATTGATATATGACATATTCTATTGTTCATTTGATTTGAGGCAACTTGCTTTATTTTTATTTTGTGTGTTAAAGTGGCAAAAGACCTATTTCAGGCCCTATAACCATTGGTATAAGACTTGTTCTAGTGATCATTTGATATTGAGTTAACTTCCTGCATTTTAATTGTATTTGTTAAAATTGCAAAGGACCTGTTCCAGGTCCTATAGCCCTTGCTATAGGACCTGTTCTAGTATGCATTAAATTTGGAGGTGACTTCCTTCATTTTGATTGTGTTTGTTTATGTGACAAACGAACTGTTCCAGGTCCTATAACCCTTATTATAGGACCTGTTGTAGTGTGACTTTGATTTAGATGTGCCTTGCTTCATTTTATTTGTCTTTGATAATGTGGCAAATTGCTTGTTCCAGGTCTTATAACCCTTCCTATAGGACTTGTTCTAGTATGCATTTGATTTGGATGTGACTTGCTTCATTTTGATTGTGTTTGTTTATGTGGCAAAAGACTTGTTCCAGGTCATAAAACCCTTGTTATAGGACCTGCTGTAGTGTGAATTTGATTTGGATGTGCCTTGCTTCATTTTGTTTGTCTTAGATAATGTGGCAAAGGACTTGTTTCATGTCCTTTAACAATGGTATAGGACCTTTGTTTTATAAGTTACTTGAAATAAGTCTTATACCAAGAGGTATAAGATCTGTAATATATTATTGTGTTTGTGCTAAAGGACTTTTGACTAACTTTTAAAAAAATTATTTCCTTTTCAATTTGATCATGTGAGAGCACAGTACAAATGCATAGAAGTGACTCAAAAAGATGCGGCAAAGTTCATAGAATTAAAACGCGATGACATTCCATAACAAGGAGATGACAGTTTGGATTGTGGGATAATTGTTCTAATGGAAGAGGAAGAAATGTTTGATAAAGCATCGGTGAGAAAGACATATGAAAATGCTGCGGTGCCATCGTATCAGGCAAAGATGATTCATGACATCTTATAACATAAATATTGTCCTTATCATTCATAAGTGAACCTTTCAGTATGTTGGTTTGAATTGGAAGAATATGGTTGATGTTTGAACAATGTACTTAGAACTAGTACTCAAATGCCCGTGCCAATGGCACGGGACGTCATGCATGATGGTCAAGCGAAGAAAATATAAAGATGAGCATCATTAAAATCTCTCTAATATCTCGAAATTCATCAAAATAGAAAAGCAAACAATGAAACGATATATCATGAGAATGTATTACTAATGTCATGTAGAAATAACACCCCCTATAGACGTACTACACAACAAATAATGTTGTTTAAAGATAACGAAAATTTATGTTTCATTATGTCTGTATCTTGAATTTCAGCTACTATATTTAATTTGATAAAAAAAAGTTATTAATATCTAGTCATATTCATGAAAATCGAAAAACTAATATTGTTAGTATGTTTGCCTTACTGAGTTATTTCTCAAATATTTTGTGTTGACACTAAAATTCTTCCTCAAACAAATCAAATATCAAGGCCAACGAAAATGCTGTAAACATTCATGTCATGGATTCACGCCTCTGGATGCCATGGATCACTGTCCAAGAGATCTCAAGGCACTCGAAACCTGAGGATGAAGCCGGTATCAAGAAAGTGAAAGACCTCAAACCTCACCCAATCCTCTCCCCAACCCACGAATCAAAATCCTCGCACAATATCTCCAACCCAAAAAAGAAATTCCTACCAAGAATATGGACCAAGTACGTTAAGAATTCGGACACAAACCGGCTAGAAAAAGAACACGACAATCAAATAATAGCAGCATGTATAATATTAGCAATGACATTCCAAGCTAGTACAATACCCTCCTCAATGTCAGCAAATGTTGCATTTTTGGAACAAATGCAACATCTGCTAAAGGTAATTCCAAAACTAAAGGTAATTCCAACAACCTAAAACCCCAAAAATATAATTTGCCAACATAATTTGTGCACAATTCAAGCAAATTCATCGTAATTATCTTTAAATTGACTACATTTACTTTCAAGAATTAAACCACCACTATTAAACCACCACTTTAAAGTTTGACCTATAACCCAGTAATTCAATTTATAGACAAAATTTAAAGATATGAGTACCTTTCCCTGTTCCAAATAAATATCCCTCTGTTTCAAAATGATCTTCTCACTCTTTTTTGTTACTACGGTGGCGACAACAGCGACAGAACCAACACAATCACCCATAAACAGCCAGCTATACCTCCAATAAGGACCAATTCTATAAAGCATGAAGAAAAACTAAAAAAATCTACCAAACTTTACACGCATACCACCACATTCATGCTGCCATCGTCATCATTGTTGTAACCGTTCTTCCGCAAACAAAATTAAACCAAGCACAACAGACAATCATAGATATGGAGAGAGAGAGGGAGGGGAGAGGAGGATGTAAAAACACACCAAGAAGAGAACTCAATAAACAAAAACCAAAATCATTTGTTTGTTTACAGGAAGGGGAGGGATTTGATGCTTGGTTAATGTGTATTCATGGGGGGGTTGAAATTGAACCAAGTGTTTAGGGACATACTGAGAAGGCTAGGCATATGTATGAAAAGAAATGTGATTACAAAATAAAAGATTATTCATGGCAGTGTTTTGGTCCCCAATAGTTGCTCTCTTCTGGATTCATAGATAGTAGCTGAAATTCAATCATCTGGCGAAATATTCGTCAAAAGATCCGAGCTTTCCCCTCTCTCTATCGGTGCTGCAGTTGCATCGGGAGAAAATCTGCAAGTGAATCGACATGATGAATTAATAGGTACGTTTCTCGGATGGAATGAAGGGAATGTGGTGGCTTGCAGAATTCAAACATGAGATATATAGACGAAGCAAAAGTCAGTAATACACACACCTGCCAAATTGAATTGCCATCTAGGACCAAAAAGGGTTGCTGAATGTTTGGAAAACACTTAAGCCATTGAAAACAACTAATTCTATGTCAAATTTTGACCAAGCAAAAACATAAAAATATTATTAAAAAAAGTGAGCCCTCCAAAGAATATTAGTAATCTTACCAGGACATGAGGAAACACTTAAGCCATTGAAAACATTGATAATTAGAATGTCATCAGCAACAGAGTTAATATCTGGCCCTGGAAATTGGTCATTCATCTTCCCAGCAAAAAACAATGCATACATAGAACACATTAATTTATCTCATTTGTGCTAACTCTTGCCCATTAACTTTTCTGGAACATAAGGAAAGGTTCATTCAATTCATTAATATTAGAGATTTTAACATCAATATTGAAGGGAACTCAAAATATTCATCTATATTGCATAGAGACAATCTAGAAAATGGGCACCCTGGTGTTTTTTTATGATGGAAAAAAAAAATGGTCACTCTGGTTAAAAAAATAAATGTTAACTATGCTGAAACATTGTTTCAAAAAAAAAAAAACTTTGCTGAAACATAAGGATTGATATATGTTCAAATAAGCTATCTAGGAATCATAATTAGAAGAGGGACTGATCTCCAATTTTGGGGAGTGGGAAACTGCAACTGTTGTGGAGTGGAAATGATAGAGTCGTAGACCAAGATTGCAGTTTTTCATAGGTAGATAAGGTTAAATAGGGAACTCTAATCAATTGGATGGGGCAGGGTGGAGATTGGAATAGGATTCTAGCGTACCTTCAATTCACGGTTGGAACTTCAGATTAGTACCTTCAATTCACGGCAGGAACTTCATATTGTTAGGACTCTCCATCCCTTTCAACACCTGCAAATCAACACTTGCAAATCAAATATACACTTAAATACTCGAGTAGAACGCCACAAATAAACATACTCAGAGCATCAAATAACCTAAAACCTCAAAGGAAAAGGCTAAAATTCCACCCCTACAGAAGTAACCGAGGGAAGCAGGTCAGGTTGTTGAAAGCATTTCGCTGAGGCATTTTCACAAACAGGTTGTGAGCGGAAACAGAGAAAATAAGAAACAAAAATAATCAGCCACAATCCACCAAAACTGTATAAACGCGTTGAATTTAGAGTTAAAAACATATCCCATACTCACATAAGTAGAGAGAAAGTGTGTACCTCAGTGAAGTATTAAAAAGTCCGGCTTGGAGTGGTCGCCATTGTTGATTTCCTTCATCAAAAGTTGCTCTTTGAAGCGGTTATCATTCATTGATTTCTGTGGCACAACTTCTCTTGACAACATTGGCTTGAACCTAGGGTTTTCCCGTGCTGTCAGAAATCCCCCATCGTCGTTTGTTTGAGGAAGAAGAGGGGATGCGGCCGAAACCGCCAAAATGGGGGCGATGTTTCAATGGCAGTGGATTATAGGCATGAGAGTGGGGGAAGAGGAGGAAGGGAAGAGGGCATTGAACTGTTTTGGGGAAGAGAACGTGAGGGTGGATCTAATAACGGCCGGTGAGTGTGAACATGGGTTAGGTAAATGATTTTAGGTCGTTGGATCAGATTTTCAGCTTTTAATCCTAGCCACCACTTATACCCCAGATAAGAGGCGGTTAAAGCCTCTGTGTATTGTATTATAGATATTTGTCAAATGTAAGATAGTTAGACAATGCACTAGTTGTTGAATGGTTAATCAATTTTTGGTTTACTTGTAGCTATTTACATTCTTTTAAAATTTGAAATCATTTTATGTGTTTGTGGTTGTGATTAATAACTATTTACAAGTCTTTTACCTCTGGGTATAGGACATGTTCCAGTGTTATATACCAGTATATTATATCAATGTTTAGTTTGAGAATGTGTTAAATGGCCTGTTTTTAGGTCTTATAATCAGAATAGTATAAGACCTAAAAACATTGTCCCTAGTTTATTTAATACATGTGTTTCTGTAGAATTGATTTTTTTACATGTGATTTGGTATTGGACATTTATCATTAATTAAACTTGTGTCCTATACCAACTGGCATAGGAGCTTTATAAGACATTTAATACATGTATTAAACTAAGTTCTTATACCAAATGGTATAAAACCTGTATATGAACTTCAAGTTAACGTCCTATACCAAATGGTATAGGACCTGCCAACATCATATACAAAGCTATAAGCCCTTTAATTGGTCCTATAGCAATTGTTATAGGATCTGTCAATATCATATACAAAGCTATAAGACCTTTGAATGGTCCTATAGCAATTGGTATAGGACCTGTCAATATCATATAAAAAGCTATAAGCCCTTTAATTTGTCCTATAGCAACTGGTATAGGACCTGGCAATATCATATACAAAGCAATAAGACCTTTGAATGGTCCCATAGCAATTGGTATAGGGCCTATCAATATCTTAAACAGAGCGTTATAAAGAATACAACCACAAAATGTACAAAACGACATTAATAATTGTTTGACTAAAAAAACTCAAATATACGGAATTTGCAATGGCTCCTTGCATGATCTTTTATATGTTATTCTTCTTTTCCACATCGACGACATGTCATCTTTCTCTTTGTATTCATGTATATATTGACAACCATGAAATGATCTGAATGAACTTCAAACACATCTTTGTCACTACTAAATTTAACTATGGATTAATAGGAATCAAATTGATTGAACTTTGCAACAACAGACAATCTTTCATAGTTCAACATCACCATCATTAGACTCCACCCCATTGACAGTTAAAAAGGAAATATTCTGCAAAAAAAAAAAAAACAATAATTAAAGCATGGTATAAGACTACTTAGGTCTTTTACCTAATGGTATAAGATCAAATAGTTTCAAATTGAACAATTGTTACTGGATCAAGGCATATCCAAATCAAAAAGCAAAATAGAGCAGGTCCTATAGCAACTGGTATAGGACCTGACAACATCATATACAAAGCTACAAGCCCCTTAGTTGGTCCTATAGTAACTGGTATAGGACCTGGCAACATCATATGTAAAGCTATAAGCCCTTTAATTGGTCCTATAGCAATTAGTATAGGACCTGACAACATCATATACAAATCTATAATCCCTTTAATTGTAGCAGTAAACTACATGATTTTGCGAAATTAATTTATTCTCTATGACAGAATTACCAGTTGGATAAACAACTTAAGTATATAAATTATGAAAGGATTGAGGTTTCACATAACCGAAAGTAATAAACGTTGAAATATATTATTGAAAATACACACAATCACATAGTTAAACTGAGAAAGTGTAGGGGAGCGATCGCTTACGAGAGGAAGGAATGTAATGTTTGGGAGAGTTGTTAGGGCTGTTGGAATTGAGATTCAAATGGAACTTCTGGAATGATGTTCGTAAGGTTTCAGGAACCTGGGTTTTATCCATCAAACGCTGGGAGAGATCGTCGGAGACAATTGGCGTTTCTGAATTTCCGGCAAGGTGGGGGTGCAAGTTTGTTGACAAAAGGGAAAGGAGGTCAAATTGGGGCTTTGATTTTTGGTTTGGCCCGCCGGTCGTCGCCTGGGTTCGGTGGAAGGAGGAATGCGTTGATGTTTTAGCGGACGGAAGTTAACGGTGTTAACTTAATTTTGGCCGTTCCATGGTATAATGAGGTTTAAAGGGATTTTAATTTGGAATAACAAAGGAGTCAGTCTTTTTTAATTTGGACTGGGTTTTGATGGGATATGATCTGGGCGTTATGGTTAAAAAGGAATTTTTCCAACCTTTTAAGCCTTCTTTTTTAAAAACATGTTTTAATGGGAAACAAACAAGGGAAAGTGGGAGGATATGATAAAGCGATTAATGAAATATTAGATTTTTTTGGGACTATACATTGTGCATGTATGATAAAAGAATTATATATACATTAATATCAATATATAAGCACTATTGATTAATCTTAATTGTCATATAGCTTAAAATTATTGGAAATTTTACCAGTAATAAGTCTCTGAAATATAGTAAAAACTGTTGAATCACTTATCTTATATCGAAAATAAACAAGCCTTATGCTTAACATATAAAGATCATAGATCACTCACATTATCATCATCTAATTTTAATGTGTAACCTCATACTTTAATATGCTATCAGAGTAGACTTTGTACACGTGTGAGCCTAACGACCCACGATGTTCTAGCTCCGCGACACCCAATATAAAAGAGTCCACGCTGTAAGCCTAAAAGATTGGCTGCGCGTGAGGGGTCGTGTTAAGCACTTATCCCACATTGAGAATTAACAAGCCTTGTGCTTAACATATAAAGATCATGAATCACTCCCCTTATTACCGATTGGTTTCAAGGTGGAATAGCAGACTTTAAGATGGTATCAGATCAGGTCCATTACACGTGCAGGTCGAACGGTCCACAATGTTACTCCGCGCCACCCGATTAATAAATACACGCTATAAGTTTTGGCAAACCTTGCCTATAATATATAAAGATCCTGAGCCACTCCAATTAGCACCAATTAATTTTAAAGTGAAATTTCATAATTTAAGAAAACTATAAATAAAATTGACATTTTTCATATTTCGACATACGATCCCATTGTTGAAATCAATAACCCCAACCACTAAGCCTTATTATAATAAATTTAATGGCAAAACTACCCCACCTCATACAAAACTTTTTCTCCCTCTCTCACCCCACCAGCACAATCACCGGCAACTGCCCACCACATTTGGAGATCATCACCCCTACATCAACCATCTCGAGGATCACCACCTGTAAACTAGCTCCGACCACCACCACCACCACCTCAGGCCTCCCCACCTTCCTTTGGCTACCAAACATTCTATCACCCCTTTCCCACCCCACCTCTAGCTGCCCCATCCCTTCCTTTGGCAAATCATTGAAAATTAATGTGTTTTGTAGGATTTCAATCCATTTCTCAATTGTTTAAAGTTAAATAAATGTGTTACTATAACTTATATGAACAACTGATAACTACCAGCTATTTAAAAATTGGGGGAATCATAAAGTCATCCAGAGATAGCTGGTTCTTACCTGCTCTTTTTCGGCATGTAAACTTGAAAGCTTTCCCATATTACTTGATCACATATTAGTATGAACTGAATATTCCTTTCAATCTAATGCTACATTAGGAATCTATAAACAATTTCAATTCTAGTCAAAGACTCGTTGTTTAAACAATTGATAAGTTAATTTCTCGATTGTTTAAAGTCAAATGAATGTGTTATCAAATACTCATTTAACACCTGATAATTTAACGTCTCAGTTATTTAAAATTAAAATGAATGTAAAGTCACTTCCCATTTAAATATCTGATAAATTTATGTTTAAGTTGTTTATTTAGAATCTCGTTACTTGTGAAAAAAAAAAAAAAAAAAAGAATAAGATAAATCTCATTTCCCACTTTTTACAAGTAAAAAATTTGATTTTTTTTTTTCAATTTCTTATTTGTTTAAAGATTAGATAAACCAGTTGTTACATTTATAAACTTTTAACTTAATGTTTCAATTGTTTATCGTTAAAAATGATCGTACTCTCAAATATGTATAGACCTTTTGATAATATGCATTTATAAACATGTACTTTTTGGTAGAATAAAAAATAGGTTGTTTTTTAAGATTCTATTAGAATGAGGGTCATTTTGATAAAAGCCCCCATTTTTACAATCACAACAACAAGAATAATAAATGTCACAAGATTTAAAGTTCTTCGCCACAATAATCATAGGCTACATTCTTTCATGAACCGTTCAACGACTTTCACAATAATATCTAAATAAGTTAGTGCGATGACAAGTTTTGTAATAATTGATTGCACATGTGTATTTTTGTGAATCCCTTTTATCGCATTTCAAATAAAAGATTTTCCGCTTATAGTATAAGCAGTAGAAAAAAAATTATAGTGTCACTAGTCCAATTTTATTATTATTATTATTTTTTAATCAAGTGTTGAATGCATGAATTGAAATGTGTAAAAGTGCCGGTTTTATATTTAACCTTATACGTTTAATCTGTCATTTTAACCTTCAA
Source organism: Adenophora triphylla var. japonica (assembly GCA_022495995.1). Taxonomy (NCBI): domain Eukaryota; kingdom Viridiplantae; phylum Streptophyta; class Magnoliopsida; order Asterales; family Campanulaceae; genus Adenophora; species Adenophora triphylla. Next base: position 8,024 of record JAFEMH010001599.1, on the reverse strand, counting down.
AGTAATAGTTTCTTAATAAGTTTTAAAAATGTCAGTTTAAATATTATAAGCGCCACCATTAAATGTTACAAGTTATAATATGAATACATGTCACTTTTAACATTCAAACGGATACTTTTTGATATGTGACAGTTTATTTAATCAAGATATTAATTTTATGTTAAATGAATCTCATAAACAAATGACACTTTTAACATTAAAATCGACAATTTATATCATAAAAGGACACTTTTAAAAGGATAAACATTTTTCGTTTTTTTTTTTTAATTTTAAAACTTCCTTTTTCGTAAATAAAAAAGAAACTTGAATTTTTCTTAATAACAAAAACAACAAAGTCTTAATTTCAATGCTATATCTTATTCAGTTTTAACTAGACAAGATCATTTACAATCACCTTTATTCATAGTTTTTTAGTATTATCTTCCTCATCTTATATTTAATTAGTGCAACTCTTATTATTAGTTAAAAATAAAATAAAAATTACTGATCGAACAGTGTATACTAGTGTCTATATACAGATTATCATATTTGAAACAAATAACCTCGTTTCTACAAGTTAAAGGAAATTCACATGTTTGAGTCACATGCTCACTGACAACGTTTGAGAATACAGTCTGTTTATTTAAAATTATATATCTTCACCATTACTTATATGAAAATTTAATAAATTTACATTAATTAATGCTCTTTTGCCCCGTTTTTAATATTCTTGTTAGACAAAAATCTTATATATAAGCACAAAACAGAAAAAAATTATAATATATTTGTTGTGAAATTGGTGATACTCCGTTGCAATCAAAACAAAGAAATCAACTCACCCACACGCATACAAAGAAGAAACAATCACACACGAGAACACAAGCGTTGTTTACCCGGTTCATTCACCAACTCGTGAACTACGTCCGGGGGCAATTGCCAAGCCAATATGTATTAGTCTCCTCTCTAATATGTTGTTACAATGTGTTCTAGGTCGAAACTATGTTTATATAGTAGTACAAGGAAGCCTAAATCTATTTTAAGAAGAGTTCTAATCAAATAAGGAAACAAATCAAAGCCCAGAACTCGGCCATGCTTGAGGCGCCCGCCCAGGGCCATCCATGCGCCCGCCTCGCGAAGGAAGGATCTCGGCCCTTTGCCTCGGCCCTTGAGGCGCCCGCCTCGGCCCCCTCCATGCGGCCGCCTGGCACTGAAGAATCCTTCTCCGTTTTGAATCCTCCTTGACTTCACCAAAACTCCTCCGACTTACTCCTCCTCTTCCTTGTAGGTTTAGGATCCAATCCCAACAATCTCCCACCGGAGACTAAACTAACAAACATAGAATCACCCATCAACTCCCACCACGGAGTAATGACCTTCGAACACATTTCCCCCATCCCATATTGGCTTGACACTACCGCACCTCTCCTCAAGTACTAAGGCGAGTTGAAACCAAGCGACGTTTCAACCACTCCGTGTTAGATCGTTCTTGCCTCCCCAAATCAGCTTCTACCTTGATTTCTCCCCGCAAGTCTAACTTCGCCTTCTCCCTCCAGCACTCCACCTTCCTCGCAATGCTTCCCCTTGAAACTCGGACACGCACCTTGTTTCTTGCATCGAGATCGATCTTTGGTCTGAAACCGCTCTCTGTTAGGGCCCTTGGACTTCAGCACACCACGTTGATCAACTTTGAGTCCCCCTAACATACCGTTTCTTGATGTCTCCCCTTTTCACACCAACGGCCGGTTCTTTAGTCTCTTGCTCCCACCGGAACGAACATCGATATTGTAGGTAGAGTACAAACATCTTCCCTTAACCCCACGAGCCAACACCTTAGCCCCTTTTGTGACCTCCCAAGACCCACCAATGAAAGAAACACCATACCCTTCACCGTCAAGTTGTCCCACGTAAATCACCCTTCTCCTCAAATCCGAACGTGCATTACATCGTGTAGTTGTAAAACAGCCCCGTTAGGTGTCTTCATCATTACATCCCCCTTACCTTTGATCTTCAATGGTTGACCATCACCAAGATAGAGAACCCCAAAATCTCCAGTTTTGTATCGCTTCATTGATTCTGCATCCCCACTAGCATGACAAGAAGCTCCAGGAATCCAACACCCAATCTTCACCCGATCGCTCCTCCCCTAGGATTAATACATCACCACCATCATCCACCACGTTAGCACAACCACCTTTTCCCGGACAAATATAATCGATATGCCCTAATTCACCACAATTGTAGCACTTGACCTTTTTCCCCTTTTTAGGTCCTCCCCTTTTCTCTCCACCATAAGTGCAGCCCCATCTACGGAAGATTCTCCCCTTTTCTCTTTCCTTCGCAAGTCCTCTTGAAGGATGAGATCTCTAACCTCCGTATACACCAATGTTGTTTTCGACGTACTAATCGTTGTGACAGTAACCTCCCAACTATCAGGCAATGATTTTAGAAGAAAACAAGCTAGCACTTCATCGGAGAAAGTAATATCAACACTTTTCAATTGGTCCACCATACCTTTGAAATTGTCGATATGACTTGCCCGGCTACATGCCCGCCCTCTGACATCTTCGCATTCGCAAACCTCTTTATCAAATGCACCTTATTGATATTAGACGGCTTCTCATACATGTCTGACATCGTTTGTAGCAACTCCACCGTTGTCTTGGCCTCCATAGCGTTCCGTACAACGTCGTCGGTTAGGACACTCCTTACCGCTCCTAACGCCTTCCGATCCAACGTCTCCCAATCCCCTTGTGACATGTCTTCGGGCTTCGCCTTCAAGGGTCCATGAAGATCCTTACAATAAAGGTAGTCTTCAATCCTTGTCTTCCAAAACGTGAAATTCACACCGTTGAATTTCTCGATTGAGTTCTTCATCTTGACTGCTTCACCAAAATCCCCAAGAACGCGATTCAAAATTAATCAACTAATGAAAAGATTTTGAATCCTCTGAACCAAAGCTACGATACCGGAGTTGTTGTGAAATTGGTGATACTCCGTTGCAATCAAAACAAAGAAATCAACACACCCACACATACAAGAAAGAAACAATCACACACGAGAACACAAGAGTTGTTTACCCGGTTCATTCACCAACTCGTGAACTACGTCCGGGGGCAATTGCCAAGCCAATATGTATTAGTCTCCTCTCTAATATGTTGTTACAATGTGTTCTAGGTCGAAACTATGTTTATATAGTAGTACAAGGAAGCCTAAATCTATTTTAAGAAGAGTTCTAATCAAATAAGGAAACAAATCAAAGCCCAGAACTCGGCCATGCTTGAGGCGCCCGCCCCAGGCCATCCATGCGCCCGCCTCGCGAAGGAAGGATCTCGGCCACTGCCTCGGCCCTTGAGGCGCCCGCCTCGGCCCCCTCCATGCGGCCGCCTGGCACTGAAGAATCCTTCTCCGTTTTGAATCCTCCTTGACTTCACCAAAACTCCTCCGACTTACTCCTCCTCTTCCTTGTAGGTTTAGGATCCAATCCCAACAATATTAATTGATGCATTACATAATAAAAACATAAATATAGAGAAAAAAATCATAGGTTGATCGTCTTGATTTTGCCCGGAGTCGTATGTAACACACTCTCATTAAGATAAATTCGTCCATTCACCGAATTGTGCATTAGTTTGTTTTACACGTTCGACTCTCGGGATAAAACGGAAGAACCCGGACTATTTTCGCACACTAGAATATCCGGCGAATTGAAGCAATGATCGACAAAATCACCATTCAACTTATTTTAGGAGGCCAAAGAAAGAAAAATAATAAATTGCAAAGGGGAAGATGGAGGATTGATGGAAAACAATTTTTTTTTCTTTTGTTGTGTGTTATCAGCACTTATAGACCAACAACTCATGAATGCCCAATTAATTTTTGTATTATTATAAGAGTCATTACCTGATAATTATGAGGTTTTATTCCACAATTTTTAACCTCAAAACCCATGGTAATGATCCCAATTAATCTCCTAATAAATCTATAAATCATGGCACGTCATATCTTTCTCATCTAATCTCAAATTGGACATCTATATATATCATTTCAGTGTCCACATGGAGTGGAACATGAGAGGAGACTTCATTAGAGATTGCTAAAGTTGTTGGCGGTTACGTATAATTCTTATACTACAGATTTAAGTCTCATAGATATTCTAGGGGCAGTATCAATGATAGTAATATGAAATCAAAACAGGAAGGAGGATCAGAATCAGTGGGAAAGAGAGGAATTGACTGAGATGATTTGAATGTAGAGAATGGGAAGTGATGTTCATAAAAAGTAACATCTCTACTGTAGAAGATAGTATGAGAATCAAGGTCATACAATTTATATGCCTTTTTACCAAAAGGATATCCTAGAAAAATACATTTTCTTGCTCTTGGAGAGAATTTATCCTGCCATGAACAAAAGTAGCAAAGAAACACAAACAACCAAAAACCTTGAGATGATTGTATGTAGGTTTTATTAGAATAATGAGGGTTAGACGAAGTCAATTAAAATATGGAAGTGAAGAATTGAATTGAATAACTCAATTGATATTGATGCTAAAGATACATATTTATAAGATTACAATGAGGAGGTAATCTTCTAGAAGGAGAATGATTCTAATCTTATACAAAGATTGTGTTTCCTAATCTAATACAAGGATTGTGTTTCCTAATCTAATACAAGGATTGTGTTTCCTAATCTAATATATAACAATATATACTTTAATATAATATAATGATATTATATTATATTATATTCCTAATATGCTCCCCCCGCAAGATGGACGTTCTTTGGATAAGTCCAATCTTGGAGAGTGATGAGATGAACCGGGTTTGATGACTGGCAGCTTGAAGATGAATGTATTCCGGACATGCGTACGTTGTTTCGATGCACAGATATGGTTCCTTGCAGTCCTGGGAGGTGGTGATAGGTTGGTGCATGACTCACGCTCGGAGAACGATGGGAAGTTGTGGAGAGGGGTTTTTGTTTTTTCCGAGGGGTTTTGAAGTAGGGGAACTGGTTTCGACTTCAGGGCCGAGGGGTTTTTAAGTAGGGGAAATTGGTTTCGGCCAGGCCGAGGGTTTTGAAGCAGGGGTTAACATGCACGTGGGAGTCACCTTGTACAAGGCTGGCTAGGGGTTTCACCCCTCACGTGTGAGACAGCAGCACGTGGAGTCACCTTGTACTGAAGTAGGGGTTTTACTCCCCTCACGTGCCTGGGCCAAAAGGGCTTTTTGGAGCCGAGGGGATTGTATAACAAAAAAAATTGGCTCTTCGGCCAAAAGGGGCTTTTGAGCCGAGGGGGTTAAATACCCAAAAAATTGGGGTTTCTGGTCAAAAGGGTTTTTGAGCCGAGGGGTTGAATACCAAAAAAAATTTTTGTCGCTTCTCGGGTCAAAAGGGTTTTTTGAGCCAGGGGTTGGAATACCAAAAATATTTTGGGGTTCTGGTCAAAAAGGGTTTTTGAGCCGAGGGGGTTGAATACCAAAAAAAAAAATTGGGATTTCGATCAAAAAGGATTTTGAGCCGTAGGGCTGGTCTGAATTACCAAAAAAAAAAAAATTTGGGGTTTCTGATCAAAAAGGGCTTTTTGGGCTTAGTGGTCTTTAAGAATCATTCCAGGATGTAATATCGAGGAAGGTATTGGTTGATGAAGGTTCACGACGGGTTGTTGAACTTTAGAGCAAGCGGCCTTTGTGGAAGTTTACGTGGTGGTCGTGTGGACCATCTCACTGAGTTTATGTCCAAGTTGGATCGAACAGAGAAGATTACACATGAAATTCGAAGCAAGTAAAAGCTGGATTTATGAAAAGATTCGGAAGCGGTTGTGTGTTGGAGAGTACATTGATGCGAAGATTTGGGATTGTTTGGGTGTGGTGCGCTTTTAGGGTTTGCGCTTGGGTTTATGAGCGAAGAAGTCCTATTATAGATCTTAATGCTCACGATACCATATTAGAATAACGCAGGGTTAGAGCGAAGTCAACTCAAAAACATGGAAGTGAAGAATTGAATTGAATAACCTCAATTGATAATGATGCTGTAGAGATACATATTTATAGTGATTACTAATGAGGAGGTAATCTCCTAGAAGGAGAAGGGATTCTAATCTTATACAAAGATTGTGTTTCCTAACCTAATATAAGGATTGTGTTTCCTAATCTAATATATAACAATATTTACTTAGAAATTATAATATAATGATATTATATTATATTCCTAATAGGTTTGTGGTGCATAAGAGTTTCAAAGTGGGATTTTTATAGAAGGAACTAGGAAGTCCATGCTAATAAGATATGTAGTGAAGTTAATGTACATTCACCCCAAAATTTTAGAGGCAAAATTATTCTTTGAAATTCGAGAGCTCTAGCTTATTTCTAGCAAATACCTATGTTTCCTCTATGCTCTCCCATTTTGTTGAGGAGTATACCACAATGCAAGTGCTTTATTGTTCCTATGCCAAGAGGAGTAAGAAGTTTGGAAATGGAACCATTAAGGAACCCAGTTCCCCATTATCAGCACCTCAACTTCTGTTCTACGTAAGTGTGAAATTGTGTGTTTACCGTGGGTGTTTGCGTGTATCAATGCAATGGAAGCTAAATAGACAATAACCAAGAACACAATTGAGAAATCGAAAGAGAAAGAGATGTAATTGGGGTTAGTGAATTTCTGCACAATTGCTTGTTTGTGGTGTGTTCTTGATTATTGTTTATTTTGCTTTCCGCCAGCAAATGTACGACACGTGGAGAGAAAAAAAAAAAGAATGGAAGGTGGGAGCAAACTTGATCCTCGGATGATTTCGTGAGGATAAGTACAAGGCTAACAACACTTCGAGAAATCATCAACTATAGTGAGAAAAGAAGATATGCCATTAAAAGTAAGAGTATGAAAAGCGACCCCTAAACATCACAATGGATTAGAGCAAAAGGTTTAATGCTATGACTTGTACTTAATGGAAAAAGGATTTCTAGTTTGTCTAGCAAAGTGACAAAACTTCACACACAATGTTATTTGAGCTTAGGAAAAGGAATATGGCCCAAACTAAGATGCCAAAGGTGAGTAGACATGGAATGATTTCCACTAAGCTTGAATGAGCAGAAGTATAAGCATACTATCATCGAGAAGAACTATGCCAGTACTTGTAGTTGTAGGAAGGAAGAATGAGTCTATAGAGACCTCCTATCATTTTACCAATCTCCTTTGATGTCTTGTGAACTAGGTCCTGGGAAGTAACAATGAGTGGAAGAAAAAGATACTAGAACAATTGTTATCAAGAGCAAACTTATCTTCCAGAAATCGTAGGTTAATGTGAAAATCAGGCACATAAAGAAACATTATGAAGAACTCGGATCATTTGTGAGGTGAATTGTGCCTTTATGTGTGATAGTGGATGTTTCAGCCATTGGGATGGTGAATAACAGAGTGTATCATGGGCGGAGCCAGGAATCATTTTGCCCGAGGGGGCAAGATTACATCGGGGGTTCGGGCAGCAAATACTCCCGAAAAAATTTCGGATCGGACAAGTAAAAAATGGGTTCGGATCCATGAAATACAATGTATTTTAGTTAAAAATGTAAAGAATTAAGAAAGTTAACAAAAATAATAAAAGTAAATAATTCAAAGAACGATTGAAATAATGTTGAAGTATTTAACGCAAAACAATTTATTAAAATATATTACTCGTACAAAAAAGTAATTCAAATTTGCTAATTAAACTTGGGATAATAGGAAGAAAGATCAAAACAAAACAAAAAAAAAAATGGGAAAAATCAACTAATTAATTCAAAAGATTGAAAAAATGTGAGGAAATTAGGAGAAAGAGAAAAAACAAAACTGTTAAGAGAAAGAAAATGGAGAGAGTAGAGAGAATAGCATAGATGGAGGACAAATAAAATTAATTGAAAATGTAGGTAGCAAGGGACTCTGAACATGGATTTAAAACGAAACACCAAAGGCTTTAACTTCACCCATGTTTACCACTGAACCGCACCACTCACTCTGTTGTTAATCTTGAAGCTAATACTTATATATAACAAAAAATATATGGGGGGCAAAAATAA